>CM076582.1:1446283806-1446499454 GCA_034641835.2 Pinus albicaulis | reverse complement strand
GCATGTTAGGTCCCTATATGACTGGTATAGTCCCTTATTGTTGTTAGTGTAACCCCCTTATTGTTATTATTGTACTCTTGTAACCCCCATTTTGTTATTATTGTGCCCTTAAATTATTATTGTTAGGTCCGCTAGGATTACATTGTGGCACACTAGGATTACATTATGGCCCCATGGACTCCTATATATAGAAAGGAGGTTTTTTAAATTGTATCATCCAAGAATTGTTCATTTATGTAATGTATTGGAGGTTTCCCCCTCAAAGCAGCTCATTTCTAAGGCGTTGATATCTCTTTTCTTCTATTTTTGGAGCTGGTTACACAACAAAGCATGGAGACTTCGTCAGAATGATAATATTCACTTTGAAATTATTTTTGTGGAATAAATGTGTAGTTTTTTGCAAAATAAACTACTGACAAAATGGTCCCTAGTGAAAAAAATTCACGGGATTTTTTGAATTGCAAGTCCTGCCATCAAGCTCTATGGCAATGCTTTGTGTATTTATAAATTTTTGCCTCAAACTTTCTCAAAAAATCTATCACAAAAATTTCTTCTTCTTGTAATTCAATTCTTTTACCACTTGTAGTACTACTTGAACCTTGAATCGATGTATGGATATATTCATATCTCTTCCATTTCACTTTCATGTTGGACAATGACTAGTCATTTGTATCAATACGATATTTTTTTTTTAAATTTAGTCAAATTTCCACAATCATCGCATTTTTTACCACCAACACATTTCATTTGGTAAAATAATTCAAGGCTTTCTCTTCCACATATAATTTGAGATATGAAATCATAGATATTCGAAGGAGGAGGTGAATCTTTCCAAAATGTTTTACCAAAATTAAGGAATGTGTCATAATATAACTGAAATTCCACATGATAACGACAACAACAAATGTCACGTACGATGATAGGTTTTACATACCATGGTTTTTGTTGCACAAAAGCACTGATTGAGACATCAATTTCACGATTCTCTTCTTTGAACTTATTGAAAAACTCTATCTGAGTGGTGTCCAAGAAATGTTTTTGATGTTCTTCGTACTGATTTAGTGCTATTCTTCTTCGCATCACATCCCTTGGTTTTGGTGAAACACGTGAATTTTTTATCCAATATTCATATATTATTTTTTTAACATTTTCTCCAAGTCTATATTTGTATGGTTTCCTACAAATAGATGTCCAACAAGCGATTTCATCATTTACATCTATTTTCAACCGAAATTTCCGATGTTTGTGCAAAGTTTTTTGTAAGGTTCTTAATGCTTGTGCCATATATTTTACCAATAGATTCTCTTTAGTACTTGATGAAACCATAGCCATATGTATTACTCTACTTGCATCTGAAACATTTTTCTTTCTAGTTATTCTAATTGAATTTAGAGCACTATTTATATTTTGTATCACATTTTCCTTCATTTTTTTATCTTTTGTTGATTTTTGAATACCCAATAAAGTCGTAGCTTCTTTTAATTTCCTTGATGTTAAGAGGCATTTCAACAATTGGGCTTGAACTGTCACAGTTTCATTTTTGAAGAACGAATCAATAATGCGATTAACATGATATCGTATAATATGGTCAACCTTTTTATCTCCATATGTGTGAGTGTCAACATTTTCTAACATCTCATCATCAATATTGATTTCATATGTACATATTCGAATTAAATGTACATAATAAGTTTACATATTCAATAAATAACTAAATTAATAAATATGTATAATTTCAATAATACACATGTATATATACGTGGTGATTCAATTTCTTCACTTGAATTTCTTTCAACATTTTCACCATCTTCAATAATTGGTTCAATATCTCTTTCACTTTCACTTTCAAAATTTTGTATCTCATCATCAATGTTTTGAGGAATATCTCTCTCTGTTTACATTGCAAAATATTTTTCAAATTAGTTCATCAAATAAAAATTAAGTTTCACAATTTACACTAGGAAAATTTTAAATATCATATTTATAATATTTACATTTACATACCTGCTTCAACTTCTAGTTGAGGCTGATTTTCCCTTTCAATATTTGAGTGTTCTTCTCTCTTTTTTTGTGATATTATCTCCCTTGTTCTCTACGTTCCTCAGGGTCTCTTGTTCGATCATATTTTCTCTTTCAATTCTTTCGATTTCCCATGATAATTGAGTATGAAGCTCAAAAAATTTCCTTAAAAAATTTAGACAAAAACTCAATTAAAGAAAGTATCACAAAATATTTAATTAAAAAAAAAACTCATTTTAAAAATTTTGCACAAAAGACATACTTCATTCCAAAACACTTACTTTGAAAAATCTGAGAAGAAAATGTCTTCTAAAAATGAAATGAAGCTCAAAATATTTCCTTCCAAGTCCTGCAAAAAAATTTCATTTAAAAAGTTAGACAAAAACTCATTTTAAAAAATCATTATAAAAGATTTACTTCAACCCAAAACATATACTCTAAAAAAATGTCACTTCAAAAAATACCTCCAAAAAATGTCCTTTGAAAATTAAGTCCAAAAACCTCTAAAAAAATGTCTCTAAAAACAAAATACCTCCAAACAATGTCCCTTGAAAATTAAGCCCAAAAATCCTCTAAAAAAATATCACTTTAAAAAATACCTCCAAAAAATGTCCTTTGAATATTAATCCTAAAAACCTCTAAAAAAATGTCTCTAAAAACAAAATACCTCCAAACAATGTCCCTTGAAAATTAAGCCCAAAAATCCTCTAAAAAAATATCACTTTAAAAAATACCTCCAAAAAATGTCCTTTGAATATTAATCCTAAAAAGAGTCCTTTGGAAATTAAGGCCAAAAAAAGTCCAAAAAATGTCTTTTGAAAATTAAGCCCAAAAACCTCTAAAGACAAAATACCTCAAAAAAAATGTCCTTTGAAAATTAAGCCCAAAAATCTCTAAAAACAAAATACCTTCAAAAAAATGTTCTTTGAAAATTAAGCCCAAAACCTCTAAAAACAAAATACCTCCAATAAAAAATGTCCTTTGAAAATTAAGCACAAAAAAGCATTCGAAAAATGTATCACATACCTCCAAACAATTTCCTTTGAATATTAAGCCAAAAAGAGTCCTTTGAAAATTAAGCCCAAAAAAAATCCTTTGCAAAATCAGCCCAAATGAAGAAATGTGCGAAATTATGCGAAAATAATGAATCCGTTTACACCTATTTATATAGCAACGAAATGATTTTTTGGAGGGGCTTCATTGAATTTTCCGGCCGACGTAAAGTCAATTAAAAGTTTGGGCGAACTTTTGTAAAAACTTCGACCAAACTTTTGTGTCCATAGAATCGACGGGCCGTCGGGACAAAAAACAATTCGGCCGAAATTTTTTAAAAGTTCGGCCGAACTAACACGTCTGCAATTACACAGTAACTTGGCTACGAAAATATTTCTTCAACTTTGGACTGATTAGATTCCATGAAACTTTATGAATTAATTGTCAGAACCAGACAAGCATTTGCAGCATTCAATCTACTTTCAGGAAATATAACTTTTTATGGAATTTCATAAATATTTACTAATTTTAATTAATTTTGTAATAAAATGGGTGCAAACAATTTCTAAAGGACAATATGATTCAGTGAAATCAATATTTTGTATCTTCCAAAATACACTATAAAAAAAATGAAACAATTATGGTGCATTACATTGGTCCGTCATCTGTAATGGGTAGTTTTTAGATTTTTAGTTTATAACTTATATGTTGAGATATTTTGTGTGAGCTAAAACATATTCAAAATATGCAGTTTTTTCATATTGGATCAGTTCAAAAAAATCTAGTAATTATGATATGTATCAGTTGGTTTCGTAAATATAACGAAACCGAAGTAGACTCTGTCTAGATTGTTGTAACACATTTTGTTTCTCAGAAAAACAAAGTTTTCAAAGAATACACCAATGTGTTTGAACATGAATTTTTATGAATCCTTTGATTGTTAAATAACACAGACTCAAAGAAATGTTAAGTTGACATATCAAATGTGTATAAAAAAATTCCAAAAAATAAGTAATAGAAAGTTAATAAAATTTCTGACAAATTTTATTTTTATTGCAAAATGAAATTCTAAACAGAAAAATTGTTTTTTCTTGCAAAAAATTGAAGAACAGAAAAAAAAAAATGATATTTTTTCTCAAAAAAGGGCAAAAAGTGTAACCCAGCTTCACATTTTCACCTGTAGTTATATTTTTTTTCCCTAGGGTACATTTTCATATCGAGAACTCCCTTTCGGATTGAAAAATGTTTGGGCTACATTTCAGAGGGCAATGAATTATGCCTTACATGATATTAAACATATTGTGCAATCATATTTGGACAATTTTCAAGCTCACTCGAAATATCGAGGTGATCACCTAATGCATCTTAGGGCCACATTATTACGATGTATACATTATAAAATCCGACTCAATCCACACAAGTGTGTGTTTTCTGCTTCTCAGTTTTGTTGTATCAAAACATGGAATTCGTATTGACCCATTAAAAGTCCAGACAATCATGGATTTGCCTGCTCTTTCTTCCCCCCTTCAACTTCAATGACTCCAAAGGAAGGCTAAATTTCTTCAAAGGTTTGTTCCCAACTACGTCGAACAGACCAAAGGATTTACTCGCTATTTAAATAAATGGATTCCCTTCCATTGTGACAACCCTGCTCAAAATGCATTCGATGCCTTGAAAGATGTTCTAATCCACCAGAATCCTTGTTATATCCCCGAGATTACCAACTCAATTATTTCTCGTACCTCGTTGTTGCAATTACTACCATTTCTATGGTATTGATCCAAGAGGACGATGTAGGGACTCAACATCCTATTTAATATTTGAGTCAGAACTTGAATGATATTGAAATCAAGTATGCTCATGTTGAAATGTTAGCTTTAGTGGTTTTCCAAGTTGTCCAAAGGTTTCACCATTATATACTGCTCCGTAAAACTATGGTTGTTTCTAGTTGCAACCACGTGAAGTATATCTTGTCGCGACAATTGTTGGACAAGAATTACTCCAAGTGGATGATCATCCTTCATGAGTTTGATTTGGAGTTCATCAAATCCAAGTCAAATAAATCCTTATTGTTTGTTGAGTTAATATGCAACCTTCCCATTATTGAAACTAAAACAACGTTTGGTGATTCTATTTCAGACAAGTCATTGTTTCTAATCATGTCATTTGACCAGCCAAAGGTATGTAGAACTTATCATATATCTCCAGACCTAGGCTTTTGGGTCTAATACCGCTCGCTTTGAGAAACGATGTATCCAATATCAAGCCAAAAATTATATTATAATCGAAGACACCCTTTATCGTCATGGTATTGATACGGTTTTTAGAAGGTGCCTCACTCATGAGGAGGATGAGAAAATCTTGAATGAATTCCATTCTGGGGCATGTGGTGGTCATATTTCTGTTTATGCCACCACATAGAATATCCTACATGTTGTTTACTTTTGTCCCACCATATTTCATGACTGCATAATCGTCGTCCAAAATTTTCATGCATGATAAATATACGATCGTAAGACATGTGCTCCCACTGCTCCTTTGCATCCTATTATCATCGATGGACCTTCTGCGAAATGGGACATTGATTTCATGACATGTAAACCTCATTCAGTCGGGGGGCATGGGTATATCATCATAGAGATTGATTATTTTATCAAGTGGGTCGAGGTGATGCCTACATACAATAACATCGGAGAAGCATCTACTCTATTTTTCTTCAACCTTGTCATTTCACAGTTTGGTGCTCCACAGGCTTTACAAACCACAGAAAAAAAATTGCGTAACCACATGATGTCTGAAATCTCCCATGATATTTCCACTCCCTACTTCCCTCATGTGAATGGGAAAGTTGAAGAAATCAATAAAGTTCTCAAAACGATGTTTTAGTGTATGATAGGGGTCCACAAATTAGACTGACATTTGATCCTTAATGCAGCCTTGTGGGCATATCGAACCTATATTAGGACTGATAGTGGGTTCACACCATTCCAATTGGTTTATGGTCTGGAAGCAATCCTTTCGATTGAGTGTAAAATTTCGTCTCTCAAACTTGTTATCGAGCTCCTCCCTATCACTTCCGTGGAAGAGGAATGTATCTTACATGTGACGCGCTTAGATTAAACCAGACGTGATGTCACGATGGCTAATCAATCCCATGAGAAACGTATCAAGGCACAACATGACAAGAGTGGCAAACCTCGTGTCCTCTCAGAAGGACACCTTGTCTTGTTATACGATCAAGGGCCTGATAAACTAGGATCGGGGAAGTTCAAGCCAAAGTGGCTAGGTCCATATATTCTCAAACATGTTCTTCCTAAAGGGGCCTATGAAATTTTTTATTTCTATGGATTTCCATTGGCACAGCCTAGAAATGGGTTGTACCTTAAGAAATAATATGCTTGAGTTTTTTTCGTAGTACACTATGTGCTTGTTGCATATAGGTGCATTGAGCGTGTTGAGTGTGTTCCCTTCAGAGTTTCCTATGGTTTATGTTAATCCTATTTACATTTGGTTTGTAGATTTTGGCATCCCTTGAACCATATGTTGGTTATGCTCGTGGTGCTAGTCGTAGTACTCAAAACCTTTCTTCTGCAGCATAGGCTATATATGCTTTGAATAGAGAGTTAGTGATTTTACAATGGATTTGTATCAGTTTCTCTACCAATAATATCACTGAGTATAACGTAGTAATCGAATTATTATATGATGTTATTTCCCATGGTATCTTTCGTATAGTTATCAGACTTTACTCACAACTTGTATTATTGCAGTTGACTAATTTTTATTCAGTTATAAGTCCCACTATGCTTCATATGTTCTTGAGGGTTTTCCTTCTAGAAAGATACTTTGATTTCATCCAATATCGACACATTTCTAGAAATCTAAACACATTCACAGATGCATTGGCTAATCATGTTTTAGATAGACATTTGAAACATATGTAAATAAATTTCAATACACGTCACATCCAATGAAAGCGATAATAGAAACATAAGAAACACTGAAGTTAGTTATATATATATATATATATATATATATATATATATATATATATATATATATCAAAGTTTGGTTTTACAAAAATTTGTGCATGAGACACATATGGCCACACGACCTATTATATCAAAATATACGTGCAATCAAAATATGGTTATAAGACTCCTAGTAGACTAATCATAATGATCATGGTGTCATGCCACTGCGCGAGCTATCTTGCACAGTAGTCAGCTAATATGACTAGGCACACCAATAGTATGTCGATGCAATCTCATAGGAAGTTGGTCGACCCTAGTTTCAACTATGCCATGGGTCAACCCCTCCATGTGACACTCAACCTTTGCAAGGGTTTCAACCACATTGAGATCCTTTAGTATCTCTTGTCCTGTTGCAGCAACATGTATTGTTTCTAGTGCCTTTTGTGGGTCTCCTACACGTTGAAGATAAGAATAACCCACGGGTCAAACGAGTCCAATATTTTCATGTAGAAATCCATAGTTTAGTCTCGGATACATAAAAATCACAAAAAAAAAATTAAACTTAAAACTCCAAAAGATATCAAAATGTCCCTTTTTTTACCTATGGCACCCCATCACTCGCCATCAGGAAGCACGAGCTTTGGGTATCTATGAAAATCCATCCCTGCATATGTATAGTCCTCTATCATAATGAGTTGCATGTGCATCCATCTAAAGAACACTGGTGTGAAACTCATCGATGAAGGACCTGTATGTCTGGACATGAGATACACCCACCTCCTCCTTCGTTGGACTCTTAGATCTGCAGGCTCTAGTGAAATATGTTGTGGCCTAAATAAAGGAATCTGCTCTAAGGAAAAATAAATCAATATAGAACCATAGCCAAAGTTCTTCAATCATCCATCCTTTGCCTTGGTTAGTTGTCGTTTCATGTTTTCCAATACTCCCTCACTCTAGTTGAATATCATCGGCTCCATACACTCTAGATCATATCACATATTAGACTTATTGGCCAAATGTAGAGATGCACTACTAGCCAATCTGGAAATGATAAATATGACCTTCCTCAGAGGAAATCAGACCACATCCTTCATCTCAATCTTCCCATCCTTGGTTGGATGATATCTTCGTATATATCATGCACTAATGTATTCCTTCATTTTCTCTCCACCCCTCCTTGAACCAGATAAAGGGGGCACCTCGCCTCAATAGACTTGTCAATAATTATATATCTTCCACCTATATCTCATGCATATGTGCACCAATTCTGAATACATGTGCCTGAACATCCCATGCTCGGACAAGATATCTCAACAATTCCATCTATTGCCCCATACCAAGAATCCAGAAAAAATGTCAAGAGCCCACAATCTGTCAAATCCTAGATAGTTGCAGGATCATTAGCTGCAGTCAAATCTTGTTCCTAATGTTCTCTTTCTCTCCATATTAAAGCCATTTTATTTTGGTAGCCACCTTAAACATCACAAGAAGCTGGATCATTAAATTTTGAGAGAAACAGGGAAAATCTATTTGGTAATTGCGCTCAACGCACCCCCTTAAGGGGAGACAAAGAACTGCAGCACACTCCTTAGTACATTTTGTGCATGTTTAATGCTCCTTTGTACTTGTTAGGGGTAAGTTGGACATAGAACAATAACTTAGAGCCCTAGGGCCCTCAAAAATTGGAAAAAAAAAAAAAAAAACCAAAACATGGAATGACAAAATGGATGCATGAACAAAAAGAGGAATGTTATATCTCCTACCTAGAAGTGATGGCGCTCGAAATGGTCCACCATATTGGTTGAAATAAGTTGCATAAAATTGGGAGCAAAAACATAGACTCTCACTCACCAAGAGGTAAAATGTGAAATGGTAAAAATGAATTACCTTTTGCATATTTTATGGTCATTTTCATCATTATTTTATTAATATTTTAATTTTTTGACCTAAATATCATTCAATTTTATCATGAAATAGGTATTTTTAATCCTTTGGTGGTGTTCAAAGCATTTTGATAGTTGTTTAACATATGTAGTGATGTTTGAAATGAAACATATCATTTTGACCGAAGAGCACACTTTTATCACTTTTTCGAGCTCTATAAACTTACCAAAAGTAACCCCCTCGATTCCTCTTTTATCTCTTTTCAGACTCCCTACATATGAAAAGATTTTTGAGAACTTGTCTTTTCGAACTCAGCTCATGATCCAGGAAGTTTACTTAGAAACTCTATCTTAAGTACCTTGGGACTTGTATACATCAATGGCAAGTTTCCTCACTCTCGGCAACAGGTATTCATCATTGGCTTTCGACCGAAAGATTCATTGTGGTGTTCAACTTCAACTCATCCATTCACACCATACAGATTGTACTGCAGTACCTGAGAACCATTAACATCATCGGTGGTTTCTATCGTGTTTGTTAACAAATTACATCATAGGTTGGTAATCAGATGGTTTCTTCCATGTTTTAATACATCTCCTTTATTTGCATGGTTAGACTCATACATTAGACGATTGATTGAACGAGATAGAAGACCCTGTAACTAGTTCCATCCATACGAGTTGTGTTTTCAATATTAATACAATATTATAAAGTATGATGGCTATGATCATACAGACAATCATCTAATCATGGGTCCACACATTTTCATCAATGGACGTGACTTCTTGATCATTATACATGTAATGATATCTTATGTGTTGAGTATGGGTATGCCTCCCTCAACAATGATATCATGATGTAAATGTATTGTAAAAAATGATGATCTCGACTAGCTGTTATTGATCCGAACTTGTCACAAGGTAAAGCACTTCAGTCATCAACCACTATTTCGTACTTTGCACTTTAAGGGGAAATCTGTTATAGGCCATTTTCTCGCATCTAGTCAATAGGCATGCAAATTGGATCAATAAACATTCGTAAACACCTTATCATTATCCCTACACAAATCCCTAACCATGACTCTTTCATATTCTTGAGTTTATGGGTTTGAATGCTTCAAATCAGTGCTTTTAAGGCCGAGCACACCCTGCCCCTTTAGGGACGTGCGTTCAGCAGTAGTTTTCTTCCTTCTACACTAACGCTAATTAGTAGTAGCTTGCTCCTTGTTAGGGTGCGCTGATTCTATAAATTTGAGAAAACTAAAAAGAATCCAGAAGCGTCCTCTTCCAGAAGCATTTAGGAGTTGTTTTAACCATTTACCTTAGATAAGAATCTTGAATCCTATCTGATCCTACCTTGAATATTTCACCTCTAATCCCTTCAGCTCATCCTCCCATCTTAAGTGGATCTCAAGCCTAGATTGGTAAGTGGATAGAATTCTTAAACTACCATCCCTCTCCTATAAATTTACAGCCATCTACAACATCAAGGCTACCTTTTGAAGATTGATCATGCCCTCATGTTGTTTCCTTGAATCTAAGAGAGTCATCATCTTCATGCATTAGGGTGACATTTAGGTTTGCTTTGTGACAAGGAAGGACAAGTCAACTTGGGAATATCACTGCAAGATCAACTACTATTCTTGGTTGTAAACTCTCTCCTATTTGTGTTAATCCAAAGAGTATATTTTTTTCCTATATGTGTTATGTTATGTTTACATTCATGTATTTCAATGCTTTGTTGACCCATTGAATAGAGTAATTACATAATGCTTCATAGATGTTGTAGATATTTGGTTCGTGTTGATTGTATGTGCAAGTTCTAATTATAGAAATCGGAGCTATGATTGGAGCTTACAAGCCAAGAGGAGAGAAGAGATTGCGAAGAATTCCAAATAAGCCTCTTTCCATTCTCTAATTTCTCTAAAGGGAAATTTATATTCTCTGCTTTATGTTGTTCTAGACTAGTCAACTAGGTCTATGGAATATATTTCTATTTGTATTCATAAATTCCACATAAGAAAAAACTGTAAAAAACATAAACATGAAGATTAAGGACACAGGAGGTAAGCTCTCAGCCAAGGCAAAACCCCTCTTTCAGGGGAAAACCCAAAAAAAACATCTCTTCTTCAAGAACCAAATCAAATGAGACAAACAAGACTCTTTGACCAAGACAATACCTCCTACAATCCACCAACTCAGTCCCCCAAGACATTTAGCCAAACTCCAAAATTCAACTTAAGTAAAATTGCTTCAATTATGCATCAATATCATATTTTGGCTCTCCTAAATTAAATTTTGACCCTAGTGCATCACCTACAACTTTGGCCTTCCTGCAGCTTCAAAATCTCGCACGTATGGATGAACAAGAGAAAAAATTTGGCTTCTTTTGCTAGACAAATGTTTCCTTATCCTTTGTTATGTTTTTCTCCTTCACTTCCAGGCTTCTTTGCATCCTTTTTCTCCTCTTCGAATTGTGAATCAAACTTATCTTCAATTGGTACATCAGAGAGGCTGAATGCTCTTATATTTATAGTGGTTTGAAGCTCCTATTGAGGCTGACTTGAAGATGGGCAAGCTGAATTGGTGGAGGAGAGTTTAGATGACCAATTTACATAAAAATATTTTTCTTTCTTAACACATAAAGCACAAGAAGATTCAATAACATGACGATGAGGACTAAGACTCATGACATAAACCCTAGAAGCATTCAATGGAGGCTTTGACCTATACACAAAATAAACAAAGTATGAAACACATGCTTATGAATAATTTTTCTTTTGCAAATAATTTTCTTTTTCTTTCTTTTGACAAATACAGCATGACTCAAATATAGTTATGAAGACCGATACTAGTTACATTTCTCAACATGCAAAACCCAGTCGTATATTTACAAGAATTTTGAAATGCGAAATGGTGGGAATGCATGTTGACTCTAATGGGGCAGTAATTGATGAACGAGAAGAATACAGATCATATTCAGTTGCATGCAGTGATTCAACTGAAGATTTTGTATATTATAATGGTGTGCAAAAACCTATAAGTGATTCTTAATAATTTTCTAAGACATTTTATCTAAATGATGTTTGCATGGTAACTTGAAATAAATATTGGCTTCCATATGATCTCACATGAAGTTGTGAGTTATTTCTATGTTTGTAGGATTGTATGTTTTAATTATGAAGAATTCATTTGTTTAGAATATCCATAATGCAACAATAACATTGAGAAATAATTTATGTTTCATTCAATTTGTTAGCATTGATATTTTGATTAAAATTAAAAAATATTAGAAATTAATGTTGAATTTCTAAATGATAAGGTGATGTTGTCATGACAGTATATATTGTTATCATTTTATGTACCATATTTTAAAAAATTATTGAAATTTTAATGCCCCATTAAAAGGGGATACTTCATTTTGATGGTTGATTTTTAAGTTTGTATTGAAATGGGATAAGTTGTCTTAGGCTAAGATTTGAAAGGAGCTATATTTTTAGCCTTTAAAATAAAAAATACTCTTGGTATAATGACTCTTTCATTAAGATGTTCATTTTAAAAGTTTTTTTAGTCATATAATTTGTCCATAATGCCATAGTTGAAATATGTTGAAAACTCAAGGTTTTTGTAATCATGATATTTGGTTTTAATTCAATTGTTGAAATTTTTTCAAAATTTTAAGGTTTTTTCCTAATATTTTATCTTTAATGCTATAGTTGAAAACATTTAGAATTTTAGGTGTTTTTAGAGTCATGATATTGTATCTTTAATGTTGTGGTTGAAAATTGTTAGAATTTTAAGGCTTTTCAAAGACAATATTTTGTCTTTAACGTCATTCCTGAAAATTGTTAGAATTTTAAGGTTTTTCAAAGTCATGATATTTTATCTTTAACATCATTGCTAAAAATTGTTAAAAATTTACCAAAAAAAATGTTTTTCCAACATCAACACTTTTTGTTGTCATGGTTTTTGCACGAAAAAAAAAAGGCTTTTACTATCATTTTCAAAAAATGTTGAAAATCTACCCCCGACCCCTTCCCAAAAAAATGGCGTTCCAGCATACAACTTTTCGTTTTTAGGTTGTTTTTTCATGTTTTTCAGGGGTTTTTTGGTTAGAGTTGTCTTTTTGATGTTATAGTTCTCATTAAGTCGATAACATTGTTTGGTGACTAATATACCACAATAAAATGAAATGATCCACTTATTTTTTGGATTCCAAGTAAACATTATAATACATGATGTTTGCTTGACAAAAAAAAACCCAAGAGATGGATAAAAAGAAGGAAGATTCAAAAAAAGGAACATTGGCAAAAGGATGAAAGATTTCAAATATTATCCAACATACATACCTGTTACACAACATTTTGTCAATGTCCTTGTACTACCTGTTCCCGAATCTTTTTTTGTCATTGCTGGAGTAGCTCCCTAAAAACCCACCTTTTTGGAGCAGTGTGATCCTTCTGTGTCTCACCAAAACCGATGGTCCATCCTTAGCCTACGGCCAGTGCCGATCGGTGCTAGTATGGACCTCATAACCGTGTTGATCTACTTCTGGAAAATTTGTTAAAATGTAAACGAAACTTCATGGCCTAAAAGCTTCGAGAGCGAAGAGCTAGATGTTTCTTGATCAAGATATGGTTGAGCTTCCTCCCTTGGGCCTCTTGTTCCTACAAAAGAGGAACCACCCAAGGAGATAAGCCTTTTTCCCACCTTAAGTGGATCCATGTCCCCTCCTCCATCTCTATAAATTGATCACCATCCATTGCCTCTGCTAGTTAGAACAGAATAGGAGAGAATAGCAAAGAAAGGTTTAAAGATTTTCATAGGCATTGAAGGATAGAGTTGAGACCCTTAGCCTTCTCACACTAAGTTGAAAAAGAGTGCTTTGGAGATGTGCCCAGATTCAGACCCGCCGAAGGAGAGCTTCGACATTAAGGTGCAGGTTATAACTCCTATTTTATTTATAATATCATACAACTGATATTTATTTTCCAGTCTTGTCCATGTTTATGATAAGAATTATAGCATTCCTTGATCAGTTAGATATATTATTCTTATTATATGCATGTTTCACTTCTATGTCTCTTGTTTTCTTTGGTCAGTTGTGCAGGTAAATTGAATGCTGGTAGCACCGGAGATCCATCTTGGAAGAGAAAAGGACCAAAAAGCTTCGATGAGGAGCAACATTGCAGCATCAGACCAAGGTATATCATTTGATATATGTTTCATTTATAATCTATCAAAGTAGGTATTTTCTTTTTCCCCGTGTTCCTATACCCACCGTAGGGCTAGAGGGATTGTCTCTGTCCGCAGAGAGGATTTACCTAGACAACAATACCATTCAATGGAAATTCAAATCATGGATATAATGTATTGTTAGTTGGGTTTCCTTAGTGATTTGAATGTAATGTAATGGCATCCTTGTGAAGTGGTTTAGGGCCAATTCCTTCAAATTTCTAACATGATTTACCTCTAATTATATCACTATATTTTCACCGAAAATTCATTCTCACCATCATTAAATTGTTTTTTTATAAATGAAACCTATTATCAATCACAAACCACTCAATTGATAATTAAATATAAATGCGACATCACCAATTCATTTTTGGTTCTCCACAACACTAAAATCCATTTGTTGGAGTCATTAACTTGAAGCTAGAGAATTAATTCTAATTCTCTAATCACTGGACTGAAATTGACTTGTGTTACCTCAATGATATGATACAATGGTTGCAATCACCTTTAAGTATAATTTCTCCCATCATTATGCTATGTTTAAATAATAAATCGAAAAAGTGGAAACCATTTGGGAATATTTGAGTATTATTATTTTAAAGCTTGATTATTTTATTCTCGGCCTTTTAACTTTTTCTACATATTAGGAGATTTCCAACATCATGAAGTATCACCTCAATCAGAATTCATGAGGAATTAATGCCTCCCACAAGTTGACATATCTAGTTAACTATCATGATATTTAATAGATGTGATGTCAACTATAAAAAATGTGAAAATAACTTGTGTGGACCTTGAAGACAATTCTATATGGATAAAAAATCTAAGCTTAATCAAGAGTTAAAGCATACAAAAACCCTAACCCTAACTATAGCCATGTTAAAAATTGAGTTGCTAGGAAAAGAAGGGTTTAATTCCTATTTTATTGAGGACTATTTCATAGTAGAGCAGAGCATTAAATGGTATATTGAAGTAGAACGCAAGAACTAGACCTTGTAGCAACCATACATACCACAATGTCCATGGAAATTCCATAATGTACATTTTGTTTTCGTATTTTGCATTCCATAACTAAGAAGACAAGGGCAAGGCACAAACCTCACCTCCTTGTTGGATTTTTCCTATGCTAGATTTTCCATGGTCAAAACTTGTGTTCCTTATATGGATGGTGTGTTATTTACTTAGCTTCTTTCATTTCAATTTCGATGTATTTCACCATTTTATGTTCCTAGTTAGCAATATTAAATCTATAATTTAAAGTAAAACACTACATATTAAGATATCACAAGATATTCTAAGGTCTATTGTGATAAACTATTTTAGTATAATATTCACACCAATTTATATATCATTCATGTGGTTAATTAACTACCACAATGAACACAACATAGTGATCCACTAGGAATCAAATCATTCCCTTCTAGACATTTTGGTAAATCCTTTAAGGCACCACACGTAAACAATCAAATATACATGTATATTGTTTTTTCATTACACTTAATGACCTTGTATCAACCATACAAACCACAAAGTCCATGGAAACTCCATAATGTGCATTTTCTTTGTATTTTCATTGCATACTTGAGAAGATAAGAGCAGGGCACAAGCTGTTGAGAAATGTAACTAGTATCGGTCTTCATAATTGTATTTGAGTCATGATGTATTGTATTTTTCAAAAGAAAGAAAATAAAATTTATTGTAAAAGAAAACTTATTTTATGACCATGGGTTTCATGCTCTATGTATTGTTTTTATAGGTCAAGCCTCTATTGAAGGCCTCTAGGGTTGAGTCATAAGTCATTGTACTTGTCATTATGTTCTAAACTTTTATTGGGATTTTTGTATTAAAGAAACAAAAATTATTTTGATATATTTTGGTCATCTACACCTCCACCATCAAATTGGCCTTCCCTCTTCTCATGTCGGCCTCATTAAAGGGGCTACAACACTATATATAGACATGCATTTGAACTATTCGAGACGATCAATCAATGTATTCGATCTAAAATTCCAAGAGCATAAAATATGTGTGAAGAAGCCTTGAAAAGGAGGAATAACTAGAGCGAAGGAAAGGGATGATAAGGCTTCAAGAGAAGGAAGCCGAAATTTTAAGTTTTAAGCTAGGGTTACTACAGGTTCGATATGTTGCAGGTCGAGGTTCAAGAATTGCAGAGATGGCCAAGACCCTATTTGGCTCAAATTTTGGAAAGATGATTTGTGTTGACTCTTAAATTTTGACTTATCTACATGGGAGGTTGACTTGGTGCATTGGAGGATGTATATGTCTTGGTCAAAGGGTCTAGGTTGTCTCATTTGATTTCATTCTAAAGAAGAGAAGAAGAAATTTTGGGTTTTCCACTAGGATAGGTGTTTTTCCCTGGCTTAGTGCCTACATATTATGTACATTTGTCTTTAATGATATTCATGTTTTGGAAGTTGTTTGATGATAAATAACATAATAATAATAAGAAGAATACGAATTTAATCAATGAAGTAAAATAAGGTCACAAGAAACAATCAAGTTGTGCGAAATAACCCTAATTAGTCTCCCTGAGGATTTCTCAGCATGGTCTCATAGCTTAGGTCAGTGATATAAGGAAACTAAAATATCACAATTGGTTGGAAGAAATAAGTCATCAAGAGAAATTTTTAGGCCAAGCTACCTAAGAAGAGGATCCAAGAGCCCACGTGGTGTAGAGCAGTCGGTGATGGGGTGCACTATTAAGGCACTCCGTCTGCAAGGTCACTGGTTCGAAACCCATCAGTGATTAGGATTAGTCTAAACTAGCAAAAAAAAAAAGAGGATCCAAGCAAGAAAAGAAAATTTTTCTAAGCTTAGGGCCACAGATATGTTCAAAAGTCTAACTAGGATCGGTCTTCATATTGACTATGTAATTATGGATTTATGTAAAGTAGAAGACAAAGATAATAAAATATATTTTGTACTTGCTTCATGGGTTTCATGAGCAAGAGTTTATTATAGGTTAATAGACTTATTCTTGATGTCTATCTAGGGTTTTGTCTTCTAGGGATAAATGTAATTAAGTTTCATATATATATGAAGGATCTAGTCTCATGAAATGCTCCAAGAATTTGTCCTAGAAACCGTGGAAGAATGGCTCTAATCGGTCCTCAATCAAATGCTAGAAATATGTGTCAAGTCGGCCTCACAGCAAAATATATGGTCGGCCTCAAGACAGTGAATATGTCTATATATATATACCCCAGTTCTGCAGATCAGTTGAGGATAAAATTTCAGATATATTAGAGCTTCAGTGCAGACTTTCTGAATATGTTTCAATGTGGATCTTTGGACCAACTTCAGTTCATCTTTTGGATGAAGTTCAGTTTGGATTTTGGGAGAGGTGCAGTGTGGATTCTTCTCTCAAGTTTCCACAGGAAAATGTGGATCTGAAATAGGAAATTGCGGACTGTCCTAGGCAACCAAAGTGTGGACATGTTTTTTATTTCAGGAAGGATATATCTTCAGTCAAGTACAGGGTTTAAGAAAGTTAAGGCAACGTGGAAGTGAAGACAAGGAAGCATATTGAAGTAAATTATTAAGTTTGAAATGGATGTGGATCACAGAGGTATTTCAAGCATACTAAAGTACGATTTCAAGTCTAGAATATATGCGAGATCAGGGCAGTGTTCTGATGAGGAAGAGATCATAATATTATGCCAAAATAATATTAGGATTGTGTAAAGTGTTTATATCTCAAGAAAGTGTCATATACATCTAGATAAGGAAGAACGCGAGGAGAGACCGAGCTCTTTAGCCTTGGTGTTGACAAGTGCAGGTCGGTGTAAGCAGGTGCAAGAAAGAAGGATCCAATGACGAAGCAATGACAAGGTCATGGAAGCATATAAAGGTATAGGGTCTAAATCTTGGTCATGGTACTTGTCATCTGAAAGTATAGAAGAAGAATTTCTCGTGGGTTTTTCCTCTCCAAGAGGGAGAGGTTTTCCCTGGCTCTAGGAGCCTAAGTTTGTGTCTTTTGTATTTTGGTAATTGACTTGATGAAAGATTAAGTAAGATAAGCAAGAGAAGACATAAGTAACTCAAGTAAGGTCACAAGTAATTATCAAAAAGAGAATTTGAATTAATCTCCAGCCCTCCAAATTCTCAACTTGGTATCTAAGCTAAGGTGCTAAAGTCAAAGGGCTATTTGACAAGAAGACACTCAAGGATCAAAATTCAGTTTTTATAGAAAGCATCAAAGAAAAAGTGAAATTCTACATTGAAAACTCAAGCCAACTTTCAAGGAAATCCTCAAACCATCTCAAGAATACTTTCAACCTTATTCAAAGAATCCACTCATCGAGGAGGTAATATTTGACATCAAAGGTTCTAAATATTGAAGACATTGTTGGAAGACACATAATTAAGCACCACCCAACACTATTGAAGACATCTTCATTCTGAAGTAATCTTTGATCATCAAGGATCCAAGATCACATACTTTGAAATCAATCGAAGAAGGAGTTCCTACCATCATCTTCATCATTATCAACAAGGAAGCTGATAGAAGAATAAAAGCATCTACTCAAGTAAGTATCTTTATTACTTCATATGAATCTATCAAAATGTCTTCTTTCCAAAGAAAGCAACAAACTAGTTAGGGTTTCAAACTTTCTTACATGGAAGAAAAGGGCAATGAAGTCATGCCAAATACATGAAGGGAGATATAGTAACCCAAAGGATTCTTATAGAATCCATAAAATACTCTCTCATCTCCGATGTATCAAATCTAGAATCATCAAAAGGAATATATGAGAAATTGGTGGAACTATTCTCTGTGAGTACTGCTGGAGAAGTAATCTCTTTGAGATCAACTGCAAGAACTAGGAGAAGTAATGTCTGACACTGAGATGACTATAGTGGTGTTGAATGCTCTGCCAGAAGAATGGGGAAAATTCACTTCAGGTTTATACGAGAAGAAATAAGCCACACCATTCCACGATTTATGGTCTCTATTTAAAATAAAGGAAACAAGATTGAAAGCCAAAGATGATACAGGATCAAGTGAAGGGAATCTAGCCTTTGTAGCAATATTCAGGAAGAAAGGAAGATTCCATAAATTTGGTCCTCATAATAAAAGAAGAAATATGGAAAAATTATGATGCTTTGATGTAATGAACTTGGGCATAATAAAAGAGATTTTCCTAAATTTAAAAAGGAAAAGAGAAATAGGGAAGAAGCCCATGTCTCAGAAATGAGGGTAGAGCCTGACGCAAAGAAATCTAAGAAAGAAGAAGCGAGGGATTTCCACTATGATTGAGATCATCTTCTCCTTTAAATGATTTCTGTTGGTTTTATGATAGGAAGAAGTATTGTATCGTGATCGAAGCATGGTAGGAGCTCTTGGTAAAATAGCTCCTGGAAAACCTCTCTGATAACAACACTGATGGAAGGCAGTCATCAAGATCAAGGGTCATCATGAAAACAAGTGTTGACATTTTCTAATGGAGTTATGTATGAATTCACTGATTAGAAATAAAGCATAATAGTTCCATCAAGAATTCAATGATACAGAATTCTGGGATGTGATGACATATTGATGAAGTAGGTCAAGAGAATGAATTTATTCATTCTAGTGAGATTGCTACAGGATGACTCACAAGAAAAAGGTATGAGGTATGTATATATTTATATGCTGACACTAGATGTTGTGAATTCATGTCATATGGTTGCAGGTAATAGACTTATATATTTAGAAGTATGATCTATGAAGGAGTATCTCTCAGTGCACTAACAGATGAAATCATCATAATATATCCTCATGGAATATGAGGTGGTTGTATATGAACGAGAAACTGGAAAATTTGTAAGTTCCTGGGAATAAAGAATGTGTAGAAAGGAAGAGATCGCGAAATGAAACCATGTCAAGAGGCAATTATCTTCCGGAAGCCAAGAAGATGTGACTAGGAGATCTCCTGGGAGGATATATAGACTCTGACAGAAGTCTGGTAAAGAAGAAGACCCTTGACAAAACATATCATTATGAGATGTGTCAATCTCAATAAAGGATGTCGATGCCTATAGGAAGATGTCATGGTGAAAGATCATCACTGAGGTAACTTTTGTTTTAAAATTTCATATGTATATGTTTATCTGGATGAATTTGTGTAGGGCTGTTAATCATAAGAAAGGATGTATGATCCTTGGAGATGATTCGAAGGAAATCTGCATGGCATAACGGTGGACCAAATGAGAAAGATTGATGAATCACTTTCTAATAGTGGACATGACTTACGACATGAAGCCAAAAGATTCCTCAATATCAAAATCCATGACATCGAGGGGAGGAATTCTTCATGAGTAGCTAGATTGCTACTACAGGACCCTAGTTAAGAGGGAGCCTACTAGTAAGTTTCTTACTTGGAAGAAACTTGAAGTATGGCCTTCCTAATTTGAGAGGGAGTGGTGTATGTGATTCTCTAATACATGTGTCATGCACTAGACCAGGACTAACAATCGTAAGTCTTAGTGAAGGTCATGGGGAGAGAATGGATAGACACATCATTCCGGTCTTCACCTGGAAGACAAAATGGAGGATTGGGTAATCATCTCACATTTGATACTCTTTGAGAAGGAGATAGGGCATTCAAGATAAGAGTAGTCGAGGACCGATATTCTTTGAGGGCTGGCTACCCAACAAAAGAATAGTCCAAGAAGGTCATACTCTAGGAACACCTAGGTGAAGTATGTACCTTGGAGAGACAATTACTATGGTGTCTTTAAGTCGTGTGTCTCGCCAGCATTGTAGCCCATACTCTCATTGAGAGATGGGGTTGTTAGTCAAGGCCTTGCACTAAGACAATGTTAGTTTATATGATGTTATATAGATACAATTACCAATCAGATTCTTCTCATGAGCTTCAGTTTGAAAGTGACCTTGTACCTGTATGAATACCTCCCTAGTTAAGAGGGAGTGTTGAAAAGTGTAACTAGGATCGTCTTCATATTGACTATGTAATTATGGATTTATATAAAGTAGAAGACAAAGATAATAAAATATATTGTGTACTTGCTTCATGGGTTTCATGAGCAAGAGTTTATTATAGGTTAATGGACTTCTTCTTGACGTCTATCTAGGGTTTTGTCTTCTAGGGATAAATGTAATTAAGTTTCATATATATATGAAGGATCTAGTCTCATGAAATGCTCCAAGACCTTGTCCTAGAAACCGTGGAAGAATGGATCTAATCGGTCCTCAATCAAACGCTGTAAAGATGTGTTAAGTCGTCCTCCCAACAACATGTCAAGTTTGCCTCACAACAAAATATATGGTCGGCCTCAAGACAGTGAATCTGTCTATATATATACCCCAATTCTACGGATCAGTTGAGGACAGAATTTTAGATATCTCAGAGCTTAAGTGCAAACTTTCTAAATATGTTTTAGCATGGATCTTTGGACCAAATTCAGTGCATCTTTTGGATGAAGTTCAGTTCGGATTTTGGATGAGTTGCAGTGTGGATTATTCTCTGAGATTTCTATAGGAAAGTGCGGATATGAAACAGGAAATTGTGGATTGTTCTGGGCAATCAAAGTGCGGACATGTCTATGATTTCAATAAGGATACATCTTTGGTCAAGTACAGGGTTTAATAAAAGTTAAGGCAACGTGGAAGTGAAGACAAGGCAGCATATTGAAGAAAAGTGTTAAGTCTGA
Source organism: Pinus albicaulis (assembly GCA_034641835.2). Lineage (NCBI taxonomy): Eukaryota > Viridiplantae > Streptophyta > Pinopsida > Pinales > Pinaceae > Pinus > Pinus albicaulis. The sequence continues at coordinate 1,446,477,670 of CM076582.1, read as the reverse complement.
AATCGATGCAGATCATAGAGGTATTGCAAGCATACTAAAGTACGATTTCAGGTTTGGAATATATGCGAGATCAAGGCAGTGTTCTACATGAGGAAGAGATCATACTACTATGCCAAAATGAGAATAGGACTGTGTAAATTGTCGATATCTCAGGCAAGGATCATATACATCCGGAGAAGGAAGGACACGAGGAAAGACTGATCTCTCTAGCCTTGGTGTTGACAAGTGCAGGTCAGTGTAAGTAAGTGTAGGAAAGAAGCAGCCAATGACGAAGCAATGACAAGGTATTGGAAGCATATAAAGGTCTAGGGTTTGAATATTGGTCATGGTACTTGTCATCTAAAAGTCTATAAGAATAATTTCTCATGGGATTTTCCTCTCCAAGAGGGAGAGGTTTTTCCCTGGCTCTAGGAGCCAAACTTGTTGTCTTTTGTATTTTGGTAATTTACTTGATGAAAGACTAAGCAAGCTAAGAAAGAGAAGACATATGTAACTCAATTAAGCTCATAAGGAATTATCAAAAAGATAATTTGAATTAATCTTCAGCCCTCCAAATTCTCAACAAGATCTAGACTAGAGGAATGAAGGATTTAAAGGAGCCAAGAAGCACCTTTTCAAGAATCTGAACGAATAGATAATAAACTTAGACAAGTTCAAGTATCTAATGAAGAGATCGAAGTCATGTACATAAAAATTAAGGTCTGAAATTTTCTCCATAATCCAAAATTCATGAAGTACTGCAAAGAACATAGGTAGTCCTTGTAATAACTGAAGAGTTTATTTGCAAAAGAAACCATATAAGGGAATTCTCAAAAGACATTAGAATTTTCCAATCACCCAATAATGCTAAGATCATCTTCAAAAAACTCTAAATATCTTATAAGTCATTACCAAAGTTTTTAGCAACAAGAAATTTGTATAAGTTCGAGACCTAACCGTGAATTATGTATCAATATTTGACAAATTCCTATAGCAAACTCTTCATCGCTCAAGTTATATCACCTTGAAGGAAAATCTAGTACACATATATTATAAATAAATAAAAACTAGATTTGTTTAAGAAACTATTTATGGGACGAGTTTGTAAAAGAATGCTAGAATAATCTCAAATACATTGTTGGTTCTTAAGAGGCAATCCCTCAGTTCTTAAAGGAATCAGTGCTCAAGAAATTTTAAAAGTGTGTCACAAAAATAATTTTATCATGAGGTCTTTGTTCTATCCCTCCGGAAACTAGTTTTCTAAAACCCTTAATGATCTAGAATTATAAAAGATTTCACAATGCCATTGAATGCTGATAACTGAATGGAAAAGAAGAAATGTAGAGGAAACTCAAAGTAATATGTTGTAAACACAAAATCTATTACTTTTAAGTTTCAGAGAGAATTCATGGAGAGAGGAAAATCAAAATAATATGTTTTAAACATAGAATCTATTACTTTTAAGTTCCAGAGAGAATTTGTGAAGGGACAAGAGTTGGAGTGAAGGAGTGCTTATTAAGGTTATTTAACTCTTACTTAAAAACATAAATTAGAGACTACATGCTTCCTTACTTCACTTCATTCAAGGAAGAAACAACATAAACTGACACAAGAAACACAAATCACCATCAACAGCTACAGGAAACTTGCTACTTCTTTCATTCACCCATCAGAAAAAGAAGTACAAAATGTAGTCTCTAAGAGGTCCAGAACTTGGAACCCCTTCTCTCTTTTTCTCCCTTCCTTATAAACAAACAAAAGCAGTTTGTAATTGCTGGAGCTTCTTGAAACTCCTAGAACTGCCTAAACTGTTAAACTACTTATTACATTGCAATCAAGGACATCATTGTAGCTTCGATCTTAACAAAGAAAACAAAATAAAACTTTAAATGTAATCCTTTTTCTTGAATCTAATTTGTTGCTAATGTGTCTCCTCTCGTTTCTGTTGTTACATCCTAATAGTCTGTATAAACGCATCTCTACCCGACTTTGTCCATGCTTTTGTGTTTCGAACACTGTCATCATGTCACCTACTACCCAACTTTGCCTCTTCCGCTCGTTCCCACAACGTTTAGTCTTTGATTAATAAACTTCCACAAATGCATACCATTGTTTTTCACGTAGCGTCGGGTCTTTTCATATCCGAGTCTGCCCTGCGTTTAGAATTTCCTTTGTAACTACCGTAAGACTAGAATTTAAAAGATATTCCATTACCTTTGAAAAAATGTATCACGTCTTCTTCTCTGTCGCATTTCAGCATTCCAACGTTCTACATTATAATCCGCTTTTTCCCTCCGATGTGATTTTTACAAAGGAAAAACCCATGTACCCAGACTTAAAAACCGTTATACTTTAGCGATAACTTCCATTGCATCCGCTTCATTATCATACTTCGCACTTTGGCGAATCTCATTATATTATGATCATTATCCCTTCTGAGCTTGCGATGTGCGATATGCGAGAGGGTCCCATGGCCAGACTTTAAATACTTTAGATTCGAGCTCTGAACTATATCGCATTCGGTCCTCGTATCGCATTTCGCATTTCGACAATTCAACCTTGTTCTATTCTACTTGAGCTTTGCGATTGCAATTTTCAATATGCGGACAAGCCCATATGCGATAACGAAGAGGGTCTCACGGCCGGATTTTAAATAATTTAGATTCGAGCTCCGAACTATATCGCATCTGGTCCTCATATCGCATTTCACATTTTGGCGATTCAACCTTGTTCTGTTCCTCCTGAGCTTTGCGATTGCAATTTGTGATATGAAGGCAGGCCCTCCACGAGCGATTGTGATTTGTGATATGTGACCAGGACTTCCACATTCGATTGCGATTAAGCCTTTGAACATTGTTCTATACATATATTTGCACGACTCAACCCTAACTTGTGTGCAATGTTCTGAACACATCAATCGGCCCGACTCTTGAACTGTTCTGCACACGAATAAGCTCGACTTGACCCTTGCTACAAGCTTTTCTTCTTTGATGCTCCTCTGGCTTAGATTACACTTCCAATGTTGTTGCTTCCCTGATTTTGGTTCTAGTTCACATGTGATGATGAATCCTCGTTGAGATTGTGGTTATCTTTTTGAGTATGTTGCGGGACTTCTTGAAATTTTAACAATTGTTCCTCAACAACCTTGAATTGCTCAGAACCTCTCATGACTTTTAGCTGAGTCAAATTATGCTACAACATCTGGCTCCAATTGGGGACAACACTTTGGTAGCAAAGTGTTGAGAACTTGTAGATCAGTAGCCTTTATTGGGCATGGAGTCAAAGATAACTTGTAGATCAGTAGTCGTTATTGGGCATGGAGTCAATCCCAAATTGGATTTGATCCAACATGAAATCCTCCTGAAACCTACTACACTTTGGAATTTTCCTTTATTATTAAACTGAAAATACCGAACTGGAAATACTACAACTAAAAATGCACAACTTCTGAGCTTATTTATGCACAACTCCTATATATGTATCCATGTTTGAACTTAATCAGGTGAAGTCAGCCTCCCAATGGCACCAATCCAACATCTGCATGTTAGACCTAATGCCTCCATACTGTTGAAATTTGAAGATCACAATATGGAGGTACCATGAAAGTTTTACAGATACAAAGCTTTGCAGATACCTTTGCATAAATGCTTGTTGCTGACAAAATAAATTTTTTGTATAGTCAGCTACTGGATCATAGAACTGATGAGACCAGTTTTCTGCTGCCTCCTTTTCTTGAACATCTCGTTGATGTATACTTCTTTTTTGACTCCTCAATTTGAGGTTGTATGTGAGAATATTGATTGTTGTTTTCTGTTGACAACCATTCAGGCCAAAAATAGAAATCTAAGTTTGTTCCTCATAAGGCTGATGTTCTTCGTATAATGCCAATTCTTGACAAAAATATTCCCCCTCCTACAAACACACCTGACGAGCTCCGGTAGTTTCTCCTCTATTCACAAAATCATTAAAATTATGAAAATTGTAATGATCTTCCAGGATTTTAGCGTGTAGTTTAGTTGTTGCAACGAATTTTTGACCAAAATCTTCAAAATGCTTAAATTCTTATGTTTCAGCAATACAAGAATCCTCTGACACCTTTTTAAAATCCTTGTTCATCTTTGAATTTTCATTCTCTTGTAAAACAATTCCAACATTTTCTTGACAGGCCCTCTTGTCTTCAACAAAACTTGTTCTTTCAACATGACAGGAAAGATTTCTACAAGCCCACACGTTATCTTTGATTTCCTGTGCATAAAGAAATATCAACTCCAGAGTGCAAGGCTTTCTCTCCTTGACATAAAAATCCAAGACAATAGAAATAGCCCTCAAATAGTAAACTATAGGTGCAGCTTCAGGAGGTTGAATTTCTTTTGGCATGATGAAATAAATTTTTTGAAACCTCCTATTAAAATCAGTGATTGATTCATTGCTCTGCCTCTAGATAGAATATAATTCCAAAAGGTATTTTTCATATGACTTACGCTCGCCTCAACATCTAAGAAATATATCTTTAAAACCTTGCCATGAACTAATCAATCTTGCTTCCAAACACTGGAACCATTGTTGAGCACCTTGCTTTAATGAATGACAAAACATCCTTAAAGCCACATCTTCATAAATAATTTGAAATTTGTCCACAAAGTACTCAAATTCCAAGATATGTTGTTCAACTGAAATATCCTCCTCCTCTCCAGAGAAACTTGGCAAAAATTTGAATCCTTTTGAAGGGTACTCATGGAGAATTGTGGGCAGCTTCAGGGGTTTAAATATTTCTGTGTTTTTGAGTTGAAAAGTAGTCGATTTCTTGTGAGACAGAATATTATCACCTGAAGATGATGAATCATCACCTTTATGCCCAGACTGTGATCGATTATCTTCAAGAATTGTAATGCAACAGTCATCTTTCCTCTCATATTTAGGAGATAAAGTTGTGTCAAGATCAATAATACTCTCAGAAGAAAATTCTTCTTTTTCCAATAAAGAATGTACTTTTTGGGCCTTATAATCTTCTGAGAATATAAAGCAGGAAACAATCCTTTTGATATGTAAGGGAAAATATACCACTAAACTAATAGTAAAAAATAGAACTTCCTCTAAAAAACTCAAACTATGATATCTGTGTTTTCCATGGTGCTTTCTCATTTTCTTTCCTGCAGAATTCCTCATCTAATGAAACCTTCAACAATGGAGTCTTCAGGTGAATAAATAACAACCAAACTTTATATCTAAATCTTGTTCACCATCGAGAAATAGATGTCAATACCCATGGAAAAATAACTTCGTGTCTTCGTCCCCGGAAACGACACCATAAAATGTTCGTTATTAAGAGACAATCCCTCGGTTGTGAAAGAAATCAGGGCTTAAGACATTTTAAAAGTGTGTCACAAAAATAATTTTATCATGAGGTCTTTGTTCTATCCCCCTGTAAACTAGTTTTCTAAAACCCTTAATGATATGGAATAATAAAAGATTTCACAATGCCATTGACTGTTGATATATGAATGGAAAAGAAGAACTATAGAGGAAACTCAAAGTAATATGTTGTAAACACAGAATCTATTACTTTTAAGTTTCAGAGAGAATTCATGGAGAGAGAGGAAACTCAAAATAATATGTTGTAAACACATAATCTATTACCTTTTTAATTTCCAGAGAGAATTTGTGAAGGGAGAAGAGTTGGAGTGAAGGAGCGCTTATTAAGGCTATTTAACTCTTACTTACAAATGTAAATTAGAGACCAGCTACATCCTTTCTTCACTTCATTCAAGGAAGACAACATAAACTGACACAAGAAACACGAATCAACATCAAAAGTTGCAGGAAACTTGTTGCTTCTTTCATTCACCCATCAGAAAAAGAAGTACAAAATGTAGTCTCCAAGAGGTCCAGAACTCGGAACCCCTTCTCTCTCTTTCTCCCTTCATTAAATACAAACAAAAGCAGTTTGTAACTACTCGAACTTCTTGAAACTCCTAAACTTCCTAAACTGTTAGACTACTTATTAAATTGCAATCGAGGACATCATTGTAGCTTCGACCTTAACAAAGAAAAATAAATAAAACTTGAAATATAATCCTTTTGTTGAATCTGATTTTTTGTTGATGTGTCTCCTCCCGTTTCTGTTGTGATATCCTAATAAGTTGCATAAACACATCTCTACCCGACTCTTTCCATTCTTTTGTGTTTCGAACATTTTCATCATGTCACCTACTACCTGAAATTTCCTCTTCCGCTCGTGCCCACAATATTTAGTCTTTGATTAATAAACTGCCGCAAACACATATCGTTGTTTTGCACATAGCGTCGGGTCTTTCCTTACCCAAGTCTGCCCTGCGTTCAGACTTTCCTTTGTAACTGCCGTAAGACTAGACTTTAAAATATATTCCATTACCTTTGAAAAATTGTATCGCGTCCACTTCTCTGTCACATTTCAACATTCCAATGTTCTATGTTATAATCTGCTTTTGCCCTCCGATGCAATTTTTACAAAGTAAAAAGGGAGAACTAATCTACAATAGTAAGAAGATCTTGCACCAACCTATGGAAGAAATTTTGAAGATCTTATCAAAGTCAAGATTCTAATAAATACTTCAAGGATGAAATTAGAGCAAAAAGAAGCATCTTGGAAGAACACTCTTAACATTGTTTGAAGGTAGTAATGAAGGAGGTATAACTTTGGAAGCAGTCACTTCCAAGAAAAGGTAAGGTAAGGATGCTATAAGGTATGTAGAACATAATATCTTCATTTGTAAGTTTTTGTTTAAAGGTTTATATTCAACTATGCATTAGCGTTTTGTTATATTTTGGAATATAAACTTTAGATGGATATTAATTAGAAATCCCTATTCAAAAACCCTAACCCTATTCTATTTTGTTCCCTTATAGAAACCCTAGCATTTGGTCTCTAGGGTTTGTAGGTAGTCGAGGGAGAAATAACAATCCCTAGCAAGGGAAAAATTAGATTTGAGATTCAAAACCCTACAGTTGATGTTTCGAAAGATAACATCATGAGACTCTAGGTTTGGATCTGGAAACCCTAGGAATTTCCCCTGTATAAATATTCCATAGATTAATGAAATTGTCTTCATGCTTCCATATTTGTATATTTTGGTGGTATATGTCAAGCAAATGTTGTAAGTACATAAAGAAATATTGATCTTATGCAAAATACATTTCTTCAAGAGGAAGCTTCCACCTTCTCACAAAAGATAAGTATTCTTTATCTTCTTCATTATTTTGATTTCTTTAGCTTTATTATTGGCGTTCGAATTTTATCCTTTCTCTTGTATTTTCCCTTGTAGAAATGCTTGCAGGTATATCCTAAAGAGTAAGGATTATGACTTGATTTTGAGGGAGTCTTCATAGGGGCCTTGTAAGAAGCTTTGTTGCAGAGAGAGTCCTTCAATAAGAAACCCTACAATGTTTGTAAAAAGAGTAACTCAAGGTATGTATAAATATTTGCAACAACTCTTCTTCATATAAGAAGGTACAATCATTTTGAAATTTGCTTTATATTACTACTCTCTCATGTCTATGTGAAGATTCCAAGATTGGAATCCTTCTACAACAACTGGTTAAGTTTCTTCTATTTTGTTATATAACTGAACAAAATTATTTACTATTCTCTACAGTAAATAATGAAACTAACACACTACAGTCCTCACAAATATAAAATGTTGCGGAAATAAAATAAAATGCAGGAAAAAATAATACACATTCGACGTTGTTATTTTTGGAAAAATGTCCCCAAAAAAACCCAATGCGGGAAAATTGGTGCAATAGCTGAGGGTTTTTATTATTATGCAGTAGTTTATAAATACAAATCTTTGGATGTCTTACTGGCTATCTGATACAGAGAAAATAACTGGTGCGAAAATTAGTGAGATAACCTCACATTGGTATGGGAAGATCTGGTACTGATATGACTGAAGATGAGACCTCTGCGTTGTCTTTGCGCAGCTCTGCACCACACCTACGCAATTACTATGTAACACCTCCAAGTTGATCTTTGATGGCTGGAAACTCGATCCTTAGACCTCCCGGTCTCACACCTCGGCTTCCGGTATTGGATCTCAACTTATCCTTAGCAAAATTTTGATCTCCTTATAAAGCACTACATTGCCTCTGCGTTGTCCAATGTGGCTCTGTGTTTTCTCTTCTACACCTCTCACTTTCTTCCCTGCAATGTATTTATACGGATCAGGAATACTTCCACTAGAAATCTATCTCTACCCCTCACTGCAAGAAATCTCTCGATCACTTCTCCAGCAACTGCAATGCTGCTCTCTTGAGAAATCGATCGCTTGATCTCGAATTCTATGTGTCTTCCAAGTGCCCATCGAGCCTCTTCTTATAATCTTCTCATTGAACATTCAACAACCCATATTAATTCCTAATAAATGGCTCATATCATCTTTCTTCGATCTCTGCATTTTTCTAGAAGATTCACACCCAGTTTCATTAATACCCTTTAATTATTTTAATTTCCTAAGTTTAGACTTAGGCATCCATTAAAAATAATTAATTATTTTAATAAAACTATCTCCGGTTGGAATTTCCCAAAACGATTTATGGGCCTTGGAGGATGCATGTGTGCCTCCATGCAAATTTTGAGGCTTAGAGCACATCTAATGCTACCAGACATAAACACTCCCTCTTAGCGAGGAATGTGCTCTAGTAATGCAACATGCTGAAGCATCACCCTAACCCTGTATCATCTCCCTCTGTGTTGTTGATGTCTGACATCACTGCCCACCGACTACTGCACAAATTTTGCATTTGTGTTGCTATTGAATCTGCATGTTGCTGCCAACTGCATCTGCACTACAACTCTGTTGTTGTTTCAACATAAAAACATCCAAAATATTGAACCAATTGTGTTGAGCATGATGTATCTATTACTGGAGTTATGACTGTTGTTAGTTTTTGTGTTGACCCTATGAACCTTTGCATTGTTGCTGAATCTGCACTGCGCCAACTGCACTGCTACCAACTCTTCTTTGCGTTGCTCAATATCTGGCATTCTTAGCCACTGCAATTGTCACTATGACACTCCTCTACACCAACTAACATTGGTCCATCTTACTACTTCTGATATGGGCTCTTGTAGAAAGGTATTGATCTGAGAGGTTGACTCCTCAAGGATCGTGCCCATCTGCAGCTCTCTCGAACTATAGTACTAGATCACCCCACCTCTCCCCTGGATGTATGAGGGAAATCACGTCAAAATCCTCCTCCTCAATCCCTACGGTTGCAGCTTATTGATCATGTTTCTCTTCCTTGTCATTCTTTCTGAGAGGACACTGCGTAGCGTAGTGATCAAGCTCACCACACCAGAAAAAAATGATCTTTGAGACATCCTTCTTCCACTTCCACAGCTCCTGTTGCCTCTTTGATGCAAGGGTAGAATTCTCTTCTTCCTCCTTGGGCTTCGTCCCACTGTTGTTGCTGCCATCAAGTTTGCACTTTACTAAGTCTCGCCTCATCTCTTCTTGTTGAAGAGAAAGCCACATCCCTTCCCAATCCAACATTCTTTGTCTACCTTGGATGCTCTAAACGAAGACTTTCCATTCTTCTGAGATAGAATTCAGGGCCAATCTCACCATCTCTGTAGCATGAGGCACTGACCCTATAGCTGCCAGTTGATGCCAAAATTCCTGAAGCTTCGTAAGGAAAGGATCTATGTGCTCCCCCTTCTGCATCCTCGTGGATCTCATCTTCTCCTCCAAGTACATCTTTCGTTGCTCGAAAGATCCATGATACAGTGTAGCCCCGCATCCCACATTTCCTTGGCAGTCCCTTTGCCAGATATGTGAGAAACAATGTGATTTCAAACTCTATCAAGTATCAACCTCTTGGAAAGCCTTTTCCATATCCTTCTTGTAGGCTTTCAACAGATCTAGATCTGCAAGGAAAACTACCACATTATCGATGAAGGCCTTGAGATCGTCGTCATCCAAAAGGAAGGATATCCTTGCCTTCCATATCACATAGTTGGAGGCACCTTCTAATTGATCTTGATCTCTCAGCCTGGTTGTTGCCATCTCACCCAATAAATGTTGAATTTGCCTCTAACCCTTTGTGCAGTTGTTGACTAGCTCTACGCACTCCCTGCTAGAGTGAGAGAAACTGCTCTTGGATACTACTGCTTCTATGTGGGAAATTAGAATTTTTGGGCAAGAAATTATCTAAGTTCATAATTCCCTCAGTGTGTTATTTTTCCCTTCTGGTGCTTTTTTGCACTTGTAAGTGTTGCAAAAAATCTTCGTCCTGTAGAAATTTCTGAATCTTAATTCTTATGTAGAAATTATTTCTGTTAATTCGGTTAAGCTTCACCTACTTATACAAGTTATCAACTAAATAAATTCAAGTCAACATCAAAGAAAAACACATAAAAAATCTCTACCAATTCAGATCTAGAATAAGCACATGCACACATAGACAAAGTGACAGTTATTTCTAGACAAACTGTCCCGGGAAAAACCCAGTGTGGGAAAACCGGTCTCTGGCTGCTAGAGGGCTCTATTATTAAGAATATTTCAGAATACACAACTCTGGGTTCCAGATATGGAAAACCCTACAGAGAAAACTCTAGATCTGCAACACCTAGCTGATATAAGACCAACAATAAAGACTGATCCATACCCTTAAATGGGATTTACAGAACTCAGCCAGATCTAGGCCTAGAAACCCCAGATCTGCCCTTGAAAGACCCTGCGTTGGCCTCTGAAGGCCTCCAAATGCTCAGCGCTATCACTGGAAGGGACTGCGTTACCCCAGACTGGGTGATGCAGTCACTACGCTGTCCCTAAGGGTATTTGCATAACCCCTGAAGGGTTTCCTGAAAATCACGTTGTCCTTGTTGTTGTTGCTGCTGCTATTGTCATCTGCTGCTGCTGCCGTCTGTTGCTGCTGCTGCTACCGTCTGCTACTACTGTTGTCTGCTGCTGTTGCTTCTGCCGTCTGTTGTTGCTGCCTTTCTCTGTGTTGTCTTTCTTGATCTATTCTCTGCTTCTTGTGTATTCTAGACCTCGGGATTAGATCATCCCCTTGGTCTAAATTCCCCTCTCTGCAACTGAAACACTTGAGAATTCTTAGCAACCCCACCCTAGAATCTCAGCTTAGCTTCAATGCTCTGCCTCTGTGTGAGTTACAAACGACCCCAAGCTTTTCCTTTATACTTTTCTCGTTGACAAATTGACGGCCAAGATTAAATCTTTAATCAATGACTAAGATTAAAAGAAAGCTTGATCAGTGTGACTTAAGACAATTTCATCACATGTTTAGTCAAATTCACTTTAATTATTTTATTTTCCTAAGTTTTAACTTAGGAAATACATTAAAATAATTAATTAATTTAATATCCCCTGAACCAGATGAAATTTCCCAAATCCATTTCTAGGTCTTGTAGATCAGGTGAACTCTAGTCCTTCCTCAAAATTTGGGACTTAGAGCACAACTGATGCTACCCCAAATACACAAAATCTCAACACTCCCTCTTAGCATCAAGGGTGTGCTCTAGCAATACATCACACTTATGCATTACAAGATTTTGGACACTAGTTCTGTGTTGTTGAAGCTTGGCCTCCTGCCACTCAACTCTGCACTGTTGTTGCAATTCTGTACTACGGCCCAGGACTCTGCCACTGCGACTGCAACCACTGTACTGTAGCTCCCTCTCAATATTCTACATCTCTGCTGCTCATAGCACTACCACCGCTAATCTGCTGAACTGCAACTTCAGTTGTTGAGAGAAACAACTGAATCTCCTGCCCAAACTTTGACAAACAAGTTTGATGCGCTGCATCCTCATCACTGAAGCTCCATAGACTACATATCTGTGCTGGCATCTAAAGAACGATGCACAGCTACAGCTATGCATGCGTAATCAGACTCCCTCTGCACTACTAAAGTCACATCAGCTCCTTGTGTTGAAATATATCATGTTGTTGCTGCATTGCGTTGTCCTTCTGAAGCTCTCTATGTTGATGCAGCTCTGCATTGCGTAAGCAGTATTGTACTGCGCTGCTGAAGTCACATCAGCCTCTACGCTTGCTACTGCTTCTACGCTGCTGCTGCTATGCTCTTCACTGCTCCTCCCAGCCTCCAGATCTGCCTCTGCTTATGCCTCATCTGTGATCTATGCACCCACTGCTCCACTTGTCTTGCTACTGTCTTAAGGCTGTCGTAGCTCAATTGTGATCCAAGAGATGAGCTGCTTAAGGATCTCGCCTTACTTCCATGTAGCTCCTCTACATGTCCATGTCACCCCACCTCTGTTTTTCATGAGCACTCATGGCTACATCATCTCCGGACCCATCATCTGCCACCGCTGCTTTAGAAGAAGATGGTTCCTTGTCCTTCTTCTTTTCTGGACAATGGCTGGAAAAATGTCCCATTTCGCCACACTGGAAAAACTTGATCTTTGAAAGATCCTTCTTCTTCTTCAACTGCTTCTTTGATGCCAAGGCTGCATCTTCCTCCTATTCCTTCTTAACCTTGCTCAACGCAGGGTTGTGCTGCTTCTTGGTGAACCTTCGTAGTTCTTCTTGCCGCAGGATCGACCACAAGTTGTCCCAATCTAGGAGGTCCGCTCTGCCCAAGATACTTTGGACAAAAGTTTCCCACTCATCCGTGACTGCATTGAGGGCAGTCTTGAATATCACTGCATCATCTACGGTTGCACCCGTTGTAGTCAGTTGATCCCTGATTGACTACAATCTGAAAAATGCTCGATGTCTTCTCCCTTGGTCATCATGAATGACCTCATTTGGGCCTCCAACAACATCTTTTTTTGGACTGATTTTCCCTCATATAGGGAATTCAAGGCCTTCCACATCTCATTAGTTGTCCTCTTCTCAGCTATGTGTGGTACAATATGGTCATTGATACTGTCCATTATCAGCCGCTTGGCATGCCCAACAGCTTCTCTATGCTTCCGTAGGAGATACACATCTATCGGTGTGGCTAGGGTCTACTCTGCATGGTCTCTTAGACCGTATGCCTCAAGGAAAATCAGGATCCTTTCTTTCCACACCGAAAATTTTGAGAGGCCCTCTAGCCTATCCTGATCACGCAGTCCATGAGGAACCATCTGCTCAAAATGTGCTAGAGCTCCTCTTCTCTATGCCAGAGATCTTGGATCTAGGGTCCTTTTCGAACTGGGAACCTTATGCTCCCTCTGACACTTGATTTCCCTCCTTGGAAATCTACCAAATCAACTATGATTCAACTTCTTCTTTGATCCTCTAACCAAACTACAAGTTTCCTTTGGCAAGAAACTCTCTGAGAAGCTGATCTCTTCCAAAACTTTGTCACTTGTGCTAAGGTTAAAAATTTGAAAACTTCAGAAGTTTAACCCCACCAGCTCTTCTGAATTTCTGCAACTTTTCTGTAGACTTTTTCTGGATCTGACAGATTCAAATCTGAATCACACTGGTTGGCTTCAGACCTAACCAGTGTTGTTTCTGAGCTGCCTCTACGCAGTGATTGTGTGGGATTGCTAGGACACAATGCTGGACAGCGTCACCCTTCCCTCTGCGTGAATCTCCTCCTGAAAACTGCGTTGTCCCTTCGGATCTGCTTTTCTACTGCCTTTCCAGCTGCTTTCTGCAGCTAGATCCTTCAGATTCTTCAGTTGGTGACACTTCTAGTTCTGCAATTGCTCTGATACCATGTAGAAATTTCTGAATCTTAATTCTTATGCAGAAATTATTTTTGTTAATCCGGTTAAGCTTATCCTACTTATACATGTTATCAACTGAATAAATTCCAGTCAACATCAAAGCAAAACACATAACAGATCTCTACCAATTCAAATCTAGAATAAGCACTTGCACACATAGATAAAGTGACATAGTTATTTCTGGAAAAACTGTCCCCGGAAAAACCCAATGTGGGAAAACCGATCTCTCGCTAATGGAGGGCTCTATTATTAAGAACATTTTTTAATACACAACTCTGGGTTCCAGATCTGGAAAACCCTATAGAGAAAACTCTAGATCTGCAACACCTGGCTGATGTAAGACCAACAATACTGACTGATCCACACCCTCAAACGGGATTTACAGAACTCAACCAGATCTAGGCCTAGAAACCCCAGATCTACCCCTGAAAGACCCTGCCTCAACCTCTGAAGGCCTCCAAATTCTCAGCGTTGTCACTGGAAGGGACTGCGTTACCCCAGACTGGGTGACGCAGTCACTATGCTACCCCTAAGGGTCTCTGCATAACCCCTGAAGGGTTTCCTGAAAATCATGTTATCCTTGTTGTTGTTGCTGCTGCTACCGTCTGTTGCTGCTGTTGTCGTCTGCTATTGTTGTCGTCTGTTGTTGCTGCCGTCTGCTGCTGCTGATGTTGTCGTCTCCTGCTGCTGCTATCTGTTGTTGTTGTTGTTGCCTTCCTCTTCGCTGTCTTTCCTGATCTCTTCTCTGCTTCTTGTGTATTTTAAACCCCGAGATCAAATCATCCCCTTGGTCTAAATTCCCCTTTCTGCAACTGAAACACTTGAGAATTCTTAGCAACCCCACCCTAGAATTTCAACTTAGGTTCAGTTCTCTACCTCTATGTGAGTTACAAATGACCCCAAGCCTTTCCTTTATACTTTTCTCGTTGAAAATTCAACGGCCAAGATTAAATCTTTAATCAATGGCTAAGATTAAAAGAAAGCTTGATCCGTGTGACTTAAGACAATTTCATCACATGTTTAAATTCACTTTAATTATTTTACTTCCTTAAGTTTTAGCTTAGGAAAAACATTAAAATAATTAATTAATTTAATATCTCCTAAACCAGATGAAATTTCCCAAATCCATTTCTGGGTTTTGTAGATCAGGTGAACTCTAGTCCTTCCTCAAAATTTGGGACCTAGAGCACAATTGATGCTACCCCAAATACACAAAATCTCAACACGTTCAAGATGAATATCTACTTTGCGTTGAAGCTGTTGTGTTGCTCCCTTTGTCACTGACAAATATCGATCTGGAAAACCTTCCTCTCTTTCAACTCACTCAGAGAGATTTTTCCTTGAGAATCTTTCCCTCCTAGCACTGGACTACACAAGCCTTCTGGGGGTTCTATCTACTGCCTACGCAGCTCTTCGAGCTCCCTCTTTAACTTTGCTTCTGATCTCTTGTCTGATTCACCTGTGCTCTAATACCTTCTGAATATTCCACGATTGGTATCCTTCTACCGCAACTGGTTAATTTTCTTCTATTATTTAATATAATTGAAAAAAAGTATTTATTGTTTGCTACAGTAAATAACAAAACTAACACGTTGCAGTCTTCACAAATATAAAATGTTGCAAAAACAAAATACAACGCAAGAAAGAAATAACACACACATTTGACATCGTTATTTTTAGATAAATTTCTCGGGAAAAACCCAATGCAGGAAAATCGGTGTAGCAGCTGAGGGTTTGTATTATTATGCAGTAGTTTCTAAATACAAATCTGTGGATGCATTACTGGCTATCTGATACAAATAAAAGAATTGGCGAGAAAGTTAGTGAGATAACCTCACAGTGGTACAGGAAGATTCGGTACTGATCTCACTGAAGATGATACCTCTGCGTTGTCTCTGCGCAGCTCTGCATCACACCTACGCAGTTACTGTGTCACTGCTTCAAGCACTGCATCACACCTCCAAGCTGATCTTTGTTGGCTGGAAACTTGATCCTCTAACCTCCCAATCTCACACCCCAACTTCCGGTACTCTGTCTCCACTACTTCTCAGCAAAATTTTGATCTCCCTTTGAAGCATTGTCTTGCCTCTGTGTTGTCCAACGTGGCTTTGCGCTACCTCTTCTACACCTCTCTCTGCCTTCTCTACAATGTATTCACCGGATTAGGAATATTTCCACTGGAAAACTATATTTTACCCACAGCAAGAAATCTCTCAATCACTTCTCCAGAAACTGTTGCGTTGCTCTCTTGAGAAGTCGATCTCTTGATCTCCAATTCGATGTCTCTTCCAAGTGCTCATTGAGGCTCTTCTTATAATCTTCTCGTTGAACATTCAATGGCCTAGATTATTTATTAATCAATGGCTCAGATCATCTTGACTCTATCTCTGTCCTTTTCTAGAATATTCACACCTAGTTTCATTAATACCCTTTAATTATTTTAATTTCCTAAGTTTAGACTTAGGCATCCATTAAAAATAATTAATTATTTTAATAAAACTGTCTCCGGGTGGAATTTCCCAAAACGATTTCTGCGTCTTGGAGGATGCATGTGTCCTAGCCTCCCTGCAAATTTTGAGGCTTAGAGCACATCCAAGTCTTGAATCATAAATATTATTATTTGTTAGGGTGATTGATCTTTAGATTAAATCAACCCTTATCGTATTATTTATCTTTTTTTTTTATAAAACCCTAACCTTTAGGGTTCAATATAAAACCCTAGCCTTTTAGGCTTTGTTGATGATATCTAGAACATTTGATAAAAACCCTAAGCTTTCTTAGGGTGTTATGTGTGAAATTTTCTGAATTTACTAAACAGAAACCCTACTGTTAAATTCTTGATTTACTTCTCCTACTTACATTGAGTTATTAATCTAAAAACTTCAGCATTAACATCGAAGTAAATACATTACCAACTTACACATGCAGATCTAAACTGAATAACATGTTCAATCACAAGGTGACACAAGGAAACTTTGGACAAATGTCCTGAGAAAAACTCAATGTGGGAAACTGGTGCTGCTAGCTTCTAGAGGGTTTTTATTATTAAGCAGATTCTTAGTACAACAAATCTGGGAACCAAACTGGTTAACCCGACAGAGAAATATAAATGGCAGCAATACCTCTATCCCAAAGACAAAAAATTGTGACTAATTCACACCCTCAAACGGGATTTACAGAACGCATCCCTTTTACGGCCTTTGGAAACTCGAGCGCTACTCTGAAGCCCTCTGCATCAGTCGACCTAGCTTGCATCAGCCTCTGCGCTGCTCAGGAAGGACATGCGTCATCCTAGACTAGGTTATGTTTCCCATGCGCTGCCCTAGCTTGGCCTGTGTCATCCCTCCTTGCCTCTGGCTGCCCCTACTGGTCTCTTGACTGCTCTACGTAGTTGCTTCCTCTGCGCTGCTCTGGATTGCCCCTTCTCTGACCTTGTTGCGCTCTTGGCCTGGGACTAAACCATCCCCCTTGCCAATACTACCTCTTGTTGGAGCTGAAACACTTCTGAAATTATTAGCAAACCACATCCTAGAATTCCAGCTTAGCATCAGTGTTCTGCCAGTGTGTGTGTTCACCAACTGACCCCAAGCCTTCTTCTTATATTGTTCTCGTTGAAACTTCAACGTTCGTGATTTAATCTTGAATCGATGGCTAATATTAGAAGTTGCTTGATCCACATCACTCAAGTCATTCTCATCACATGTTTAATTTAATTAACTTTAATCTTTTAATTTTCCTAAGTTAGACTTATGTTCCTTAATTAAAAATATTAATTGATTAAATATCTCTTAAACGGGATGGAATTTCTTCAAACGATTTTTGCGTCTTGGAGATCTTATGTCCTCTAATCCCTCCACAAAGTTTGGGAGCTAGAGCACATTCGATGCTACCTCAACACCCCAAAATCTCAACACTCCCTCTTAGCGAGGAATGTGCTCTAGCAAAACACTTCACCCCAAAGGTTGCTCTGATCTCTGGTGTTGGCCTTTGCGTTGATGCTAGGCCTGCTGCTCTACATCACTGTGTTGTTGTTTCTCTTATGTATTGGTGCTCGTGACTCTACCACCATCACTGCTACATCCGTACTTCAGCTCCCTCTCAAATTAATGCATTGCGTTGCCCATAACACTGCCACTGCTAACTGCTACACTGCAACTCAGTGGTTGAGAGTAAGAAACTGAAGGACCCCTGCCCAAACGACAGAGAAGTCAGTCGGCCTGTAACTCATCACTGAAGCTCCATAGGATGCTGCTTTGCGTTGTCCTCCTGAAGTCACTGCGATGTTGCAGCTCTACACTGCGTAAGCAGACCTCCTCTGCGTTGCCTCTGTGTTGTTGCCCTCTCCATTGTTTCTGCATTTGCACTCTGTTGCTTCCCTCTGCGTCGCTGTTGCATTTGCACTGCGATGCTCCTTCTCGAGTGTTGATTTTGTAGCATTTGAAAGTGTTCCAAGTCTCATATTTTGGGAAGAGGCTTGGACATCAGTATTCCAGATAGCCCAGAAATCGTTTGTGGAAATTCCACTTGGATCATGCTTTATTAAAATAATTAATTATTTTAAAGTGATCCCTAAGTCTAAACTTAGGGAAATTAAATAATTAAAGGGTTTTAATAAATCTGAGTGTGAATCTTCTAGAAAATGAAGATCAAGTCATCTTTTAATTTGAGCCATTGATTAAGGATATAATCTTGGTTGTTGATTCATCAATGAGAAGACTGTAAGAGAAGGCTTGAGGGTCATTTGGAAGGTAAGTCGAGCACATTCAAAGTACCCGAAGGAAATCAATTCTGAAGCAAGAGAATTCGATTTTAGAGGGAGAGATTGTAGAGGCTGTGTTGCAGAGATAGAAGGAGGAGGGAGAGGTCAGCAGAGACGAAGAGAAGGAAGACATAAGAGGTAGAGGAGAAAGTGTTGAGCAGCAACACTGTCCTCCACGCAGAGTGATGCAGTCCAGCGTAGAACGAAGGGAAGTGCCTACTGGGTGTTGAGAACTCTTCCGAGGTGTTTGGAAATTTCATCTCAAGTGTATGCTAAATATATGTTCGTCATATATTATGTAAATGATATTTTTACTGCTCAAGAATAATATAAACCCTCATCTGTTGCACCGGTTTTCCCACATTGGGTTTTTCCAGGGACAATTGTCCAAAAATAATTGTGTTCATGTGGTTGTTTCTATTGTGTTATACTTGTTCTATTTGTTCTTTTGCTTTAATATTAAAGTGAATACTGTAGCTGTATTTATTTCAAAATTTACTGAAATATTTGTAAATAACTTATTATAAATAAGTAGGCGAAATAAATCAATCACTGCAGTAGTATTTTCAGATTGAAAATTTCACATGGTATCAGAGCTAAAGGCAAAAGACAGAAGAGGAGGTTCTGCAATGGAACTTAGATCCAACATAGTTGCAGCAGCAGCTCAGAAGGGTTCATGCAATCCTCCAAAACACGTGCAGAAACAGAGGGATCATGACATGTCAATTCTGGCATCCAGACTAGAAGAGGATTCCGCGTGTGTGTCAAGCACAACCTCTCCAGGAATTTGGTATATTAACAGTGGAGCATCTTCTCACATGACAGGAGTTCGAGAATGTTTTTCGAGCTATCGGGAAGAGCAGATGAACTTTCATTTCACGATGGGAAACAAGGCCAAGTGTACCCCCATTGGTAGAGGAACCATAATATTTCAGACACGCGCTGGTAACAAGCTTCGGGGCCACAAATGTATTTCATGTACCAAGATTGGGGATGAATTTAGTATCCGTGTCTCAGCTCCAAAACAAGGTTTACGATGAATAATTTATTGGAAATAAAGTTTATGTCAAACATCCTAGCTGGAAAAGGAAGGCACAAATTGGAGTAAGGAGCCATAAGTTGTATAAGCTTCAGCTCGAGTCTCCAATGGCACTAATCAGCAGTACATATGAGAGAGACCTGAATGAATTATGGCACCGAAGAATGGGGCATTTACATAATGGAGCCTTGAAGATCCTCAAGAAGTTTGTCATGGGAGCTCTAGAACTCAACACAATGAAAGATGAGGTCTGCAGGGGATGCGTACTAGGGAAGTATGCCAAGGAAGCATTTCCAAGAAGCATCAATAGGGCCAATAGTGTACTGGAGTTGATACACTCAGACATTTGCGGACCAATGTCCACCACTACTCTCAGTGGTGCAAATTATTTTGCTACCTTTATTGATGACCACTCCCGGAAAACGTGGATCTACTTTCTTAAAACCAAAGATGAAGTCTTTGAGGGATTCAAAGAATTCAAGGCCTTCGTAGAAAATTTGATCGGAAATAAGATCAAGAAGCTGCGATCAAATAATGGTGGAAAGTATATTGTTAAAGACTTCACAAGTTTCTGCACAAAGGAAGGCATCAAGAGAGAATGGACAGCTCCATACAATCCAAAGCAGAATGGAGTTGCAGAAAGGAAGAACAGGACCATTGTAGAAGTTGCAAGGGCGATGTTATATGACCAAGACATGCCCAAATTTATGTGGGCAAAAGCCTACAATACAACAGTGTATGTGCAAAATAGGGTTCTTCATATAGCATTGGGGAAAGTGACCCCTGAGAGTGTGTTCACTGGCAGTAAGCCTGAGGTGAGCCATATAAGGATATTTGGCAGTATAGAGTATTGCCACGTACCCGATGAGAAGAGGAATAAATTGATTCAAACTGCGGAGAAGGGTTATCTTGTGGTATATAGTGAAAATGTGAAGGCATATCGCATCTATATTCCAGAAAACAGGAAGATCGTAGTAAGGAGGGACGTGAAATTCATGGAGGAGAGAGCCTTCAGAAGATCTTGGGAAATGGCTACAAATACGCAGGTTGATGAGGATCCACTAGTATAGCCTCAGCGGCCTACATAGGATGGCTCGAGTGCCTCTCCACGACACAAGGATTCTGAGGAAAGTTCTTCTGAAGAAGAGAAAAGCAGGCGAGCAGGAAAATCCACCCACCACCAGTGGAAGAATGAGCAGAGAACTCCGACAGACTCTGAGGGATGCAAAAGAAATTGTTGGAGCCCCTAGAGATGGGAAGAGGGTACGTAGGCAACCTGACAGGTACCAAGCACTAGTAGCATAGGTTGGAGAACTCTCTAGCTTTCAGGAGGGAGCTCAACGTTAGGTGTGGGTAGATGCCATGGTGGAGGAGTATAGCTCCATCATGACAAACGATGTGTGAGAAGTAGTCCCTAGACCTTAGAAAAAATCGGTTGTAGGATCAAGGTGGATCTACAAGATCAAGTATGCTGCAGATGGCAGCATAGAGAAGTTCAAAGTCAGGTTTATGGTTAAGGGGTATGCACAGAAAGAAGAGATCGACTATGAAGAAACCTTTGCCCCTGTAGCTCAGTACACTTCAATCAGATCTGTCATATCTCTCGTAGCACAAATGGGATAGGAGATTCACCAGATGGATGTCAAGACAACGTTCTTGAATGGGGTGATAGAAGAGGAATTGTACATAGAAAAGCCAGAGGGCTTTGAGACACATGAGCAGAAGACTCATCTATGCAGGCTTAAGAAAGCCTTGTACGGACTAAAACAAACCCCCAAAGCGTGGTATAAGTGAATCGATAGCTACCTGCAGAAGATGGGATTTGTCAAGAGTGACGCAGATCCCAACCTCTACTATCTAAGAGTATGGGATGAGCCGCTAATCTTGGTATTATATATAGATGATATGTTCCTCACTGGATCATCTAAGCTCATCAAAGACTATAAGGAGAATCTGGCTACCAGAATCGACATGAAGGATCTAGGGCAGAGGCATTATTTTCTTGGTTTGGAGGTCTGGCAGCAGAAGGGAGAAATTTTCCTTGGGCAAGGACGATACACTACAAAGATCCTGAAGAGGTTTTAGATGGAGGACTGTAGACCCATGGCTACGCGAATGATTACAAAATGAAGGAGATAGACACGTCCAAGGATGATGAGGCTAACCCTACCTTGTAAAGGCAACTCATAGGATCATTGATGTACCTGGTCAACACTAGACCATACATTTGTTATGCAGTGAATGCCCTCAGTCAGTTCATGGTGGAACCAAGAAGGGCTTGTAGAAATTTCTGTTTTCCCACCCCGGTTTTCAGTTTCACCTTATTTCTCCAATTAGTTAAATGCCCTTTCCCATAACCTTACATTCAACAAGCTGAAAAATAAATATTTTCTGAAAACACAAATTCTGGAAAATTTTCACAGTGCTGGAAATTACAGAAATAAAAATCAACAGACTAAAACAACCACACAAAACATTTTAACACGGTGATTTTTGGTCAACATGACCCTGGAAAAACTCCCTACAACTCTTGGGGAAAACCAGTTCGAAAGCTTCTCTTTATTTTATGAATATTGCTTTTACAGTGATGCAGAAATTTACACAGCAAAAAAAATTACAGCAACTTTGAAACAGAACTTATCTCGAAAATCGTGCCAAACTCCACCTCGTTTTCCATGCCCACAAAACATAAAATTACAACAAAAATTACAGCCTTCAAAACTGTACGAACATCGTCGAAAACAGTGCCAGAATGGCTATATGGCCTCCCACAAAATCTGCAGTTTTCTCTCCCACTTGCCTCGAACTTCGTGCTCCGCCCTGTTGTACGGATTTGCTGAAAGTTAGTGTTGTTGCCCTCCTTCTTCTCACTGCTCAGAAAATTCTCTTCAGCTTTCTCCTCCTTCTCTCAATCTGCTCATGAAAGAATTAATGAATGAATGACCTTTTCTCTCATTTTCCTCCTTTAATAGAACTCTAAGTGACTTTTGAGTTATCCCCAAATCCAATGGCTGAAATAGCTTTAGATCTATGGCTGAGATTAAATGTTCTTTTAAATCTCACTTTATGTTTTTTAATTCACCCCACTTTAATAAAGACCCACTTAGTCATTTATTTCCAAAGTCACTTTTCCTTTCTAATTTTACATTAACTTTATTAAAGTCACTTTAAAATTAGACTTTCGTAACTTTATCACTTAAAGTCACTTTTAAATTAGATTTTACTTTATAACTTTATAAAGCCACTTTAGGAGAAAAATTAAATTCTTTTGGACACTTTTCCCTAGGCCAAAGATCAAAGCCTTAGGGAACCACCTGTCCTCCGGTAACCAAATTTCAACAGCTCACTTTAGGAGAAAAATTAAATTCTTTTGGACACTTTTCCCTAGGCCAAAGATCAAAGCCTTAGGGAACCACCTGTCCTCTGGTAACCAAATTTCAACACTCTCTCTTACCGAGGAAGGTGTTCCTCACCACACCCATCTTATCTCTGAAGTAGATATGCTTGCCCCGTGGTAAGGCTTTGGTAAGAATATCAACAACCTGCTCATCAGTGGGAATATATTCGAGCTTCATAGCTCCCTTCTGCACATAGTCTCTGATAAAGTGATATCTGATGCCGATATGCTTTGACCGATCATGAAATACTGGATTCTCCGTGAGTTTAATGCAACTCTGATTATCACAATAAATCACTAAAGGTCTCAACGGCTGACCAAATAAGCCAAACAACATCTTGTGAAACCAAATGGCCTCACAACTAGCTAGACTGGCTACCATATACCGTCTCCACAACTCACGTTACCGATCACGCTTTCCACTAACCACGACACCACCGCGAACCTAGCCCAAAAATGTACACCTCCCAAGTGCTCTTCCTATCATAAGCACAACCCGCCCAATCAACTGCAATCCGCCAATCTCACTCCATCCCCCTGCCCGTAGTCCAAACCATAATCCAATCCCCTGCAAGTATCGCGAAATGTGTTTTAACAATCCGGTTGAACCTTCCGAGTTCATAAACTCCGACCGCTCAGGTTGACCGCAAAAACACAAAAACGCTTCATGCTGACCAAATACATCAAGGAACCAATCAATTTGTTCATGGGATCCACCAATCCCTAATCCGGCTACGAAGCTCTTTCCAAGCAGGATCACCTGCCCACATGGGTCTACACTCCTCCATGTGGAATCCTGCGAAGGATGTCCAATATATCTCTCGCCGTAGAAGAAATGCCCCTCCTCCTGCCACACCTCCAAACCCAAAAAGTAATGCATCAAGCCGATGTCCTTCATCTCAAACTCCGCCGCAAGATCTCTCTTACAGTGCCCTATGAGTCTCTCTGCACCCGTAATGACCAAGTCATCCACATACAACACCAGAATGAGAGGCTCCTCACCTATCACAATGAAGTATAAGTTCGGATCTGCCTCACTCTTTGTGAAACCCATCTCCTACAAGTATGTATCTATCTTGGAGTACCAAGATCTGGGAGCTTACTTTAGGCCATAAAGGGCCTTCTTCAGTTTGCACACATGGGACTCCTTCCCATGCACCTCAAAGCCCTGTGGCTGCTCAATGTACACCTCCTTCTATATGAAGCCATTCAGAAATGCGGTCTTCACATCCATCTGGTGGATCTTCCAACCTATCTCTGCTGCTATCGATATAATGGAGCAGATCAAAGTATATCGAGCCACGGGAGTGAAGGTCTCCTCATAATCAACTCCCTCTACATGGGAGAACCCTCTAGCCACAAACCTTGCCTTGAATTTCTCAATGATGCCATCTGTAGCATGCTTGTAAAGCCATCTGGAAGTAACCACGGATTTGCCCTTAGGCCTCGGCACCACCTCCCAAACATCATTCTTCATGATAGAAGAATACTCCTCCTGCATGGCCTCTCTCCAGACCTGTTGACTAGCTTCCTCCTCATAGCTAGAAGGCTCAGAGTCAAGGATGTTGGCAACCATTTCCATATAGCTACAAAACCTCTGTGAACGCCTTCTCTCGCTCCTCCTTAGGCCCAAAGAATCAACATGTGGCCTCTCAAGGTATCCCGAAGCCACTTGGCTTCCTCTTCCCTCGAGCACACTTCTCCCACCGGAGAATGAAACTCCTCCTCCTCGTAAGTCCGAACTCTCATCGTCTCTGTCTCTCACGTCTCCGCTTGCACCTAAACCCGTACGTTGAAGTATCGTGTGAACTGTCCATCAGTGGACTCCCTAGTGAACTGCTCTATCATTAGGGGAATTTTGAGGTCTAAAATGGGCCTCCTAAGGAAAATGTACAATCAAAATTCACTTTATGAGAACCAATCACATTTTAGGGGATGACATCATCCCTAATGGTTGAGGTGGCATTTCTTGAATTAAAGGTACTTACTTGTCACATTCTCAATGGTGGATAAAAACTCATTGTTAACCATAGTAGTTCTCTAAGTATTTTTAAAGTCAAAAGTAAAGTACTCATAATAAATGTCATTTCACACTTTTTGAATAAAATAATATTATTGTCATTTCATGTTTCTTGAAAGAAACAATGCATATCCCTATATATTTATTATATTATATTATATTATTTTTAGATAGTATATTAATTACATGTCATTATATAATTTAAATAATATAAATTTTAATTAATATCATATAATATAATTAAAAATTTATAAATTTATATTTATATTTTATTTTAAATTATCTAAATACAAAGGACAAATGCATTAGTTGTTCAATGATAGTTACTTTTTCTTGAAAAACTCATTCTTATTTATAGTCACATCAATACAATTTTTTTATTAATTTTATTTTGGTACAATTTTTTAATTGAATTTAACTATGGTTACATGGATACCTGGTGCAAAAAGAATTGCAAATTCATAAATATTATTTTATCGATTTAGCTATTATTTTATTATTTCCTTAGTAGGCCCATTTTATGACCACAATATTCCCTAATGACTGCTATGCATGCTGCCTGAAGCACCACCCCTCTGACTCTGTGAGCCACTGCTCACTGACGGACCTGACTCCGTAATTGATGTACCTCTGGATCCTCCTGATCCCTGCCACTGACTCAGCTGCTCCTGAGGGTCTGGCTGATCCAGATACTCTAACTCCCATGACCTCCTGAAGGCCCTGTCCTCCTCGAATTTCACACCCCCCTAACAACAACTCTCCTCTATGCGGGAATATAAATCCAAAAGGCTTTCGAGGTCTCACTGTAGCCCACAAAGACACCCTTCTCTGCAGTGGGCTCTAGTTTGGTCCTCTCCTCCTTGGGTATGTAGGAGTATGCAAAACACCCAAAGATACGAAGGTGACCAATATCAGGCTTCTTCCCAGAAAAAGCCTCCTCCGGAGTCACATGCCCCAAGGCACGATGCGAACTCCTGTTCTGCAAATAAACAGCAGTGTTGCAGGCTTCTACCCACAAAAACAATGGTAACCCCTGATCATGTAGCATGGCTTTGGCAGCCCCTCCAATGGATCTGTTTTTCCTCTCCGCAACCCCGTTCTGCTGGGGGTTGTAAGGAACAGTGAACTCTCGCCTACTGCCTGCCTCCGCACAATAGTCAACAAACTCTCCAAGGGTGTACTCACCTCCATTGTCCGACCTCAGGGACTTGATCTTCCGACCTGTCTGAATCTCCACAAGAGCTCTGAACTCCTGAAACCGCTTGAAGACCTCACTCTTGGTCTTCAAGAAATAAATCCAAGTCCTCCCGGGAGTGATCATCAATGAATAAAACATAATACTCATATCCACTCAAGGAAACATGAGACATCCGACCGCTCACATCTAAATGAATCAATCAAGTATCCCGCCGCTTCCGTTGTCACCGGCCGGGAAAAGGGGATTTGGCAAACTTGTCCATCGCACATCCTCTCTGCTATCAAAGTGATCGCATCAAATCCGCACACCCGTAGTGATCTCCCCGCATGTCCTCAAGGCCCCATGATACAACTAATCATGCAGGCAATCAATATAAATTTCGTAACCGCTAGCTCGCTATCGATGCTACTCGTCAATGCCAAAAGGGGCTGAAACACAAACTTGTACACCTTCGCATGGCGTACACCAATCACCCTAGCTGAATTAGCTGGAGTGCCCCTGGGATATATAAGCACCTGTCCTCTCCTGAACAATACCTCATACCCTCTGTCCTCTAATGTTGAGACAGATATAAGTTTCTTCTTCATCCCTGGCACATATAGAACATCTGACACCTTCCAGGTAGGCTTGGGTTCCCTATCAAATGTCAATGTCCCCACATCGACTGCTCTAACAATGCTGTCATCTCCGAGTACTACCTCTATATCAGTGCCACTCTCTGAAAGCTCTGAGAAGTACTCAGAGACTCTTGTCATATGACGTGAAGCCCCACTGTCAACATGTACCCGTATACCCGAAGATGCTCCGCCAGTCGAGGGAAATGGCTGCCCTCCGAACCTCCGTGGTGTGATCCCCGCACTAGTGGACTCACAAGCATTGAACCCAAACTCTCGGTCAAATCTATCTGAAAAGTCCTCAATCTCTGCTCATGCTGCCATGGTCTGATTCTTCCTCTTCTTCTTCTCCAGACACACAACTGCATAGTGTCCCATCTTCTGACAACTCCAACACTTCACTTTGGAGTAGTCCTTCTGTGTGTTACCCTGTTTACCTTTACCTTTGTCTTTGCCCCCACCACTGCTTGTGGAAGCTTGCTTCTTTCCTTTGCCTTTCTTGCCTCTTGCCAATAGTGCTACATCCTCATCCTGCTCAACTGGCTTGGCTGCCCCAAGCTGACCCTTCCTAATCTCTGTTTGAATGCAATCATCCCAAAACCTCTCCCATGTGGGAAGGGTCTCACGTGCACAAACCCCATCACCAAAGTTCATCCATGAACTGGGAAGGCCATTCACTGCAATCCGCACCAACTCATTGGGTGGAATGACCTCTCAAACTGCTGCCAACTCATCTCTCACATTAGTAATCTTTGTGAGATATCCAGCTGCAATATTAGTCCTACCCATCTTAATGGTCTTCAGCTTCTCCTTCAAGACCATTTTCCGGTTCTCATTGGTACTCTAGTAGAGATTGGACAATGTTGTCCATATCTCATGAGCATTTCTCTTTCCTCTCACATGAGGAATGCAATGGTCTTTGATTCCGTGTAGAATTAGTCTCTTACCCTTGTTGTTATTTCTATTATATGCTGCCAACTCAACAACATCAGTAGGCACAACATCAGGGTTCTGTGCGGTATGCACCATGATGTCCCAGACTTCTGCCTCCTCAAAGATACTCTGCATTCTCTCCTTCCAAACGAATTTGTAGTTACTATGCCCATCCAACCTACCCTCCACCCTCAAGCCAAAGACACCCAAAGACATACTTGCTATCCTAAGCGAAAATATATAACAACGTAAAAGATAAAATTTCTATGTGAAAAAACAGCTTGCTGGAATTTTCTGAGTGAAAAATCAGCAACTTGTAATTTTTTTCTTTGCTGTCCCAAACTGCACTTTCAGCACCCAAACTTTGATACCATGTAGAAATTTCTATTTTCTCACCCCGGTTTTCAGTTTCACCTTATTTCTCCAATTAGTTAAATGCCCTTTCCCATAACTTTACATTCAACAAGCTGGAAAATAAATATTTTCTGAAAACACAAATTCTGGAAAATTTTCATAGTGCTGGAAATTGCAGAAATAAAAATTAGCAGACTAAAACAGCCACACAAAACATTTTAACACAGTGATTTTTGGTCAACATGACCCTGGAAAAACCCCCTACAACTCTTGGGGAAAACCAGTTCGAAAGCTTCTCTTTATTTTCTGAATATTGCTTTTACAGTGATGCAGAAATTTACACAACAAATAAAATTATAGCAACTTCGAAACATAACTTATCTTGAAAATCGTGCCAAACTCCACCTCGGTTTTCATGCCCACAAAACAGAAAAATTACAGCAGAAATTACAGTGTTCAAAACTGTATGAACAACCTCGAAAACAGTGTCGGAATGGCTGTACGGCCTCCCTCGAAATCTGCTGTTTTCTCCTCGAAATTCGTGCCCACTTGCCTCAAACTTCGTGCTTTGCCCTGCTGTACGGATTTGCTGAAAGTTAGTGCTACTGCCCTCCTTCTCACTACTCAAAAAATTCTCTTCAGCTTTCTCCTTCTCCTTCTCTCAATCTGCTCATGAAAGAATTAATGACCTTTTCTCTCCTTTTCCTCCTTTAATAGAACTCTAAGTGACTTTTGGGTTATCCCCAAATCCAATGGCTGAAATAGCTTTAGATCTAGGGCTGAGATTAAATGCTCTTTTAAATCTCACTTTCTATTTTTTAATTCATCCCACTTTAATAAAGACCCACTTAGTCATTTATTTCCAAAGTCACTTTTCCTTTCTAATTTTACATTAACTTTATTAAAGTCACTTTAAAATTAGACTTTAGTAACTTTATCACTTAAAGTCACTTTTAAATTAAATTTTACTTTATAACTTCATAAAGTCACTTTAGGAGAAAAATTAAATTCTTTTGGACACTTTTCCCTAGACCAAAGATCAAAGCCTTAGGGAACCACCTGTCCTCCGGTAACCAAATTTCAACAGGGCTCACTGGGCAGCAGCCAAACATGTTCTCAGATATTTGAAGGGGGCAATCGATTATGGGTTGAAGTACACTAAAGGCAATGAAATCCAGTTGAGTGGGTTCACTGACGCAGATTGGGTTGAAAGCACAGTGGATCGGAAAAGTACCAATGGTTATTGTTTCAGTCTCGGATCAAGAATGACTTCCTAGTGCAGTAGGAAACTGAAGTCCGTGGCACTGAGCTCAGTCTAGGCTAAATATATGGTAGCAAGCACAGCTTCGTGCGAGGCTATATGGCTTCGTAAACTTCTCTTGAACTTACTCAAACAGAGGATGGAACCGATCAGAATTTTGTGTGATAATCAGAGTTGCATCAAGCTCTTTGAGAATCTTGTGTTTCATGATCGGTCAAAGCACATTGACATTAGGTGCCACTTCATTAGAGACCATGTCCAACGAGGAGTTGTACAGTTAATGTACATTCCTACAGGAGAACAGGTGGTAGATATCCTCACAAAGGCTCTAAGTAAGATTAAATTTACTTACTTCAAAGAGAAGACGGGGATGGTCAAGAACCCTTTCCAGTAGAGGAATGGGTGGGCTTAAGATTCAGAGGGAGCTGCAGTACGAATGACACAGTGGCAAAGGTGGTGTCACAGGTAGCAGTACGGAGGGCAGCACCGCAGAGTTGCGGGGCAACAGCTAGACATCAACAGCACAACAAATGCTTCAGGTCAGAGCAGATACAATTGGTACCTTGTTGAAACACTTTCCTCGCTAATATGCAGTGTTTATTCTGTAGCATTGGAAAGTGTTCTAAGTCTCATATTTTCAGAAGAGGTTTGGACATTAGTATTCCAGATAACCCAGAAATCGTTTTGTGGAAATTCCACTCAGATCATGCTTTATTAAAATAATTAATTATTTTAAAAAGATCCATAACTCTAAACTTAGGGAAATTAAATAATTAAAGAGTATTAATAAAGCAGAGTGTAAATCTTCTAGAAACTGAAGATCAAGTCATCTTTTAATTTGAGCCATTAATTAAGGATATATTCTTAGTCGTTGATTCATCAACGAGAAGACTATAAGAGAAGGCTTGAGGGTCATTTGGAAGGTAAGTCGGGCACACTCTCAATCCCCGAAGGAAATCGATTCTGAAGTAAGAGAATTTGATTTCATAAGGAGAGATTGTAGAGGCTGGGTTGCAGAGACAGAAGGAGGAGGGAGAGGTCAGCACAGACGAAGAGAAGGAAGACAGAAGACGCAGAGGAGGAAGCGATGGGCAGCAACACTGGCCCTCCACGCAGAGTGATGCAGTCCAGCGAAGTGACTACGCGGAGTGACGTAGAGGGAAGGGAAGTGCCTACCGAGTGTCGAGAATTCTTCTGAGGTGTTCGAAAAATTCATCTCAGGTGTATGCTAAATATTTGTTCATCATATATTCTGTAAACGATATTTTACTGTTGAAGAATAATATAAACCCTCATCTGTTGCACCGGTTTTCCCACATTGGGTTTCTCCGGGGACAATTGTTCAAAAACAACTGTGTTCATGTGGTTGCTTCTATTGTGTTATACTTGTTCTATTTGTTATTCTTTAAGATAAAAGTGAATACAGCAGATGTATTTATTTCAAAATTTACTGAAGTATTTGTAAATAACTTATTATAAATAAGTAGGCGAAATAAATCAATCACTGCAATAGCATTTTCAGATTGAAAATTTCACATCCAGCTTATTAGCTTTTGCCTTTGCTTCATCCGTGATCTTTTCACCCACTGCTCCAGCCATTCCTTGCTATTGTCTTAAGGCTCTCGTAGCACGGATGTGATTCAAGAGTTAGGTTACTCAAGGATCCCGCCACCACTCTGTAGCTGCTCTAGAGATCAATATCGCCCCACTTGTATGGTTCATGAGCGCTCATGGCTACGTCATTGTCCAAAAATAACTTTGTTCGTGTGGTTGTTTCTATTATGTTATACTTGTTCTATTTGTTCTTCTGCTTTAAGATTAAAGTGAATACTGCAGCTGTATTTATTTCAAAATTTACTGAAGTATTTGTAAATAACTTATTATAAATAACTAGGCGAAATAAATCAATCACTGCAATAGTATTTTCAGATTGAAAATTTCACATCCAACGTATTAGCTTCTACCTTTGCTTCATCCGTGATCTTTGCACTCGCTGCTCCAGTCATTCCTCGTTACTATCTTAAGGCTCTCATAGCACGGATGTGATCCAAGAGAAGGGCTACTCAAG
This sequence comes from Pinus albicaulis, assembly GCA_034641835.2. Lineage (NCBI taxonomy): Eukaryota > Viridiplantae > Streptophyta > Pinopsida > Pinales > Pinaceae > Pinus > Pinus albicaulis. The sequence continues at coordinate 1,446,446,364 of CM076582.1, read as the reverse complement.
GATCCTGCCACCACTCTATAGTTGCTCTACAGATCAATTTTGCCCCAATTTTGTGGTTCATGAGCGCTCATGGCTAGGTCATCATCGGAGCCATCGTCTGCTACAACAACCTTGGAACTCGAAGTTTCCTTGTCCTTCTTCTTTTGAGGAAAATTGCTGGCGAAATGTCCAAGTTCGCCGCACTGGAAACATTTGATCTTTGACAGATCACGCTTCTTTTTCCCTTGTTGCCTCTTTGATGCCATGGCTGCATCTTCCTCCTCCTTTATCTTGCTCGAACCGGTGTTGTACTACCTCTTGGTCATCTGGCGAATCTCCTCTTACTGGAGGATAGCCCACATATTGTCCCAGTTAGGAAGATCCACTTTGCCCAAGAGACTTTGGACAAATGTTTCCCAATCCTCTGTGACAGTATTTAGAGCGGTCCTCACCATGACATCATCATCCACCTTCACCCCCATGCCAGTCAGTTGATCCCGGATCGACTACAGTCTAGATAGGAAAGATCGATTTCCTTCCCTGGACATCATGAATAACCTCAGTTGGTTCTCTAGAAGCATCTTTCTCTGGACAGACCTCCCTTGATACAATGTGGTTAAAGCTCCCCACATCTCATGAGTCATCGTCTTCTCGGCTATGTGTGGTACCACATGATCTTTGACCCCATCCATAATAAAGTGCTTGGCATGTGTCGCTGCTTCATTGTGCTTCTCCGGGAGTTTCGCATCGGTTGGTGTAGCCAAGACTTTCTCTGCATGCTCCCTCAAGTTGTATGCCTCTAGGACTACCAGGATTCTGGCCTTCCAGATAACAAATTTGGACAGGGCGTCCAAACTATTCTGTTCACGCAGTCTGTGTGGCGCCATCTGCTCATAAATTTGTTGAAACAGATCCTCCTCTTTATGCTAGAGACTCAGATCTAGGGTCCTTGGCGAGAAGGGCACCCTCTTCTCCCTCTGACAACTGACTCCCTCCCTTGGAAATCTGCCAAACACAATGAATCAGCGCTCTTCGATCCTATGATCGATCTTCAAATTTCTTTGGCAGAAAATCTACTGAGAAGTTGTTCTCCTCCCTCTCTTTGTCAACTTAGCTTAGGCTAAATTATGCACCGGTAGTATCTTAACCCCACCAACAACTGTTGAAGGTTTGCAGCTCAGCTTCCGATTCACGGCAGTGTGCATAGCAATCAAATTCTGGACTGCGTCACCTTGGTTGGCCTCTGTGTGAGCACACTGGCTCAGTGCAACCTTTGCGCAGCACAGGTTGCTCTTGCGTCCCTCTGGAAGACTCTGCGTTGTCTCTACGTCACCTAGTTGAGACTGCATCATCCCCTGCGTGGCTCTTGTTGCCTCTACGTCCTTTTGTTGTTGTGCTTCCCTCTCTAGTTTATCTGCTGCTGCTGCTTTCTGCAACACAAATTTCTTCAGTCGTCTTGCTGGAGATCCAGCTTGATCTGCAATCGCTCTGATACCATGTGAAAATTCCAAGCATTTACTAAACATAAACCCTACAGTTAAATTATTGATTTACTTCTACTTACATTAAGTTATTAATCTGAAAACTTCAACATTAACATAGAAGTAAATACATTAATAGCCTACACATGCATATCTAAATTGAATAACATGCTCAATGACAAGGTGACACACAAGGATTCTGGACAAATGTCCTCGGAAAAACCCAATGCGGGAAAACTGATGTTGCTAGCTTCTGGAGGGTTTTTATTATTAAGTAGATTATAAGTACAAGAAATTTGGGCACCAAACTGGTTAATCTGATAGAAAAATATAAATGGCAGCAATACCTCTATCTCAGAGACAGAAAATTGTGACCAATTCACACCCTCAAACGAGATTTATAGAACTCAACCCTTTTTCGGCCTCTGGAAACCCCAGCGCTGCTCTAAAGCCCTTTGTGTCAACCTGTCTGGCCTACGTCAGCCTCTACGCTTCTCAGGAAGGACCTGCGTCACCCTAGACTGGGTTATGTTGCCCCTGCGCTGCCCTAGTTGGGCATGCGTCAAACCTCCTGGCCTCTTGATGCCTCTGCGCTACCCTAATTAGGCATGTGTCATCCCTCCTGGCCTCCTGCTGCCCTTGCGCTGCCCCTGCTGGGCTCTCGACATCTCTGCGTAGCTGCTGCCTTTGCGCTGCTCTGGATTGCCTCTTCTCTGCCCATGTTGCACTCTTGGCCTAGGACTAGACCATCCCCCTTGCCAATACTACCTCTCGCTACAGCTGAAACACTTCTGAAATTCTTAGCAAATCACACCCTAGAATTCCAGCTTAGCTTAAGTGTTATGTCAGTGCGTGTGTTCTCCAACTGACCCCAAGCCTTCTTCTTATACTTTTCTCGTTGAAACTTCAACGACCGTGATCTAATCTTGAATCGACGGCTAAGATTAGAAGTTGCTTGATCTGCGTCACTTAAGTCATTCTCATCACATGTTTAATTTAATAAACTTTAATCTTTTAATTTTCCTAAGTTAGACTTAGGGTCCTTAATTAAAAAGATCAATTAATTAAATATCTCTTAAACCGAATGGAATTTCTTCAAACGCTTTTTGGGTCTTGGCAATCTTATGTATTCTAGTCCCTCCACAAGGTTTGGGAGCTAGAGCACATTTGATGCTACCTCAACACCCCAAAATCTCAACATGATGAATTAGGGCTTATGACAAAACCCTTGTAATAGTTAATGTAAGATCTTAGGAATGAAGCCGTAGGTGTATATGTTTTTGTATGATTGAAACTGTAACTTGGTCTAGTTGTATTAAATTTTTTATAATTGTATCTAGGGTTTACAACGAAACCCTATTAGGTATTGTTATAAGATTCTAGGGCATGATAATGAAACCCTAGATGTAAAATGCTTTTGCGATGATTGAAATCCTAACTTAATTTAGTTGTTAATATCTAAGGTTTAGTTTTGATGATGGTATCTAGGGTTTGTGACAAAACCCTAGAAATAGTTTGTTGTAAAAATATAAGGCATGAAAATATAACCCTAGTTGATTGCTTCTCTTTTGGTTGTTATCCCAACTAGGTTTAGAATTCGATATTTAAAGTTCAAGTTCTTGCTCAAAGTTTTTGATAACCCTAGATGCTCTCTCTATGATAATATGATCACTCTATTTTGACAAAATTGATTTCATGCTCTTGTACATATATATTTGTAATTGGTTGTACTTCTTATTGAAGATTTGCAGGTACATAGTCTTCAAGATGTTGAAGATGCTTACCTACCTCATATTTGATGATAACTTGATGATGATGATGATGATGATGGAAAGAGGGAGTTGTAAGAATCTTGATGGAATTAAAGTTTACATTATTGATTAATAGATGACCTTGTTGCCATGTGAAGTTAGAAGGAATGATGTTTTGAAGGTTGAAGTTCTCCAATGATATGATGATGTGAAAGAAAGAGTCTGTATGGTTGAGTTGTTGATGGATTTTCCCCCTAGTAGAGAAGAATCTTGGATAAAGGAAGTGTATATCTCCCAAATTTAGAAGGGGGGGGGGGGGGGGGGAAGGGCATATTGTGATAGCTATAATAAAAAATACTTGAAGAAAGAATAAGATCGGAGAAAAGACTAAAGCACTACAAATGATTATTCGTGATTGATGAAGTTGTGAACAAAAATGGATGTATTGGAAAGTGTTGAGACTGAGTTTGGTGCTGGAGAAGTTGAAGGAAGCTTTTGTCAAGATGTGTTTGGATATTTTGATAATCTAAGCATCATCAGAATAATTGAGGACCCTAGATTTTATATTAATGGAAAGTACCAATATTGGTTAAGGTCGTGAAGCTACTAGATGTTCTAATGGTTGAATAGGTAGCTGATGTGTTGATCTCTCCCTGAGAAGTTTATGTATCGGTGGATGTCTCTGATTTGGTTGAGAGGGATAGATGAGTACCATAAAATTTCTTGCATGATGGCACTTGGGAGGACATCTTGGCATATTTAGTATTGAGATCTCAGTTGTTTGATGATGTCTAGATCCCGGTGAGGGAGGGAATCTTGGTCTTGTCGAACTCTGGTTTAGTGTTGATGATACCTAGATCCTTGTAAGGGTTGGTGTCAGGGCATGGAGGCCTAGATGAAATCTATATCTTATTGGATTGATATCAAGCATGTAGCCCGATGGTACCTATTGTGAATGTTGCCTTGATGACACCTTAGTCCAAGTTGGGAGGATACCTTGGCAGTTAGGTTATCCCTAACATTGTGTATGTTGTTGTACTCTTCTTGGAAGATTTCAAATTGAGGTCAACCTTCCATTGGTTGAACCATTATGCATACCTCTCTAGTTAAGAGGGATTATTGAGAAATGTGACTAGTATCAGTCTTCATTATTGTATTTGAGTCATGATGTAATGTATTTGTCAAAAGAAAGAAAATAAAAATTTATATTAAAAGAAATTTTATTTTATGAGCATGGGTTTCATGCTCTATGTATTTTATTTCTATGTCAAGCATCCATTGAAGGATTCTAGGGTTGATTCATAATTCATTGTACTTTTCATAATGTTCTAGACCATTATTGGGCTTTTTGTATCAAGGAAACAAAATATTTTGATATGTTTTGGTCATCTACGCGTCCATCATCAAGTCGGCCTGCCCTCTTCTCATGTTGACCTCATTAAAGGAATTACAACCACTAAATATAGCCATGCATTTGAGCTATTGGAGACAATCAATCAATGTATTTGATCTGAAATTCCAAGTGCAAAAATATGTGGGAAGAAGCCTTGAAAGGGAGGAAGAACCAGAGCGAAGAAAAGGAGTTACACTTGTCAAGAGAAGGAAGCCGAAATTTTAAGTTTTTTTGTCATATGTGCAAGCTAGGGTTACTATAGGTTTGATTTGTTGCAGGCCGAAGTTCAGGAATTGTGGAGAGGGCCGAGACCCTATTTGACTCATATTTTGGAAGGATGACCTATGTTGACTCTTGAAGTTTGACTTGTCTACATGGAAGGCTGACTTGGTCGATTGGAGGATGTCTATATCTTGGTCAAAGGGTCTAGGTTGTCTCATTTGAATTGATTCTAAAGAAGAGAAAAACTTTTGGGTTTTCCCCTAGGAGAGGGTTTTTGCCCTTGCTGATTGCCTACATCTTGTGTCCAATTGTCTTTAATGATATTCATGTTTTGGTAGTTGTTTGATGATAAAGAACATAATAATAACAAGAAGAAGAATCTAATCAATAAAGTAAAAGAATGTCACAAGCAACTATCAAGTTAAGAGAAATCACCCTAATAAGCTGCCCTAAGGATTTCTCAACACAGACCTCACCTTCTAGCTGGGTTTTTCCTGTGTTGAATTTTTCGTAGGCAAAACTTGTGTTTGTTGTATGGATGGCGTGTTATTTGCTTAGCTTCTTTCATTTCAGTTTCAATTTATTTCACTATTTAGTGTGCCTAGGTACCAATATTATATTTGAAATCTCAAATAAAACACTGCATAATAAGAGATTACAGAATATTCTAAGATCTATTATGATAAACTGTTTTAGTGGAACATATCATGGATGTGGTTAATTGAGTGCCACAATTAGCACAACATAGTGATCCACCATCAATCAAAGCATTCAGCCTTCCACACATTTTCGTAAATCCTTCAAGCCACCACATGTAAACAATCCGAAATACATATATATTACTTTAGTCATATAAACTTAATGCTGGGTTCTAGTGGTAGACATTAGATGAGGGATATTTGTGGTTATATATTATTTGTCATATACATTTAATGCTCGGCTGTAGTGGTAGAGAAGAGTATTTTTGCTTTCTCGTTATGATGGAATGTATGGTGAATGGCCAAAGATGTGGAATTTGAGCATTGCAATATCGCAGAGACGCTGTTGAAGAGCTGGTTATGAACTCTTCATATAATAAGAGTTTATTCCCACTAGCATAACAGAATTTTACTGGGTTTGCTCCATTGTTAGGCCTTGGACTTGCCATTATAAGAAAATAAAACCAAGCTTTTGAACCTGTTCAAAACAGGGCATTCGTGTCCCATGATGAACAGCAACTTAAGAACCTTGAACTAAGCGTGGCAGTATATTGCAGGGGGGGAATTGCATTTTATTTCCACATTAAAATCTGTGTTGGAGAGACGGGAAGCCCATATGCCTACAGCTTACAGATCACCATTGTTGAATACAACAATTATTTAAGGGAAATGTTATATTTTCTCTATCATTCTAAACATGCTAGCCGAAAGCTTCCTTCGTTAACATCCAATGACTTCAATTTAAGAAGAAATTCCAATAATTTTGTTTTAAGTAGAGATTAATAAACATCTATTAAAATGAGCTTCCCTCGAAGTGTGGCTTGAAACTGATATATATACATCAATCAAGTAAATTTATGGATTTTATTGAGGTGATGCTCTGTGCTATTTGTCTTTCAAGTTATTGAAGCAACAAAAAATAGATCACATGCTTGCATAAAATACAACCCATAAGGTGATATGAAATTGAATCAGTAACATCTTCTAAATAAACTTGCAAATCATATCATATCATATTTTACAAACTCGGCAGATTGCTTTCACTTGAAATTAAACACTCAATGATTAAGCTAGTATCTGCCAAGCCCTCTCAAAACCCAAAATTCACTGTCATAGTGGATGAGAAAAGCCATTTTTATCAATCAGTACACAAAATAATGAAATAAATACAGGATTCCTTTCCAAACATATCTTAAAGTCATCCCAGCTCACTGCCTCATCACTGTCAACATCAAAGAGCTTAAAAATTTGATCTACCTACAAGAAAAACAAATTCAATCAGATTCTTGGCATGAGATATCAAAAAGTTAATAAAAACTTATTGACAATTCAATTGCTATAATTCACTAACCATTAGCAAAAATATAGATCCATTAGAAGCTGGATAAACATTTAGTAGAGAAATTTTCCGACACTCGTACAGACTCATTCAAGCACAAATTGAATATATTTCCAGAGATGATAGCATCAACTATCCCAGAAGCTGACACATTATCCAAGTTAGTAACTGATTCATTCTCTAGGTTAAATGTCCATATGAATGTTACTAAGAATTTGCTCAAACTAAGGAAAAAACCACCAGTAAAATAAAGTAATTCTCAAGCTTCTCAAATTTTCCTAAATAAAGTGTTTAGCACTGAGATAATCTTCAATATAAATAGTAAAAAAATTTCCCAAACAAGAAGGCTAAATATACTCATTGAAAAATATCTTCTAAATAGCACGAGACTGCAAGATACTAATGGAAAATCAGTAGAACTGAATTATGAATGAGCTATTGATGTCCAGAAGACATATATCGGATAACAAAGGATAAAAGATATTAGTGCAAAAGTAAATTCAAGATTTGTAATTCATCATGTGCAGTTTATCAAGGATTGCAGGGCAACTGAATGAAATATTTGCTATCAAAAGCAATCAAGTTTTAACACTGCAATTATGTGGAATTCATGGTCTACTCAGTACATGTAATAATGTTCAAGATCACATTTTATTTCATTTACTTTATACTAGATTTATATTAAGCCCTACCTAGCCAAACTTGATGTTATCCAAGATAACCATTAGGTTTGTTTTCAGTCATGAGTCAATTAGGTTAAGTTAGTTAGCGTTGAATAGGATCTTTTAAATTTGTAATTTTCAAAAAAATTGCACATATGTGAGGGGTCTTGAAGGTCATCATTCATGTGATAGTGGTCGATGTCAAAGAAAAATCCAAAAATATCTCATGCATGAGTAAATCTGGTCATTAGAGTGAATTTGACACTTTTACCAAAATCCGCAGCAAAACCAGTGCAAAACAGTCAGGGTTTGCCACGGAAGTTCCTGACACTTATGTAGTGAATTCAACCTCCCAAACACTGCATGCGCTACAAAACTTGTCTTATTTGCCAACGGTGGGAAAAAGGCTGCGTTTTTGTCATAAAGGTCAAATCAATTAGTCGTCAGAGCATTTTCAAAATGCCCCTCAAAAAATATTTTAGAATAAAGTATGTTTATGATTATTAATCATAGGTTATATGGTTTTTTATCTAATCACTCATAAAGTGGCATTATGTAATCTAGTGCGCATCAAATAAAATGTCTGCGGGTTTAAAAGGCTAAGATCGGGCGTGTTCAGACGGCCCATATCTAAACACGCACCCCCAGTGTTTCCGAAAGATATACGCTAGGGGGGTCCGGGTAAAGCCACTTCACCAAAACCACCATCGCCTATGTGTCGCCATCCCATTCAAACCACACCCGCCCCCCCCCCCTCCGAGTAGGCTTCAAAACCACCCTCTGACTATTTGACTCATTCTTCGCCATCCTTTTTCATACGCATGCATGCTTGGTCATCATTTGTCTTTCATCATGTCTTTTTTCCACCCGTTCATCCCACCTGTTCATTCAAGTCCGATTTGTAATTTAGACACTTCACCCTCATCCTTCTAAGTTGTTTCAAATGTTTTGCCAAAAGTTTAGAGGTCTAGGTTCTCACTAGCAGTCGCCATAAGCATAGTTTTACCTGTGTCAAAGAAGGAGTTGATCAGCAAGTTTTTGAAGATATGGCATCACAGAAGAAATTAAATAATGGAGGAACAATTGTTAAATATGAGCCTATGGATATGAGGCTGCTCGAGGAAGATCCCAACTTCTCACAGGCATTTGTTGATGTAAGCTGCTTTAGACTCTGCCAAAATTACAAGGATACCATGCTCAGGTTTTGAAGGAGTTTGCAGTCAACTTCATTGATACAAGGTCGAAAGTAGGTATGTTAAACTTTGTTGTGTCTCCTGACACAATTGCACAGGCTACTGGAATCCCAAGATTATGAGAGGCCTGGTTCAAGGTAATGAAATTTAAGTTGCAAAATTGTGATAAATTTTTGAAGGAGCACAGAGGTATGGATATGAGTTTAGGCATCCCCAGATCCTGCCTCAAGGAGAATTATTCAAAAAATTTGATGGTGATTCAGAAGTATTTTACCTGTGAAGGTAGATTCCATATGATCTATCAATATCATTTCAAACTACTGCTACACTTCACAGGTAAACAACCACTGGACTTACCTTATTATCTATTTAGGAATTTGGGCAAAATGGCAAATAAGGTGCAAGCAAAACCTTAAACTAGTGACACCTTTGTTTTCCATCATGCTTTGATCAAATTACAGGTAGTGGAAGGATTGAACAAATTAAGAAGGGATTGGTCTACATTTCTATTTTTGAGTGGATATGAGGTTGATGTCCTCACTCCAAAGAAGACACCAAAATCCAAGCCAAATACACCAAGGAAGAGTAAGGAGTCTAGAGCTAAACCTTCAGTTGATCATGAATTGGAAATGCGGCCGATAACAGAACCTATGGAATTGGAGATTGAGCAAGTGTAGGAGACTGCGGCAGCAAAACAAACCTCCACTAGCAGTCAAGTTAAAACATACACAAGGACCCACAGGAAGCTTACTAGGAGTCAGACTGAGGGAAGAGGTAAGTTGGCAAACATCCTGGAGGCCATTGAGATTGAAGAATCTCCTATGGTAAATCCTATGGAAACTAAGGGAGCAGAAACCAAAAAGAAGGGCCTTAAGGCCAAGAAAATAGATTTTTCAAAAGAAGATTCAGGGTTCATCTTCAAACCTAGGAAGCCATTCACTAGGTCACAAATGTCCAAGGAAAAAATGTGAGAGGAGATGCCTAAGAAACCAGAGAAGAAGAAGTTGACATCATGGGACGAAATAGCAAAATTGTCTCCAGCAAAGGCAGAATTAAGCAAGATAAGAAAAGGTAAAGAGCAAGTCCAGGAAAAGATTGAATTGGAGCTCTTAACAGAGTAGCTAAGGTAAGCTAGAGAAGAGGTCATGGAAGCCAAATTGGAGTTGGCAGATTTCAAACCAGAAAGGTTGGAGATGGACAATTTCAAAAGGGAAGTGAGCAAGCAACTAGATTTCTTCAATGAGATGGAAGATAAGTCAGGGAAAACGTTGAATAGAACACTACCCCTGCATAGAATGATGAAACATCTTTCTAGGAGAAATAGGTGGCTACAAGCAAAAAGAAGGAAGTTGCAAGGTCAAGTCAAAACTTTGGAATCACAGATGGAGATGGTGCAAGAAGAGTTGAAGAAAAAGGGTCTTAAGATGGTTGCGGAAGATGATGATATGAATCCATGAAACATGGTAAGCCACACATTTTTGAATTACATTTTGTCTTGTGTTATCATAACCAGGAATATACAGGCTTTAGAAATGTTTTTGAGGTAAGACAAAAAAGAAGAAAAGAGAAAAGACAGTGAACTAGGTACTTTCATAGCATACTCCAAGCTTGAAGGTGAGTTTTCACTACGAAAGTGTTGTAAGTTTATTTAAAGAAAAACTTTTTGAAAAGTTTCAGAAAAAGGGGTGACCTGGAGCATGTATTTACCTCATCAAACCCAAGGAAGATCCTCCAGCAGTCACGAAAGTCAAAAAATGTGCAAAAGATGGGTTTTTGAAGTTACTATGAAAGTACGCTACGGAAGTTCCTAATGCTCTGTTTTTTCCAGCGCTATGCATTTTTGACATCTTTTGGGCAGTCAACACAGAAAAAGGGTGGTTGAGTCATCTAATGGGATTAGGAATATCATTGGGCCATCTATTTAAGGGGGTAGCTCAACAATCTACTTCAAATGGCTAAACACCTCATCATGATGCCACCTCACAGAAATGGACAGCTCATCATCAAATCAGTTTTATGAAGACCTTATATCCAGTGTATCAGTTGGCCACCTCCACATGGCAGTTTGATTTGATAGGGATGACAAACATGGGTTGCTAGACATTTTGTTTAAGTAATTAATGGTCATAGAGTCCTTTTTTATTACCAACTCTACTAAAACAGAAAATATCCCTATTATTCCTCAAAATGATGTAATCCTAATTGAATTAGATATCTAGGTCAAGTATCGAAGTCTAGGCAGGTGGCATACCTTTGTAAAAGAGATCTCACTCTATAAATGAGGGGTTTTATTGAATTTGAGAGGGTTGGTCGATGAATGGAAAAGAGAGGACTATTATGTAATTTTGTTTCACCAAGCTAGCTAATATACAGTTGCAGAAGTGTTTTTCAGACCTGAGATTTCTTTTAAGCTTATGTGTCTGTGTATTTTACATTTCTGATATTATCATCAGCTTCATATTCTCATGATTACTTGGAATTCATAGTAATATGCTCCAATTTCCTTATGTGTTATGTGTATGCTGTAAAAAGTTATCTTTTAAGCTTAATTGCCTCAGCTTCCATGAAATACATTTGCTTGTGATTGAAGTCCTGTTGGGGTCCCGTGATTTAGCAGATTGGTAGACCAAATGGACAGGGCAACATCAGACCAGTCTTTGGAGTCCTAGGACCTAGCCTTCCTGGACTCAAAGAGGGCTCTCTCTATTTATATGCAAAGGATGTGAACTTATTTGCTTTAGATAGTTGATTTTAGGCTAGTTATTTAGTACAGGGTTGGTTGTTTGTTTTGGTTGGGTAAGATGATCTAGCAGAATAGATAGAATGAGGAAATCTTCACAATCATTGGGCAATGGAGTCTATAAAAGTCATGATAGGTTCATTAATAGATTGGGGAGCATCATAGGGCAAATCTAACTTGGTCAATGGATCTTCAAGGTTTTTACGGGCAATGAGATGGACATCAATTGTGAGAATGAAAGTAGGAAAAAGGGCAATTAAGAATCCTTTATCATGTACCTTTAACAAAAGAGACTTAAATATCATAAGCATAAAGAAGAAATCAATAGACAGGGAAAACCATAAATTCTTTGATTAAACTTAGACAGATAATTAATCAAGACAAACATTCCAATGAAATATAGAAGGCGAGAAATTCATTTAACTTCTAGTGATTTCACCTTCAAGGACAGAAATGTTCAAGACATACATATAACTGTAATCAGAGAAGAGGGAACGCCTAAACATCTTTGATTATAGCTATGAAGATCTCTAGAACAATTATTTAAGCAAGTACAAAGGGTATGATCGAAACAAAACCTCTTCGACAAACCTGAGTAATGGTACTTTAGAGAGAGACTTCAAAAACAATGTTTTAGTGACATCAAATAAGCAGGGCTAGCCATAAATCATTTTTGACACCAACTATTTTAAACTATTTATGAAATAAACAAGCTTAGGGGATCTAGAGAGCAATTAAGAATTCTCTAAAATGTCCTAGCAGAGGAAAACATTAAGGCAGTGAAGAACAAATAGAACTAAGGTGCCTTTAGAAACATTTCTTAGTCTAAATCCTTTGCTCTACTGCAATATTTGAATCATGGAAACATAATGAAACAGGAAAAAACAATAACAGATTAGGAGCGCTTCACCATAAACCAAGCTCAGGGATCCTACAAGCAGGCCTTCCTCCATCAACAAACAAATCAAGGCATTCACAAGCTCCAAGACATCAATTTCTTTTCAACTTTCAAGAGACTATGTATTACTTCAAAGAGTCATCAAATGCCAACAAGATAATGAGCTCAAATGCAGTATTTAACTGCAAATGAGGAGGTGAAGCTAAGTTTAGGGTTTCGCTATCATTTATTACAGAGTAAATGAATTCTCTGTCTTGAAGACCATGCAAGGCTCAAGGCAGAAATGTCTGCAGATATTTCTCTTAAATAATAACTCCTATCTTAACTTCTGAGGGTTTATAGGTGAAATTTTTTACTTTAAGGCCTATTCATAACTTTACAATAACTGCCTAGCAGATAGAAAATATCTCTGACTGGGTTCAATATCTGTTTAATGCTTTATTGAAGGAAACAAAGCACTAGGTGGCAGAAATATCTTTGAAAGAAGTAACTGCCATACGCTTAGTCATTCGAATGCATTTCCAGGCTTAATTTGCTTCTGCTTTATCTTTAAACTCTGTATTAGGCCTTTAAACTCTCTCTTTATACTCTAACTGTCTGTTTTATTATATTTCTTTTTCAACTGCTTTATCTCTGTCTGTTCATTTAATCTTTTGATTTATCCTTCTGATCTTTTCCTTTATCCTTTAATCTTTGTTAACTGTCAGCCTGTATCCTTTAACTTCTACTTTAGCTGGCTAATCTTCTGTTTTGGATTTTGATTAAGGATTATTCCTTTAATCTTTCAAACTCCTTCCCTTCACTGTTTCCTTTAACTGTGTTTGTCTTCTGTGTGCAGGGGAGGCCCTTTCGTGGCAGGAGGGTTACTTAGCCATCGATGATCATGTTTCATCGATGGTAAACTTTGATACAAGCCCCCTGGCTGCCATTGATTTGATTTAAGCTCCTGGATCGTCATCCAAAGGCTCATTTGGTCGTTTTTGGACCATCGGAATGCCCCTTAGGCATTTCGCCATTAAACCTGCATATAAACACAATTTGTTAATTAAAAACCTGCGGGGAGGGCGCATGACTGCATTTTCTGTGGTTTTGAGCTATCGGAGGGCGTTTACAGAGGTAGAAATGTTTCAGGGGGCAAGGTTCCGAAGGCGGAACCAGGCAGAAGTTCAAACGGAGGCGGGAGGGTTTGAATTTTGGCGCGGAGGGCAAGCGGTCTCGGAAAAACCGAAAGTGGTTTATCGCGTGTAGAAAGGGCAGTAAGCGGTTTTTGGTGGGAGGCATGTGATATAGCCCAGGACGCAACACGTGGCGGGTAAAACCTCCTATTTCGCGTGGGTCGGAAAATGTTAACCCCGACGCAATTATATATGCGATATGCACCGGGGACCGTCCGATCTCGCGATGGGAGATCAACGGCTATCACGCGTTCTAGAGGCAGCGAGCATGTGACCGGGCCAGCAGAAGTGGAGGACAGGTGGTGGGGTTTCGTTGGATGGCTAGGTTAAGTGGGGGATGGGGCCCAGTGTTAATAAAACAAGGTTTTATGAGCCTTTTTGTAAGGTTTCACGGGGTTTAAAAAAGGCGGAGGAGATTTTTACACAGGAGAGGGGCTTATGGATAGGCGGAGGTCGGAGTCTCATGGGTGGAAAGGGGCTAGAAGGAAAGGGGGCTTAGGCTTATATTATATAAGGGTGGGTTTATAATAATAAAAAACAGAGTTTTTATTTATGAAGGAAGAAGACCTGATAGGCTTAAGTTTGGGTTTTAAACAATGTAAAAGTGGACTTTTACATTGTTTAATTCATGTAACGGGAAATGAGGAATAGGGGTGTGCTCCACGAGGGTTTAGGAAAGGGAAAAATGGATTTTTTAGAGGGAAAAAGGGAGTGGATGAGAGTGTGGGTAGGGTAGTGAAAATGAGGTTAATAGGCCCAATCAGTGAAGTCTTTTTGGATCAGTGAGGAGAAACTTAGAGGGCAGAGAGGGAAAAGATAGTGAAATAGTTTAGCTTAGGATAATGAAGGCAGTGAGATTTCTAAAACTCACAATATTTCATAAATTTTGTTTTTAGAAATCTAGGACCATTACTTAGTTATCTTCAGAATCAACAAAAATTACTAATGACTAATAGTGGTTAGACTTGGGGAGGGTAGCTCCTTTTTGGGAGGTGTCCAGAACTTTCAGACATCAAATCTCTGAGTTTATGATGACCAGTGCCTCTTCCATTGGGTAGATTTTTCCTTCTTTTCATTTGCTGATATTTCTTTGAAGTGGTGATCTCAATAATTTGCAACACATGATTTCTTCAACATCATTTCTACCTACCCAACCTACTTGGCCTAACATTTTTTCTTCCTCGAGTGCACTTGTACTGGCAAACTCTTGACATTTTTATTTTGAAAACAAAAATAAACTATCTACTTCTATCCTTATTGCTTCCAAGAGTTCAGATTAAGCTAGTGAACTCTTTTATTCTCTACCTACACTATTTGACTACCAAGATTAAGTTGTTTGGCAGTCTTGATTCTCTAAAGTATTGACATAAAATTGAAAGCATGGTTCAAATCAGGATTAGGCAATTTGACTTACCATGGTTTGTGGCATTGGAACAAGTTGCACACAAGCATTATTTTGCAGAAATAGTAACTAGAAAAACAAGTGTTGTGATCTATCATTTGTTATGCATCCTTATCTTTCTCTTTGGTTCTGTTTTGAGCATGTGGAACCAGTTTCTTTCACTTCCTAATCTATCCTTTCTGATAAGTCAAGTTTGAGAAATCTTGACAATCATTTGTACACTAACTTATCAACATAAATTTAAACATATTCAGCCATGATTAGGTTAGATGACTGAACAAGATCTTCTTTTTTTAACAAGTAGTGGCATTTAGGCTTGCACACTTTTAGCAGTATTGTTTTTTGGGTATGGGGTTGTACCTCTTTCCAAATCTGCCCTCTTTTCCTTTTTCTGTTTTCTGAATTTTTTGTTTTTATGATCTCTTATCATGCAATGTTATATATAATGAATGAAAACTTTTGAAGCTAGGACTCTTGACAAAAATAGTGTTTGAGCATCTTGCCATTGACAAGACCTCCAAATAACTCTTCTCCATTCAGCCCTTGTAAAAATAAAACATTATGACCTCTAATTGAATGAATGATATAAAGCCCTTTCCACAAATTCTCAAATTTACCATGTTTACCTTTGTCTTCCCTCCTATAATCCCATTTCAAAATTGTGTCTCCAATTTTGAAATTATTGGCTTTGGTCCTTCTATCAAATATCTTCTTGATATTTTCTTGTACTGCTTGTGTCGTTTTGTAAACCTCCTCTCTTGTCTGTTGTAGATGAATGGTTTGATTCAGCCTCCTCTGCAGGTCATTTTCTTCTGATTGTACTTCTTGGAGGGGTTTCATGACTAGAACTCCCAAAGATGTTGGGAAGACTGCATCCATGCCATACACTATTTGATAGGGAGACATACCAATTGATTTCTTGGTGGTTAGTCTATCAGCCCATAGTGCATGTACTAGCTTGTCATGCCATGCTTTTTTACTCTGTTCTAGCAGTTTCTTGATAATGTTGATCAGAATTTTGTTGGAGGATTCAGCTAGCCCATTACCTTGGGGCTAGTAAGTTGTCGAATGCCCCAATGTGATATGATATTTATAGCAGAAGTCGACCATCCTTTTGGATTTAAAGGCAGCAACATTATCTGTAATGATCTTTCTGGGGCAACCAAACCTAGACAGGTTGTTAGTCTCAAGAAATTTGATAATGACTGAGTCAGTGGCATTTCTAGAGGGGATGGCTTCTATCCACTTGGTAAAGTAATCAGTAGCAGTGAGGATCCACTTATGTTGGGCAGATGAGGTGGAGTGAATCTCTCCAATGAAGTCTAAACCCCATTGTTGAAATTGAGCTTCAACAATAATGGGATGCAAAGGCAAAGGTAGGAGTTTTCTCTTGCCATCAAAAATTTGGCACTTATGGCAAGTCATGACCAATTTGTGGTTATCAGAAAAAAGAGTGGGCCAATAATATCCAGCTCTAAGGATTTTGTTAGTTGTGGTTTAATAAAGGTGGCCTCCACATTCTCCCTCATGCAGCTCATGCATGATTTTACCTGCATCATCTTCAAACAAACATTTATGCAAAAGGCCTATAGAATTTTTCCAATATAACACCCCATCTAAAATACAGAATTTTAAAGCTTTTTGTTTCAGGAATCTAGCTTTTGTCTTTGATAAGGTAGGAGGAGCATTAAGGTAAAGAAGCACATATATGATATCAGCATACCAAGATGAATTCAGAAATATTTCTTTAATGTATGGAGCAGTGAATTCTTCCTGTTCTTCTAAAATATCAACCATATTCATATCTAATGCTTGGAAATTTGATTCAGCCATAAGTTTTGTAAGTCCTTGTCCTTTAACCAACTTGGTGGGTCTGGTTTCTAAATCATACTAAGATAATAGCAATCCATTTTCCCCTTTTACCATCAGGGTCTTGATTTAAACTATCCTTGACAACTGTATGTGGGACAAAAGCAATGATATGAGAGTGTAAAATGTAGACTCGGAAATCTTTCAATGCTTTTATCAAGGCTAAGGCTTGTTTCTCCATGATGTTATACTTGAGTGGAGCATCTCTTAATGTTTTACTGAAAAAGGCTATTGGTTGTTCTTGCCCCATGTTATTCTTTTGCAACAATACTGCAGCAATGGTGTGTTCAGATGCAAATGAAAAAATGTAGAAATCCTTGGTGAAATCAGGACTGATAAGAATTGGTTTTTGAATGAGGGCTTGTTTTACTAGTTCAAATAACTGTTTGGCCTTCAAAGTCCATTTAACTCCTGTCTCATTTTTGAGCATGTTTGTAATATTCCTCAGAAGCTCAGCAAGGTTGGAGATGAATCTCCTCAAAAAGTTGATCTTCCCAATGAAAGATTGCAACTCCTTGATGTTTCTAGGATGGTTGATTTGCAATATGCCTTCAATCCTTTTGAGGTATACTTTGATTCCTTCTTCAGAGATTATGTGGCCTAGGAATTTTCCTTCTTGTAGACCAAAGAGTGTTTTCTTGGGATTCAAAGATAGTCCATATTTCTTACATTTTTCAAAGACTTTTTTCAAATGGACTAAGTGCTCTTTATCAGTTTTAGAGTAAACAGTGATGTCATCAAGGTAAAGGATTATAAGGTAGCCTACGTCTTCTGAAAAAGCTATGTCCATGGCCCTTTGGAATGTGACCCATGCATTCATTAAACCAAATGGCATTTTAATATATATGAATGTACTCCAAGGTGTGGTGAAGGCAGTTTTGTGTTGACCACTTGGGAGTACTAGCACTTGGTTGTAGCCTGAAAAACCATCCAACAGTGATATTATTTTAGATCCAACCACCTTTTGAAGTATGTGATCCATCTTAGGCAAGGGATAATTATTTTTCAGGGAGGCCTTGTTCAGATTTCTAAAGTCAATGCAAACCCTAATTTCCTTGGTCTTCTTCCTAACTGACACAAGGTTGGAAACCCACTCTGAGTATCTAAGGGGAACTATGATCCCAACATCATACATCTTTTTTATCTCTTTCTCAGCTAGAGGTAATAAAACAGGGTTTATCCTTCTTAGTTTTTGTTTGAAAGGTTTCTGATTTTCATTAAGAGGAATTTTATGTTGAATAATGCTGGTATCATTTGATTTCAAGTCCTTGTACCCCCATGCAAACACATCACTAAACTCTTTGAAAAGTTCAATATATTCCTGTTTTATATCAGGAGGAAGAGTTTTAGATACCTTGATCATTTTGGGTTCCTTCATGCTGCCTATGTTATATTCTTCCACATTAGTTTTTGTAGGCTCCATCTATGGTTTTTTAGCTACATCATTGAAATCAAAAATCTCTTCTAATGGTGTAAGGCCCCTTGGTATAGTATCATCTTTACATTGTAAAACCTCAAGGTCCTTTTGGTTTAGTTTGTCAAGTAATTCTGCCTTATCAAGATGTTCAAACTGGTTTATATCAGCAGTAGAGGACAACTCTGTTTTGTGGGGTTGTTTTTCAGCAAAACAATCTTCTTTATGGCTTGAGCTAGGTGTTGGTACAGCAAAATCATTTTTAGATTGCAGAAAATCATCAATGTGTTTATCACCCTCAAACACTTGCCAATAGTTTTCATTGTCAGGTATTGTAGGCCAAATTTTTACTTTGACAGTGAATTGTTCATTCACATGGGGTATTTGGCAATTGCTGGCAGCAAAGGCAAGCTCATTTGGAAGGTTATTCTGAGCTCTAGGGATGAAAGTGAATTCATATTTCTCAAAGGTTTTCAGGAGATCTAGGGCAGCATTCCTATATTCTCTTAATCTTGGGTTTTTCGCTGAATACTCCCCTTTTATTTGCCTAATGGTCAACTCTGAATCTCCTTGGACTGATATTTTCTTGGTTCCTATGTTTTTAAGCAAATGTAAGCCAAACAGGAGGGCTTCATATTCTGCAATGTTATTAGTGCATTGGAAATCAAGTTTGTAGAAATGTCCTTCGTTTGTATTATGTATCCATACACCAGCTCCAAAACCAGCGTTGCCACAAGAGCCATCAAACCTCATGTTCCAAAGAGTTTTTGTCTCATATTCACTGTCATGTTGTTGTTCAAGGCTGCTATAGTTTGAGCTGTTATGTTCTTCTTTTGAGGACAGATTTAGTTGTTCTAGTGGGCTTAACTCTTTCTCATTTTCATTTTCTTGTTTGCTAATTTCATCTTCATTGAACAAGATAAATGAATCAAGGTCTGAATGAATGGAATAAACAGGAGTGTTGTTTGACCTATCTAGGTTGCTTACCATATATTTCATATGAGATTCCCGGTACAATCTCCTTGTTTGGTTAAAGGCTGGGATGGTAGCATAAGACATGTCCATTTGAAGGCTCCCTTGAAGTTTGGATCCCCATGATCTGGATAAAAACATGCCATACTTTGGGGGAATGTCAGCAACTACTATGTCCATGAATAGACCCTTAGCAGAGATTTGTGCCAAATTGACACATAAATCCTTGATTAGACCCAAACATTTGACTCTGCTTGAATCAAAAGAATAAAGGTCTTTGTAAGGTTTAGTAATTTCTAGGCCTAATCTCTCCATCACCACTTTTGGCATGAGGTTGTGAGAGGCACCAGAGTCTAGCATGGCAATGTGCAAGATTTTATCATGTATGTTCAGACTGACATAAAATGGAGGGACAACTCCTTCTTGGTATTTTCCTTCAACTTCAGGACCAAACAACAGCTCTGGTTTGTCATCAGTTAAGTTTAAAGTGTCATTGTCATGTCCTATATTCAAAGCTTTATAGACCTGATTTTTATATACATCTCGGGTTACTAATTCAGCAAGGGGTATGCTAATTTTAATCTTGGCAATTTCTCCCTCAACGCTGAAAGGTGCTAGTGTTTTTGACATATTTACATCTGTTTTGTCACACAGTGTTTTCAGCAATTTTGATTTGCTGAGTTTTATTAGGACTGTTATTTTGAACAGATTTTTCAAGGCCACTAGTGGAAGTACTAGGGCAGCTTGGGTCAACACTTTGTTGACTAGTTTTGTCTTTATTTAGATCAGCTTTCTTAGCCACAGTGTTGGCACTGTTTGTTGTCTTTTTACGAAAATTTTCTGAGGTTTTCCTAACAACAATCTCTGTGTTATTATTCTTGGAATTCTCTTGGTTCTTTTTGCTCCTAAGGTCATATTGCCTATGGACTTCCATTATGGCATTTTCAAATCCTAATTGGTAATCTTCAGAATCCTCATGGTTGGTTTCAGTTTGGTCTAAGGAAAATAATCATTGTTCTTCTTCAGTGAGGAAAACATATCCCTCACTGTCAGATCCTATCAGATTTACATGATTTTCTTCCAACCTTTCGGTCTCCCTTTCTTCTTCATCTACATAGTTATCTTGAAAAGGACGCCTAATTTGTTGGTCATTGTCTCTTTGTCTGTTTTGAGGAGGATCTCTTAAAAAAATTTGGATTCCTATTTCTATTTTGGGGATTTGCTAAGTTCTCCCTAGGAGATGCTCTTTCAGTTAAGTTTATCTTTTCCATCATTCTTTCCATTACCCTCACTAAATTATCAATTTTGACATCGGATGAGGAGGTTGAGGCTAAGGTTTCATCTTTGTAAATGACCCTTGTTTTTGACCTCATCCTAGCTCTCTTTTTAATGAGGTTGGCTTCTGCACTAATAGCTCCCCTTTGCATTTCTTCTAAGGTTGTGGGGTCTCTTTCCCTCAATTGGAATGTCATATCTGGATCAAAGTCTTCTGGAAATTTTACTAGTGCTAGGCCTTGTGGGGGTTTCACATGAGGTGGGAGGGCATTGTACAAACTGTTAAACCTAGTACAATAATCTTGTACACTTTCTCCTGCATTCCTTTTAAGATTGCTATATTTTGACAAAATTTGGAGGGGGTTTTTCTTGATTTCCCACTTGTTTATGAAAGTTTGGTAAAGGGATGGGAGATCATTTATGCTGTTGGGAGTTAAGTTTTTGAACCATTTTTTGGCTTCTCCTCCTAAGCTTTGTGCAAATATCCTCATTTTGATGGTTTCTTCTTCCAATTCCATATAGTCAAAGGCATCATTCATTTTGTCCACATGTTATTGGGCAGTGATTGAGTCAGTTCCTGTGAAATGAGGGATCTTGGATTGGTAATCATTTGGCAAAGGAACCAGACGTTGGGGTAACACCAGGGGAGCATACCATGCTGCCATGATAGGAGCAAATGGAAGATTTTCAAGAGGTGGATTTGTGAGAGGGAATGTTGGATGAAATGGAGTGTTTTGAACAGTGGATGTGTGGATGGGTGTGGTGGAAGTATTTGGACCAGCAAACTGATTATGAGCAGATTTGGTATGGAAAGTGCTAAAGTGATGGAGAAGCTGAAAATCAGGAGGAGTGGAAGGAGAGGTTTATCTACTGGAACTCTGTTGCAAATCTGTGGGCTCAAGGTCAGTTTGGGCAATCTCACTATGTGACTTGGTTCTAAATAGGTTCTTTGGATGGTGCAAGTCAAACTGAGGATCTTGCAAAGTTGTAAGATGTTCAGGAACAGAGTTTGCTCTATGAATAGTCCTAACATTAGTTAAGTTTCCAGATTTAGAAGTTTGCCACAAAATCTTTTTTGGATCATCAACTATAGTAGGAGGATTAG
This sequence comes from Pinus albicaulis, assembly GCA_034641835.2. Classification (NCBI taxonomy): domain Eukaryota; kingdom Viridiplantae; phylum Streptophyta; class Pinopsida; order Pinales; family Pinaceae; genus Pinus; species Pinus albicaulis. The sequence continues at coordinate 1,446,424,796 of CM076582.1, read as the reverse complement.
GGTCTGGATGAGATCTGGTATTGATCCTTTGTGAAGCCAGATTTCAAACTCAAAATTTGGTGAGGCTAAGGTTTGAGACTATTTTCAGAAGGTTGACCTCTCTCAGTGCTTAGTAAACTTCTACAATATGGGACTAGGCTTATAAACTTCTCAGGGTTGTTTTGACACAATCCTAAGGAAGTCTAATGAGAACTAGTGAAGTAATAGGCCTACTGGAGGCTAGTGGAATCGCCAGGTGGATGTTTTCAGTTGTTTTAACGATATGTGTGTATATGGTCCACCACCAATAATTAACACAAAACCAATCTAGGAATGTTTTTAGGGTTTTCTAAGTTCTTTTAGGGATACTAAGATTGTCACCGACTCAAAGGTCTCATCATGATCACTATTGTGTTGGTGGTAGTGATGAGGTAGCAGATTTACTGGATTTTCTACTTGTCAAAGGTTTCTGAAGTTCTAAGGAGTACTTAGATTGTCACTAACTCAGAAAGGTCCCAGCGTGATCGCCATTATGTTGGGGTCTCGTGATTTAGCAGATTGGTAGACCAAATGGACAGGGCAACATCAAACCAATCTTTGGAGTCCTAGGACCTAGCCTTCCCGAACTCAGAAAGGGCTCTCTCTATTTATATGCAAAGGATGTGAACTTGTTTGCTTTAGATGGTTGATTTTAGGCTAGTTATTTAGTACAAGGTTGGTTGTTTGTTTTGGTTGGGTAAGATGATCTAGCAAAATAGATAGAATGAGGAAATCTTCACAATCATTGGGCAATGGAGTCTATAAAAGTCATGATAGGTTCATTAATCGATTGGAAAGCATCACAAGGCAAATCTAACTTGGTCAATGGATCTTCAAGGTTTTTAAGGGCATTGAGATGGACATTAATTGTGAGAATAAAAGTAGGACAAAGGGCAATTAAAAATCCTTTATCATGTACCTTTAACAAAAGGGACTTAAATATCATAAGCATAAAGAAGAAATCAATAGACAGGGCAAACCATAAATTCTTTGATTCAACTTACACAGATAATTATTTAAGACAAAAATTCCAAGGAAATACAGAAGGCGAGAAACTCATTTAACTTCTAGTGATTTCACCTTCAAGGACAAAAAACATTCAAGACATACATATAACTGTAATCAGAGAAGAGGGAATGCCTAAACATCTTTGATTATAGCTATGAAGATCTCTAGAACAATTATTTAAGCAAGTACAAAGGGTATGATCGAAACAAAACCTCTTTGGTAGACCTAAGTAATGGTACTTTAGAGAGAGACTTCAGAAATAGTGTTTTAGTGACATCAAATAAGCAAGGCTAGCCACAAATCATTTTTGACATCAACTATTTTAAACTATTTATGAAATAAACAAGCTTAGGGGGTCTAGAGAGCAAGTAAGAATTCTCTAAAATGTCCCAGCAGAGGAAAACATTAAGGCAGTGAAGAACAAATAGAACTAAGGTGCCTTTAGAAACATTTCTTAGTCTAAATCCTTTGCTCTACTGCAATATTTGAAAGATGGAAACATAATGAAACAGGAAAAAACAATAACAGATTAGGAGCACTTCACCATAAACCAAGCTCAGGGATCCTGCAAGCAGGCCTTCCTCCATCAACAAACAAATCAACGCATTCACAAGTTCCAAGACATCAATTTCTTTTCAACTTCCAAGAGACTATGTATTACTTCAAAGAGTCATCAAATGCCAACAAGATAATGAGCTCAAAGGCAGTATTTATCTGCAAATGAGGAGGTGAAGCTAAGTCTTAGGGTTTGGGTGTCATTTATTACAGAGTAAATGAATTCTCTGTCTTGAAGACCATGCAAGGCTCAAGGCAGGATTGTCTGCAGATATTTCTCTTAAATAATAACTCCTATCTTAACTGAGGGTTTATAGGTGAAATGTTTGACATTAAGGCCTATTCATAACTTTACAATAACTACCTGGCAGATAGAAAATATCTCTCACTGGGTTCAATAATTGTTTAATGCTTTATTGAAGGAAACAAAGCACTAGGTGGCAGAAATATCTTTGAAAGAAGAAACTTCCATAAGCTTATTCATTCGAATACATTTGTGGGCTTAATCTGCTTCTACTTTATCTTTAAACTCCATATTAGGCCTTTAAACTCTGTCTTATACTCTGACTGTCTGTTTTATTATATTTCTTTTTCAACTGCTTTATCTTTGTTTGTTCATTTAATCTTTTGATTTATCCTTCTGATCTTTTCCTTTATCCTTTAATCTTTGTTAACTGTCAGCCTGTATCCTTTAACTTCTGCTTTAGCTGGCTAATCTTCTGTTTTGGCTTTTGATTAAGGATTAGTCCTTTAATCTTTCAAACTCCTACCCTTCACTGTTTCCTTTACCTGTGTTTGTCTTCTGTGTGCAAGGGAGGCCTCCTTTCGTGGCAGGAAGGTTACTTAGCCATCGATGATCATGCTTCATCGATGGTAAACTTTGATACAAGCCCCCTGGCCGCCATTGATTTGATTTAAGCTCCTGGATCATCATCCATAGGCTCAATTGGTCGTTTTTGGACCATCGGAATGCCCCTTAGGAATTCTGTCATTAAACCTACACATAAACACAATTTGTTAATTAAAAACCTGTGGGGAGGGCGCATGACTGCATTTTCTGTGGTTTTGAGCTGTCGGAGGGCGTTTGCAAAGGTAGAAATGTTTCAGGGGGCGAGGTTCCGAAGGCGGAACCAGGCAGAAGTTCAAACGGAGGCAGGAGGGTTTGAATTTTGGCGCGAAGGGCAAGCGGTCTCGGAAAAACCGGAAGCGGTTCATCGCGTGTAGAAAGGGCGGTAAGCGGTTTTTGGTGGGAGGCATGCGATATAGCCCAGGACGTGACACGTAGCGGGGTAAAACCGCCTATTTCGAGCGGGTCGGAAAATGTTAACCCCAGCGCAATTATATATGCAATATGCGCCGGGGACCGTCAGATCTCGAGATGGGAGATCAACGGCTATTACGCGTTCTAGAGGCGGCGAGTAGGTGACCGGGCCAGCGCAAGTGGAGGACAGGTGGCGAGGTTTTGTTGGATGGCAAGGTTAAGTGGGGGATGGGGCTCGGTGTTAATAAAACAAGGTTTTATGAGCCTTTTTGTAAGGTTTCACGGGGTTTAAAAAAGGCAGAAGAGATTTTTACTCAGGAGAGGGGCTTATGGATAGGCGGAGGTCGAGGTCTCATGGGTGCAAAGGGGCTAGAATGAAAGGGGGCATAGGCCTATATTATATAAGGGGAGGTTTATAATAATAAAAAACAGAGTTTTTATTTATGAAGGAAGAAGACCCGATAGGCTTAAGTTTGGGTTTTAAACAATGTAAAAGTGGACTTTTACATTGTTTAATTCATGTAAAGAGAAATGAGGAATAGGGGTGTGCTCCATGAGGGTTTAGGAAAGGGAAAAATAGGTTTTTTAGAGGGAAAAAGGGAGTGGATGAGAGTGTGGGTAGGGTAGTGAAAATGAGGTTAATAGGCCCAATCAGTGAAGTCTTTTTGGATCAATGAGGAGAAACTTAGAGGGAAGAGAGGGAAAAGATAGTGAAATAGTTTAGCTTAGGATAATTAAGGCAGTGAGATTTCTAAAACTCACAATATTTCATAAATTTTGTTTTTAGAAATCTAGGACCATTACTTAGTCATCTTTAGAATCAGCAAAAATTACTGATAACTAACAAGTCCCATAGCTGACTCCATGCCCAATGGTAGCCTTTCATGCATCTTCCACCTGCAAAATCACTTAAAATACAAAAAGAGTTAGCCATCTACAATACAAGTTTCATCTTAAATATTCATTTGTTTTCTTTGAGAGAGCCCTCTCTCACTGGAAGGGCTAACTTTCAGTCCAAAGTGGTTTGAAATAGTTGCATTAGGTTGACCATCGAACAACCCAATTGGTGCCAGCCTAGAGATAACACTTGGTATGTAGTTTCATTAAACCTCTTGGGGTGCACTTGTTGTGTGGGCCCCTAGCCCCTCTTGGGAGGATACCTCACTTGATTTGTGTATAAATACACAATTCAAGCTCTCATGTCAGTGTGATAAGCCTAAAGGCACTTAATTTTTGTTGTTTTTTCTTCTAATTGGCATTTTCTCTTGGGAAATTGTGCATTTATGTTTTCAATGCACTTGATCTTTATTTTGGCATTTGCACTCTCTCTAGCACATTAAACCCATCTCCCTATTATACTTGTGAGCAGTTTTTCTTCAAAATTTGGGTGAAATTAGACTCCATTAATTCTCTTGTTGACTCTTCTAGACCTTAACATGGTATCAAAGTATCCTTGTTACAATGCGGAACTAAATTTTAGTGAATCATCTCTTATTGGGTTTCTATAGGGGCTCCAGAGATATAAATCCCAATCTGGGGTTGTCTTCCTTCTAGAGTGTTCTTTGGAACTTTTCACCGTTGTTTAAGGTCAACACCTCCACTCCTAAAGTTACCTAGGGTTTTGTAACATGGATCAATTAAGGTGATTTTCTTAACTCTTCATTCCACAAGGAGCCTTCTTCCTATTATTTCCAAACCTATGAATTGAAAGTGATTGTCTCCCTGTCTAAAAGAGGCCAACTATCATTCTTGGCGGGATCAATCATTGGCCTACTTCAAACCAAAGCCCAATGCCCAATGTAAATACCATTAATTTTCTAACACCAATAAATGATGAATTATTTCTGTTGAAAATGTAATAATAATTGGTGTTGGTCTTCATAATGTAATGCAAATGTATCATTGATGTATTTATTATATTCATTATTATATTTCATTGATTGGTCAAAGCATGTTCTTCATGCTTATTAGATTCAAAGAGTCAAATAAAATGTACTTGAGTCATGTCCCATTAGGACATTTGTTAGAAAAATATTTTGAATTTTATACAGAGTCAAAGTCCACCAAAATAGTCAAAGTCGGCCCTCCTTGGGATAAGTCGGCCTGGACATCCAAGAGCCACCTCTTCAACCTCTTGGACAACGATATATAAGAACCCAGTTTGACCTATTTGAAGTCAAAAGCAAGAGAAATCTCAAGTTTGACCAAAAAATTAACCAAGGAGAAGCTTGCATGTGTGATCTACAATTTTGTGCACAGGGCTGAATTTTTTTGAGGATGCCACAAGGCTGAATTTCGGCATCCCATCGCATGTCTGCAATTTCAGTGCGTTGGCCAGATTTGAACAGTTCGACTATTGTTGAATTTCACTTAAGTTGACCAGATTTGTGTTGAGATTTTGTATAGTTGGTGTAGCATCGAGTGTGCTCTAGTCCTGAAATTTTGTGGAGGGGCTAGGACACACTTGACCTTCAAAACCCAGAAACTGTTTTGAGAAATTTCAGTTTGTGTTCAAGTTATTCAAATAATTAATTATTTTAATGGATTTCACAAGTCTAAACTTAAGAAAATTAAATAATTAAAGTGAATTAATTATAATTAACACGTGCTGAAATGTTCTAAAAGACACGGATCAAGAAGTCTTTTAATTTCAGCCATTGATGAGTGTTTTAATCTCGACCGTTGAAGAGTTAACCGAAAAAGTATAAGAGAAAGGCTTGAGGGTCAGTTGGAGATAGATACACAGTTAAAGAGCTAAAGAATAGATCTGGAATTCTAGGGCAGGTTCGCTAAGAATTTCTGGAGGAATTTCCTGCAGTGAGGGGTATTATTGGCTAAGGGGATGATCTGATCCCTGAGCCAAGAGTCGGTAAGAGGTAGAGGAGCAACAACAAGGGCAGCGCAGAGAAGCAGAGCAGCAGCTACGCAGGACAGCGCAGAGGCACCAGGAGGCTTCGAAAGTTACGCAAAGGGTCTCCAAGGCCAGCGTAAGGCTATGTCACCCTTCCAGGGGTTACACAGTCCCTCTCTGGGCAGCGTAGTGGCATTCTGAGGCTAGCAGGGCTGACGCTAGGGCTTCAGGGCAGCGTTGAGGGTTTCTAGGGCCAAATCCAGGCTGAGTCCTATAAATCCCGTTTGAGGGTGTGGATCAGTCAAATATTTGGCACTAGAACTTCAAGTTAATTGCAAATTTGATTTCTTTTATTCTCTGTCGGGTTTTCCAGATCTCAAACCCAGATTTACTGTACTCAAAATCTACTTAATAATAAACCGTCATATCTGCTGCACCGGTTTTCCCGCTTTGGGTTTTTCCGGGGACTTATGTCCAAAAATCCATGTGTCACTTTGTTGTATGAGCGTATTATTCAGTAAATGATCTGCATGTGTAGGCTGTAGTTGTGTTTATTTCGGTATTTTCTGAATCTAATTTCTGAAAATAACTTGTATTAATCTAAATCAAGTAGGAGAAATAAACCAAGATACTGTAGTGGAATTTTCCAATGGTATCAGAGCAATAGTAGATCAAGTTGAATATCTAGCAATCAGCTGAAGAAATATTTTTTCTGCGGGGTGACAGAAGAAGCAGTGTAGAAATCTCTGAATCTTAAATCTTATGCAGAAATTATTACTATTAATCCGGTTAAGCTCCTCCTACTTATGCAAGTTATTAACTGAATAAATTCAAGTTAAAATCGAAGCAAAACACATAACAGATCTCTACCAATTCAGATCTAGAATAAGCACATGCACACATTGACAAAGTGACACAGTTATTTCTAGACAAATAGTCCCCGAAAAAATCCAATGTGGGAAAACCGGTCTTTGGCTGCTGGAGGGCTCTATTATTAAGAATATTTTTTAATACACAACTCTGGGTTCCAAATCTGGAAAACCCGACAGAGAAAACAGTAGATCTGCAGCTCACTGGCTGATCTAGGGCCAAAATAATGACTGATCCACACCCTCAAACGGGATTTAGAGAACTCAGCCAAATCTAGGCCTACAAACCCCAACGCTTCCCCTGAAAGGCTCTGCGTTAGCCTTGGATGGCCTACAAACCCTCAACGTTGCTTTGGAAGGAACTGCGTTACCCCAAAATGGATGGCGCAGTCACTACGCTGCCCCTAAGGGTCTCTACGTAACCCCTGAATGGTTTCCTGAAAATTACGTTGTTCTTGTTGTTGTTGCTGTTGCTGCCTTCCTCTGCGTTGTCCTTGAGTTGATCTCTTCTCTGCCTCTTGTGTGTTCTAGACCCTGGGATCAGATCATCCCCTTGGTCTAAATTCCCCTCTCTGCAACTGAAACACTTCTAAGTATTCTTAGCAAACCCTGCCCTAGAATCTCAGCTTAGCTTCAGTGCTTTGCCTCTGTCTGTCTTTACAAATGACCCCAAGCCTTTCCTTTATACTTTTCTCGTTGACAAATCAACGACCAAGATTAAATATTTAATAAATGGCTAAGATTAAAAGAAAGTTTGATCTGTGTGACTTAAGACAATTTCATCACATGTTTAATTAAATTCACTTTAATTATTTAAGTTTCCTAAGTTTTAACTTAGGAAATACATTAAAATAATTAATTAATTTAAAATCTCCTAAACCAGATGAAATTTCCCAAATCCATTTTTGGGTCTTGTAGATCAGGCGAACTCTAGTCCCTCCACAAAATTTGGGAGCTAGAGCACAACTGATGCTACTCCAAATACACAAAATCTCAACACTCCCTCTTAGCATCAAGGGTGTGCTCTAGCAATACAACACACTATGCATCACATGAATTTGAGTACTGGTTCTCTGCTGCTGAAGCTTGGCCTCCTGCCACTCAACTCTGCACTGTTGCTGCCATTCTGTACTGTTGCCCATAACTCTGCCACTGCCACTGCAACCTCTGTAATGCAGCTCCCTCTCAATATTTTGCATCTGTGCTGCTCATAGCACTGCCATTGCTGATCTGTTGCACTGCAACTTCAGTTGTTGAGAGAAACAACTGAATCTCCTGCCCAATCTTTGACAAACAAGTCTAATGGGCTGCACCCTCATCACTGAAGCTCCATAGGCTACAGATCTGTACTGGCATCTAAAGAACAATGCACAGCGACAACTCTGCCTACGTAATCAGCCTCCCTCTACACTACTAAAGTCACATTAGCTCCTTGTGCTGAAATCTATCATGTTGTTGCTGCACTGTGTTGTCCCTATGAAGCTCTCTGCGCTGTTGCAGCTTTGCACTGCCTAAGCAGCACTGCTCTGCGCTGCTGAAGTCACATCAGCCTCTGCGCTGCTACTGCTTCTACGTTGCAGCTGGTTTGCTCTGCGTTGCTCCTTCCAGCCTTCAGATCTGCCTCTGCTTCTACCTCACCTGTGATCTATGCACCCACTGCTCCACTTGTCCCGCTATTGTCTTAGGCTATCGTAGCTCGCATGTGATCCAAGAGATGAGCTGCTCAAGGATCCCGCCTTATACTTTGTAGCTCCTCTACAGATCCATGTTGCCCCACTTTCGTGGTTCATGAGCGCTCATGGCCATGTCATCTTCGGCCATTTGCTCAACAAATCTGTTGGAGCTCCTCCTCTCTATACTAGAGATCTGGATCTAGGGTCCTTTACGAACTGGGCACACTCTGCTCCCTCTAACAATTGATTTACTCTCTTTGGAAATCTACCAAATCAACTATGATCCGGCTTCTTCTTTGATCCTCTGATCGAACTGCAATTTTCCTTTGGCAAGAAACTTTCTGAGAAGCTGATCTCCTCCCACCCTTTGTCACTTGTGCTAAGGCTAAAAATCTGAAAACTTCAGAATTTTAACCCCACCAACTCTTCTGAATTTCTGCAGCTTTTCTGCAGTCTTTTCTGGATCTGACAGATTCAGATCTGAATCATACTGGCTAGCTTCAGACCCAACCAACGATGTTTCTGAGCTGCCTCTGCGCAGTAATTGTGTGGGCTTGCTAGGACACAGCGTCACCCTTCCCTCTACGTGAATTTGCTCCTGAAAACTGCGTTGTCCCTTCAGATCTGCTTCTCTGCTGTTTTTCCAGTTGCTTTCTGCAGCTAGATCCTTCAGATTCTTCAGCTAGTGACCCTTCTAGATTTGCAATTTCTCTGATACCATGTAGAAATTTTTGAATCTTAAATCTTATGCAGAAATTATTACTGTTAATCCGATTAAGCTCCTCCTAATTATGCAAGTTATTAACTGAATAAATTCAAATTCAAATCGAAGCAAAACACATAACAGATCTCTACCAATTCAAATCTAGAATAAGCACATGCACACATTGACAAAGTGACACAATTATTTCTGGACAAATAGTCCCCGAAAAACCCAATGTGGGAAATCCAGTCTCTGGCTACTGGAAGGCTCTATTATTAAGAATATTTCTGAATACACAACTCTGTGTTCCAGATCTGGAAAACCCGACAGAGAAAACATTACATCTGCAGCTCACTGGCTGATCTAGGACCAAAATAATGACTAATCCACACCCTTGTTGAAATTTGGTTACCGGAGGACAGGTGTTTCCCTAAGGCTTTGATCTTTGGCCTAGGGAAAAGCGTCCAAAAGAAATTAATTTTTCTCCTAAAGTGACTTTATAAATTTATAAAGTCAAATTTAATTTAAAAGTGACTTTAAGTGATAAAGTTACTAAGTCTAATTTTGAAGTGACTTTAATAAAGTCAAAGTGAAATTAGAAAGAGAAAAGTGACTTTGGAAATAAATGACTAAGTGGGTCTTTATTAAAGTGGGCTGAATTAAAAAATAGAAAGTGAGATTTAAATGAGCATTTAATCTCAGCCCTAGATCTAAAGCTATCTCAGCCATTGGATTTAGGGATTCCCCAAAAGTCACTTAGGGTTAGGTTAAAGGAGGAAAAGAGGGAAAAGATCATTCATTCTTTCATGCAGAGATTGAGAGAGGAGGAGAGAAAGCAAAAGAGAAATTTTTGAGCAATGAGGAGAAGGAGGGCAGCAGCTAGAGACTTCAGCAAATCTGTACAACAACATAGAGGCACGGTTCCCAAGGCAGAAATACGTACAACAGGAGTGTAGCACATTTTTCGAAGGAGGAGGCACAGTTTTCAAGGAATCCGTACAGCAGCTTCAACACAGTTCTCTGGGCAGATTCTAGGCACGAAAATCGAGGAGAGAGATTGCTGTTTGGTGGCACATATTTTGAGAAAATCCGTACAACAACCGTACAGTAGCTTCAACACTGTTTTCGAGGCAGAAGGAGGCATGGAAATCGAGGAGGGTTTGTTGTGCATTCCGTATAGTCGTACGGTCGTACAGTTGGGCACAAATATCGAGAAAGACGTTCAGCATTTAATGCTGTAAAAATTTATGTTCTGATTGTTTAATGTTCGGCACGTTTGCCAAGGCAGGGTATAAGCACTAAAATCGAGATAAGTACATTTATTAAGTTGCTGGAATTTTTGCTGTAAATTCTGTCTCACTGTAAAAGCAAATTTAGAAATAAGAAGAGCTTTCAAATTGGTTTTCCCCAAGAGTTGTAGGGGGTTTTTCTAGGGTCAAGTTGACCAAAAATCAGCGTGTCTATTTTCTGTGTATGACTGATTTATTTTCTGAGTTTTTATTTCTGCATTTCAACACTCTGAAATTTCCAGAATTTGTGTTTTCAGAAAATATTTATTTTTTCCAGCTTGTTGAATGTATGGCTATGGGAATGGGCATTTCACTATATGGGAGAAATTAGGAGAAACTGAAAACCAGGGTTGGTTATCAAATTTCTACATGGTATCAGAGCTATTTTGCTGAAAAGTGCAGTTTGAGACAGCAAGAAGAAAAATTACAAGCAGCTGATTTTTCACATAGAAAACAGTTCCTTTACTACAGCGGTGTTTTTTTCAGTTTATTAGGACAGCAAGAATGTCTTTTAGATTGGATGGGCATAGTAACTACAGTATTTGGAAGGAGAGAATGCAAAGCATATTTGAGGAGGGAGAAGTCTGGGATATCATGGTGCATACCGCACAACACCCTGTTAATGTGCCTACTGATGTTGTTCAGTTGTCAACATTTAATAAGAAGAATAACAAGGGTAAGAGACTAATTCTGAATGGAATCCAAGACCATTGCATTCCTCATGTGAGAGGAAAGAGATATGCTCATGAGATGTGGACAGCATTGACCAATCTCTACCAAAGTACCAATGAGAACAGGGAAATGGTCCTAAGGGAGAAGCTGAAGACCATTAAGATGGGTAAGACTGATAGTGCAGCTGGAAATCTCACAAAGATTACTAATGTGAGAGATGCATTGGCAGCAGTTGGAGAGGTCATTCCACCCACTGAGTTGGTGCGGATTGCAGCGAATGGCCTTCCCAGTTCATGGCTCAACTTTGCTGATGAGGTTTGTGCACGTGAGACCCTTCCCTCTTAGGAGAGGTTCTGGGATGATTGCATACAAACAAAAATCAGAAAGAGCCAGCTTGGGGCAGCCAAACGAGTTGAGCAAGATGAGGATGTAGCACTGTTGGCAGGAGGCAAGAAAGGCAAGGGAAAGAGGCAAGCTTCCACAAGTGTTGGTGGGGGCAAAGGCAAAGGTAAAGGTAAACAGGAGAACACGCAGAAGGACTATTCCAAGGTGAAGTGTTGGAATTGTTAGAAGATGGGACACTATGCAGTTGTGTGTCAGGAGAAGAAGAAGAAGGGGAAGAACCAGAGCATGGCAGCATCAGTAGAGATAGAGGACCTTACAGATAGCTTTGACCGGGAGTTTGGGTTCATTTCTTGTGAGTCCACTAGTGCAGGATCACCTACCATGGAGGTTGAGAGGGAGTGTGCATTTCCCTCCAATAGCGGAGCATCTTCAGGTATCTGATATGTTGACAGTGGGGCATCACGTCATATGACAGGAGTCTGTGAGTACTTCTCAGAGCTTTTAGAGAGTGGCACTGATATAGAGGTAGTACTTGAAGATGACAGCATTGTTAGAGCAGTCGGTGTAGGGACATTGACATGTGATAGGGAACCCAAACCTCCCTTGAAGGTCTCAGATGTTCTATATGTGCCAGGGATGAGGAAGAACCTCATATCCGTCTCAGCATTGGAGGACAAAGGATATGAGATATTGTTCAGGAGAGGATAGGTGTTTATTTATCCCAGGGGTGCTCCAGCTGATTCAGCTAGAGTGATTGGTGTACGCCATGCAAAGGTGTACAAGTTTGCATTTCAACCCCTTTTGGCATTGAGCGATAGTACCGACAGCAAAGCTAGCAGTTCAGAGCTGTACGAGATTTGGCATCGCAGGATGGGGCACATGTATCATGAAGCCTTGAGGACATTACGAGAGATCACTATAGGTGCGTCAGATTTCCGTACTAATCACTTTGATACATGCAGAGGATGTGTTATGGGCAAGTTTGCCAAATCCCCTTTTCCCAGCAGTGACAGCAGATCAACTAGGATACTTGATTTGATTCATTCCGATGTGAGCGGTCGAATGTCTCATGTTTCCTTGAGTGGATATGAATATTATGTTTTATTCATTGATGATCAATCTAGGAGGACTTGGATTTATTTCTTGAAGACCAAGAGTGAGGTCTTCAAGCGGTTTCAGGACTTCAGAGCTCTTGTGGAGACTCAAACAGGTCGGAAGATCAAGTCCCTGAGGTCGGACAATGGAGGAGAGTACACCCTTGGTGAGTTTGTTGAGTATTGTGCAGAGGCAGGCATTAGGAGGGAGTTCACAGTTCCTTACAACCCCTAGCAGAACGGGGTTGCGGAGAGGAAGAACAGATCCATCATAGGGGTTGCCAAAGCCATGTTATATGATCAGGGGTTACCATTGTTTTTGTGGGCAGAGGCCTGCAACATTGCTGTATATTTGTAGAATAGGAGTCTGCATCGTGCCTTGGGGCATGTGACTCCGGAAAAGGATTTTTCTGGGAAGAAGCCTGATGTTGGTCATCTTCGTATCTTTGGGTGTATTGCATACTCCTATGTACCCAAGGAGAAGAGGACCAAGCTAGAGCCCACCGCAGGGAAGGGTGTCTTTGTGGGCTACAGTGAGACCTCGAAGGCCTTTCGGATTTATATTCCCACACAGAGGAGAGTTGTTGTCAGGCGGGATGTGAAGTTCGGGAGGACAGGGCTTTCAAGTGGTCACGGGAGATAGAGTATCTGGATCGGCCCAACCCTCAAGAGTAGCTGAGTCACGCACATGGATCTAGTGGGCAGGGATCAGGAGGATCCGGAGGTACATCGATTACGGTGTCAGGTCCATCAGTGAGCAGTGGCTCGCAGGGTCAGAGGGGTGGTGCTTCGGGCAGCATGCAGAGCAGTCCGCAGAGCAGTTCACTAGGGAGTCCACTATTGGATAGTTCACACGGTACTTCAACGTCTATAGGATCAAGTTCAGGCAGGAGGACAACAGACAGACAGTCAGGAGTTCAAGCTACTAATGAGGAGGAGTAGTTTCATTCTCCAGTGGGAGAAATGTGCTCAGGGAAGAGGAAGCCCAAGTGGCTTCAGGATACCTTGAGAGAGGCCACATCTGTTGCTGGGCCTAAGAGGCCGGTCAGAGAGAGTAGACCACCTGATAGGTTTTGTAGCTATATGGCAATGGTTGCCAACATCGTTGACTCTGAGCCTTCTAGCTATGAGGAGGCAGCTAGCTAGCAGGTCTTGAGAGAGGCCATGCAGGAGGAGTATTCTTCTATCATGAAGAATGATGTTTGGGAGGTGGTGCCGAGGCCTGAGGGCAAATCTATGGTTACTTCCAGATGGTTTTACAAGGTAAAGCATGCTGCAGATGGCAGCATTGAGAAATTCAAGGCAAGGTTTGTGGCTAGAGGGTTCTCCCAGGGAGAGGGAGTTGATTATGAGGAGACCTTTGCTCCCGTGGCTCGATATACTTCGATTCGCTCCATTATATCGATAACAGCAGAAATGGGTTGGAAGATCCACCAGATGGATGTGAAGACCGCATTTCTCAATGGCTTCATACAGGAGGAGGTGTACATTGAGCAGCCACAGGGCTTTGAGGTGCATGGGAAGGAATCCCATGTGTGCAAACTAAAGAAGGCCCTTTATGGCCTGAAGCAAACTCCCAGAGCTTGGTACTCCAGGATAGATACATACTTGTAGGAGATGAGTTTCACAAAGAGTGATGCAAATCCAAACCTTTACTTTCTTGTGATAGGTGAGGAGCCTCTCATTCTGGTGTTGTATGTGGATGACTTGGTCATTACAGGTGCAGAGAGACTCATAGAGCACTATAAGAGAGATCTTGCATCGGAGTTTGAGATGAAGGACATTGGCTTGATGCATTACCTTTTGGGTTTGGAGGTGTGGCAAGAGGAGGGGCATTTCTTCCTAGGGCAGGGGAAGTATATTGTGGACATCCTTGGCAGATTCCACATGGAGGATTGCAGACCCATGTCGACACCGATGATCACCAACTGGAAGAAGCTTCATGCTTCAGATTCCAAGTTGGTGGACCCCACATTGTATAGACAGTTGATTGGTTCCTTGATGTATTTGGTCAACACTAGATCAGATATATGTTTTGCAGTCAACACGATGAGCCAATTCATGTGTGAGCCCAGGAGGGTTCACTGGGTTGCTGCAAAACACATTTTACGGTACTTGCAGGGGACAGTGGATTATGGTCTAGATTATAGGCAGGGGATGGAGTGAGATTGCCAAGTTACACTGATTCTGATTGGGCAGGTTGTGCTTCTAATAGGAAGAGCACTTCAGGGTGTTGTTTTGGGTTGGGTTCGGCAGTTGTGTCGTGGTTCAGCCGAAAGTAGTAGTCAGTAGCATTGAGTTCAGCGGAAGCAGAGTACATGGCAACCAGTCTAGCTAGTTGTAAGGCCATCTGGCTTCGCAAGATGTTGTTTGGCTTATTTGGTCAGCTATTGAGACCTTCAGTGATATACTGTGATAATCAGAGTTGCATTAAACTCATGGAGAATCCAATATTTCATGACAGGTCAAAGCATATCGACATTAGATATCACTTCATCAGAGACTATGTTCAAAAGGGAGCTGTGAAGCTTGAGTGTATTCCCACTGATGAGCAGGTTACAGATATTCTTACCAAAGCCTTACCATGGAACAAGCATGTCTACTTCAGAGACAAGATGGGTGTGGTGAGGAACACCTTCCTCGGCAAGAGGGAGTGTTGAAATTTGGTTACTGGAGGACAGGTGGTTCCCTAAGGCTTTGATCTTTGGCCTAGGGGAAAGTGTCCAAAAGAATTTAATTTTTCTCCTAAAGTGACTTTATAAAGTTATAAAGTAAAATCTAATTTAAAAGTGACTTTAAGTGATAAAGTTACTAAGTGTAATTTTAAAGTGACTATAATAAAGTCAATGTGAAATTAGAAAGGGAAAAGTGACTTTGGAAATAAATGACTAAGTGGGTCTTTATTAAAGTGGGGTGAATTAAAAAATAGAAAATGAGATTTAAATAATCTCAGCCCTAGATCTAAAGCTATCTCAGCCATTAGATTTAGGGATTCCCCAAAAGTCACTTAGGGTTAGGTTAAAGGAGGAAAAGACGCAAAAGATCATTCATTATTTCATGAACAGATTGAGAGAGGAGGAGAGAAAGCAAAGGAGAAATTTTGAGCAGTGAGGAGAAGGAGGGCAGCAACTAGAGACTTCAGCAAATCCGTACAGCAGCAAAGAGGCACGGTTCACAAGGCAAAAATCCGTACAGCAAGAGTGGCACCTTTTTCGAGGAAGGAGGCACAGTTTTCAAGGAATCCGTACAGCAGCTTCAGCATAGTTTTCTGGGTACATTCTGGGCACAAAAATCGAGGAGAGAGATTGTTGTTTGGTGGCACAAATTTTGAGGAAATACGTACAGCAGCCGTACAACAACTTCAGCACTGTTTTCGAGGCAGAAGGAGGCACAGAAATCAAGGAGGGTTTGTTGTGCATTCCGTCCGTACAACAGCTTCAGCATAGTTTTTTGGGCAGACTCTGGGCACGAAAATCGAGAGAGATTGTTGTTTGGTGGCACAGATTTCGAGGAAATACGTACAGTAGCTGTATAGCAGCTTTAGCACTGTTTTCGAGGCAGAAGGAGGCACAAAAATCGAGGAGGGTTTGATATGCATTCCGTACAATCTGTACAGTTGTACTGCCGTACAACTGGGCACAAATATCAAGAAAGACGTTCAGCATTTAATGCTGTAATAATTTATGTTTTGATTGTTTACTGTTCGGCACGATTTCCAAGGCAAGGTATAAGCACGAAAATCGAGATAAGTACATTTATTAAGTTGCTAGAATTTTTGCTGTAAATATTGTCTCACTGTAAAAGCAAATTTAGAAATAAGAAGAGCCTTTGAACTGGTTTTCCCCAAGAGTTGTAGGGGGTTTTTCCAGGGTCAAGTTGACCAAAAATCAACGTGTCTATTTTCTGTGTGCCTGATTTATTTTCTAAGTTTTTATTTCTGCTTTCAGCACTGTGAAATTTCCAAAATTTGTGTTTTCAGAAAATATTTATTTTTTCCAGCTTGTTCAATGTATGGCTATGGGAATGGGCATTTAACTATATGGAAGAAATAAGGAGAAACTGAAAACCGGGATTGGTTATCAAATTTCTACAACCCTCAAATGAGATTTACAGAACTCAGCCAAATCTAGGCCTAGAAACCCCAGCGGTGCCCCTGAAAGGCTCTGCGTCAGCCTCTAAAGCCCCTAAAAGGCTCTGCGTCAGGCTTGGATGGCCTCCAAACCCTCAGCGCTGCTCTGGAAGGGATTGCGTTACCCCAGAATGAGTGACGCAGTCGCTACGCTGCCCCTAAGGGTCTCTACATAACCCCTGAAGGGTTTCCTGAAAATTACGTTGTTCTTGCTGTTGTTGCTGCTGTTGCCTTCCTCTGCACTATCCTTGAGCTGATCTCTTCTCTGCTTCTTGTGTATTCTAAACCCCGAGATCAGATCATCCCTTTGGTCTAAATTCCCCTCTTTGCAACTGAAACACTTCTGAGTATTCTTAGCAAACCCTGCCCTAGAATCTCAGCTTAGCTTCAGTGCTCTGCCTCTGTGTGTCTTTACAAATGACCCCAAGCCTTTCCTTTATACTTTTCTCATTGACAAATCAACGGCCAAGATTAAATCTTTAATCAATGGCTAAGATTAAAAGAAAGTTTGATCCGTGTGACTTAAGACAATTTCGTCACATGTTTAATTAAATTCACTTTAATTATTTAAGTTTCCTAAGTTTTAACTTAGGAAATACATTAAAATAATTAATTAATTTAATATCTCCTAAACCAGAGGAAATTTCCCAAATTCATTTTTGGGTCTTGTAGATCAGGTGAACTCTAGTCCCTCCACAAAGTTTGGGAGCTAGAGCACAACTGATGCTACCCCAAATACACAAAATATCAACAAGCAACAGATTCGGAAAGGGCACCTTAACAGCAGGAGAACGCAGATCTAGAAGAGGATAGCGCTAAAGCTGCAGAAGGCCTTTAGGCTTATGCAGACCCTTCCCAAGGTAGCGTAAGGACCGCGTCACCCAGTCTGGGGTTACACAATCCACTTCTGAGCAGCACTAAGACTACGTTGGGCCAGTCAATAAGATGCAGTCCAGTCATTTCCCCATTTGCAGAAGAGTTTTGCCAAGATCCAGAAGCAATACTTCAGATCTTCAGCAATGCTAGTGGGGTAGAGATTCTGCAGGTGCAGAATTGTGCCTAGCTAAGTCAACAAAGGCAGGAGGAAGAGAGACACTCAGTAGATATGAGCCAAACAGATCTGATTTTCGATCAAGAGGATCGGAGAGTATTGTCCGATTGTGTTTGGGTTAAAGATTTTCAGGAGGGAAATCAGTCTTCAGCAAAAGCAGTTCTAGAGGGTTTCTAGTCACCAAGAACCCCAGATCCAGAGGGAGAAGAAGTATTGTTTTTGTCAGATCTGAGCAAGATGGCTTCTCATGGGCTGAGAGACCAAGACAAGTTGGACGGTGTGTCCAGCTTTGTCATTTGGAGGGCAACGATCCTATCAGTCCTAGATGAGTACGACATCAAAGACCATGCAACGAGTGTCCTAGCTATGCCTACAAATCCTAATCCTCTTAAGAAATTCAAGGGGAATCAAGCGCGGACGAAATGTTTGATCATGGATGGAGTGAAGGATCACGTTGTACCACATATTGCTGAAAAGAACACGGCAAAAGACATGTGGGTCGCTCTAGAAGCAATGTATCAAGGAAGCTCCGTCTAGTGAAAGATGCTCTTAGAGAATTAGATGACGCTCTTCCAGATGCAGAAGGGTGAGGAAATAGATCATTTCCTTTTCAGACTTCAGACCATCCGAGACCAATTGGTTGGCATAGGTTCAACTCCAGATGAAGGGCTCTTAGTGAGGACTCCCCTCAATGCAATCTCCGAGGAATGGGAAACATTTGTCCAAAGTATACTGGCAAAGCAGCGTTACCTTCCTGGGCAGACATGTGGGCTATCCTTCGCCAAGAGGAGATCAGGAGGATCATCAAGAAGCATAATATCAATGGTGGGAATGTCAGAGTGAAGAAAGAAGAGGAAGATGATGCAACCCTTGCATCAAAGGAAAGAAGAGTAGCAGGGAAGAAGAAGAAGGACAGATGCTTTAACTGTGGTGATCTTGGACATTTCGCCAGCAGTGTTCCTAAGAAGGACAAAGGCTCTTCTAATTCCAAGGCTGCAGCAACAAAGGATGATGGCTCTGATGATGATGCGGCCATGAGTGCTCAGCCACCTCGAGAGAAGAGGTGGGGTGACATGTATCTATAGAGCTTCTACAGACAATGGCAGGATCCTTGAGTCAACCTTACTCTTGGATCACGTACGAGCTACGGAAGCCTTAAGACGGTAGCGGGATGAGTCGGGAGATGGTTGCAAAAGGTCACAGTGAAGCAGAGGAAAGAATTGAAAAGATGGAGAGGGAGCAACGTAATGTTGAGGCAGCAGCAGCATGAAGGCAACAGCGCAGAGGGGTTGATGGGACTTCAGCAACGTAAAGAAGTTGTGCTCACGCAGTGCAGTGTTGCAGCGTAATAGTGCCTCCAGGAGGACAACGTAACTCAGCAGCCAAGGAGCTTCAGTGATAAATGCAGCTTGACTTATCTGTCAAACAGTTGGGCAGAAGTCTTTTAGTAGCTTACTTATCAGCAACTGATTTGCAGTGCAGCAGTTAGCAGTGACAGTGCTATGGGCAGCATGATGCAGCAATTTGAGGAGTTGCAGTACATATGTGGCAGTGTCAGTGGCAGTAGTACAGAGAGCAGCAGTGCAGTAGATGGAGGGCAGCAGGCCAAGCATCAGCAGCACAGCATCCAGCTTCAAGATCTTGCAATGCATGGTGTGGATGCATTGCTAGAATACACTTTGCTAGAGTACACTCCGTGCTAAGAGGGAGTGTTGAGATTTTGTATAGTTGGTGTAGCATCAGATGTGCTCTAGCCCTGAAATTTTGTGGAGGGGCTAGGACACACTTGAACTCCAAAAACCAGAAAGTGTTTTGAGAAATTTCAGTTGGTGTTCAAGTTATTCAAATAATTAATTATTTTAATGGAAAATTAAATAGTTAAAGTGAATTAATTAACACATGCGCTGAAATGTTCTAAAAGACACGAATCAAGCAGTCTTTTAATCTCAGTCGTTGATGAGTGTTTTAATCTCGGTGATTGAAGGGTTCAACGAAAAAGTATAAGAGAAAGTCTTGAGGATCAGTTGGAGATAGACACACAGTTGCAGAGCTGAGGAATAGATCTAGAATTCTAGGGCAGTTTTGCTAAGAATTTCTGGAGGAATTTCCTACAGCGACGGGTATTATTGACTAAGGAGATGATCTGATCCCAGAGCCAAGAGTCAATAAGAGGCAGAAGAGCAGCAACAAGAACATCGCAAAGGCACCAAGAGGCTTCAAAAGTTATGCAGAGGGTCTCCAAGGCCAGCGTAGGTTGTGTCACCCTTTCAGGGGTTACGCAGTCCCTCTCTAGGCAGCACAGTGGCATTTTGAGGCTAGCAGGGCTGACGCTGGGGCTTCAGGGGCAGCGCTGAGGGTTTCTAGGGCCAGATCCGGGCTGAGTCTTGTAAATCCCATTTGAGGGTGTGGATCAGTGAAATATTTGGCCCTAGAATTTCAGGTTAGCTGCAGATTTGATTTCTTTTATTCTCTGTCGAGTTTTCCAGATCTCGAACCCAGATTTACTGTACTCAAAATCTACTTAATAATAAACCCTCATATCTGCTACACCGGTTTTCCCGCATTGGGTTTTTCTGGGGACTTATGTCCAAAAATCCATGTGTCACTTTGTTGTATGAGCGTATTATTCAGTAAATGATCTGCATGTGTAGGCTTTAGTTGTGTTTATTTCCGTATTTTCTGAATCTAATTTCTAAAAATAACTTGTATTAATCTGAATCAAGTATGAGAAATAAACCAAGATACTGCAGTGGAATTTTCACAATTTGGAGGAGACTTGAAGGAAGGTTGGACTTGACATTTTGGTGGCAGTTTTATGTCTTGGTCTTGATCTTGGAAGTCTCATTTTGATCTGATTCTATAAGAGAAGGATTGGTTGGGCTTCCCCCTTGTGGGGTTTCGCTATGGCTTGGAGCCTAATTTTATGTGTCTCTTTTTTCTTTGTGATCTTTATATTTTCTTGGAAGACAGAACATTGTATAATTGCTTGATGAAGAAGATTAGCTTCACAAGTAATTTTCAAGATAGAGGAATCAAGTTCAATCTACACTCTACTTGGTTTCTCAAAATGGTATTAGAGCCAAGGTGAAGGAAGGAAGATCACAGTTTACTAGTATATTTGGATACACTCTTACAAAGGCAAAAGAAAAAGGCTTGAAGATCATCATCATTGTGGTAGCCATCACACACTATTGAAGACACAATTGCAGCAGCATTTCTCCATCACTAGAAGACATCTTTGAAAGAATATTCTTATAGCAACTCTCTTTCAATTTAACATTCTTCTGAGTCTCTATGTCTAATTCTATGTCTAATTTGTTGAGAAATTAGGGCTTTTATTACAATTTCTCTTCTTGATAATTACTTGTGATTTACTTTATGCTTCTTTCTCTTAGATATTGTCTTTGTTAGATTATTATGTTCTTCCCATCAAGTCAATTATCAAATACACAAGGGACAAAATATTTAGGCTAGCAAACCAGGGCAAAAACCTCTCACTCTTTGAGAGGAAACCCTGATCAAAATTCTTCTTATAGACCTTCAATTGACGAGTACCAAGACCATGACAAAGACCCTTGACGCAAGTATTCCTCCAAGACCCTTGTCAATATCCTTCACTTGCTCTTCTCGGCTTCTTCTTCAATCCTCCTTTGATGCACTGGACTGCACTGCTCTTCTTGTCATACACAAGAAGAGTCTCAGTCTTCTTGTTGCTGCAACACTAGACAAAAATCTCGGTTACCTTTTTCCCTTGGCTTCTTTGTGCTTCACTTCAGCTTCCTTCCTCGACTTGCATACACCTCTTCTTAGCTTGTTTCCTTGTCTTCGTGATGAGACACTTCAAGCCTTGGACCGATCGTATCTCTTGCTATAATAGCCCTCGGCCTTCCTGAGATATGCGAGATCAGATTAGACCCAAAACAAAGATATATGTAACCCTTTACTTCTTCGCTAGCATGCCTCCTTTCTCGACCTAATTGTAGTCCTTTTCTTCGTTGTATTCTCTCCTTCATGCACTGTATTATACACTAGATGGAAGACTTGTCTGAATTGAAGATGCCACAATGGGGTCGAGTCGCTCTTATATAGTCACTGCCTTTCTGTCTTGAAACATGAAGTTTGGAGGGTAAGCTGACTTTTTCAAGGAGGATTTCCATCATACTTTAGGCCGACTTGTGTAAAAAAATTTCAATCCTTATTATAGAAATCCTATTGCAGAAATTTGGTTTACTTCTCCTACTTGTGTTTTTAATTTAACAAGTTATTTTCAGAAATATTCAGAAAACGTTGAAGTAAACACACTACGGCCTACAAATACACACAGATCAAGTACTGAAGAATTAAGCACATTCGACAAAGGACACACAAGATTTTTCGGACAAATGTCCCTGGAAAAACCCACTGCGGGAAAACCAGTGCAGCAGCTCTTGAGGGTTTTATTATTATGCAGAATTCTGAATACAATCTAGGGTACCAGTAGTTAACTCTATCTCTGGAGACAGATAATATGGTTGATTCAGTTGAGGATGAAGAACCCCACAGGTGCCTAAGCAGTCACTGCGTCACCCTTTCTGGATCTGCTAAATACGAGCCCTATCTAGCCCACTAAAACCGCAGTGCAGTTCTCTGAATGACTGCATCTAACTTTTCCGGTTTTGCGTCCCTCTATGTGAGCTCATCTGGCTCTGCGTCACCCCTACTTGGCTTACGCTGCCTCTGCATCACCCCTCTTGGGCTTACGCTGCCTCTACGTCACCCCTCCTTGACCTGCCCTACCCCTCTGGTACGGATTTGCCTCTCTGCCAATGTATTCTCGGCCTCGGATTTGAAATCCCTCTGTCGATCTGCCCCTTGCTGCACTACATGCTCACTTGAAAATTCTCAGCAAACCGCGCCCCATAATTTCGACTTAGCTCAAGTGTTACCGTTGTGTGTGTCTTCTCCAACTAACCCCAAGTCTTCCTTTAATATTATTCCTGTTGAGCATTCACTGGTTGTGATCTAATCTCTAATCAACGACTAGGATTAGAAAAGACTTGATCCTCGTCACTGAGAACATTCTCACCCACATGTTTAAATTAATTCACTTAATTATTTAATTTTCCTAAGTTAGACTTAGGGTCTCCATTAAAATAATTAATTATTTGAATAACTTAAGCTCCAGGTCGAATTTCTCCAAACGATTTCTGGGTCTCAGAGATCTCATGTGTTCTAGCCCCTCCACAAAGTTTCGAAGCTAAAGCGCATCCGATGCTACCCAAAAATCAACAACTTGAAGAGGCCTAGTGACAAGGTCTTGGAGTGCAAATTTTACATTGACAATGTGTCCTATTACAAGTGTAACATGACTTCATTTACATGACTCTAATTATCTTTATGACAAGATGACAAAAAACTAAAGACATGAAGAAGAAGTCCTTGACCTATAATAAAATATTCTTGCTCATGAAATCCATGATGAAAGTATTACAATAAATACATTTTATTATCTTGTCACTTCACATTACATAAAATCATAATTACATGTCATTATGAAGACTGAACCTAGTTACACTTGTCAACATAATTCAATGGCATTTGTTGGAAAGGAAAGCAATAAGCTTGATGGAGCATGCAACTTTTAAGCTTGGAAAAAGAGGGTTGATTACTCCTTAGAGAAAATGAAGTCATGGAATTTGTTGAAGGAAAGTTTACAGCACCAGATAAAAACAATGCTCAGGAGGTAGCCAAGTATAAAAAGGGAGAAATTAGAGCTTAAGGATTCTATTTGAATCCATCAAAGATTATTTCGATACCTTCATTTTATAATTGTCTACATCCAAAGAAGTTTATGATACTTTGGTAACATTGTACTCCATCAACATAACAAGTCACAAGATAGCCCTATGATTTCATGAAGATACCAAAGATTAAAGATCAACTTCAAGAAGTTGGTGAGACTATATCTGATTCAGAAATGATTACTATTGTAATCAATGATCTACCTATAGAATGGGATGGTTTTGCTCGAAGCATTTATGCTAGAAAAGAAACTCCTACATTTGAAGAGTTATGGGCTCAATGTAATCTAGAAGAAACGACTAAAGGTCAGAAGCAATACTCAACCTGTTAATGAATATTCTCAAGCCTTTGCAGCTAATCAAAGAAGAAATTTGAAACGAAGAAAAATAAAAATGTCGGTAGCAGAAATAATGACATGTCCAAAATCCAATACTTTGGTTGTCATGGATATGGGAACTACAAGGCAGATTGTCCTAACAACCCAAAGAACAACAAAAGGAAGGAAAGACCTAAAGCGTTAACAATGGAAAATGAGGAAGCTCCAAAGAAACAAAAGATCTCTACTATCAAAACATCCTGAGGATTATGACTGGTGTGACATTGATTAATCCTTACACCAAGTTTGAAGTTTGAAGTTTACTTCTTCATAGAAGATAGTCAAAATAATCATAAAGGCATTGGAAAATAAAAAAGGCAGAAATATTTTCTTTATGTTGATAATTACTTGTGATATACTTATGTTCTTATTAACTTTCTTGTATTCTTTTTTTATCTTAGTTCATCAAGTAATTACCAAAACCAGAACACGAAGATCAAGGACACCAGATGTAGGCGGACAGCCAGGGAAAAACCCCTATCTAGGGGAAAACCCAATCAACTCTTCCTTTAATAGTTTCATGAGATAATCCAAGACTCTTAGACCTAGACACAGACTTCCTCCAATCACCAAGTCAGCCCTTCCCTTCTTTAGATGATAACCTTCCAGCAATATCTTCGACCTAGAATAATAGCAGCAGTAGCAACACTTTGATCTAATAGCAACAACAGAAACTTCGATCTAGTAGCAGTAACAATTTCAATCTGGCAGCAGTAGAAACTTCGACCTTAGAAGCGACTTCGACCTAGAAGCAAGAGCAGAAACTTCGGCCTAGTTTCAATAGCAGAAACTCGACCTTGATGCAACAGTAGAGACTTCGATCTTTCAGCACTAGCCCAATAGCTTCACACGTGTGAGAGAGATGACCCAGAAACTTCGATCTAGCAATCCTTTTACTTCTCTTGCAATTTTGTACACCCCTGCTTCTTCTACTTGTATATCAAACTTGTGAGTGATCCTCCAAATGAATCGAACTGCATTGTATTTATAGTCTCTTCTAGAGTTCGAATTACCTTGATGTAGGCCGAATTGATCAGGTGAGGGCCGACTTGGTGTGGAGGTGACAAATGACTTATTTGACTCAATAATGATTTTTTTTACAAGATACAAAAGCCCAAGAATGGTCTCATAAAATGGACAATGACTCTAATGACTCCAGATAAAACCTAGAAGTCCCCAATGGGGATTTTGACCTAAAACATGATGACCCAGGCATGAAACCCATGCTTTAATAAGTCATAATAATAGTCATAATAAATTCTTTTTCTATCTTTTGATAAATACATTTCATTATGACTCAAATACAATTATGAAGACCAAAGCTAGTTATATTCTTCAACACTCCCTCTTAACTAGGGAGGTATTCATAATGACATAGATGTACAAGTACAAGGAAGATCTCAAAACACATGAACCATGAAGAGTTTAGGCACACACGATGCCACGAACTAGATTCTTGACCAGGGAAATCTATCCGGGAGGGACTAAGATGGACTAAAGCTTTCAGCCATTCTAGGTACCATCAGGCTTACTTGCTAACCATCAACCCAGAGAACTAGGTGTGTAAAGCAAGGTTAGAGCTCTATGACCAACGTCACCCTCCCTACTTCAGGAACTAGACATCAACACACAGGTCGGCCAGATGTCCTCCCAGGCAATGTGTGTTACAAACAAAGCCTCAACACTCTCGATTATTCAATCGGTTACAAATCTTTCCTGATCAAACGTATTTGTAACATCAAGCATGCAAAATATGCTTCCAAAACTACGAGATATTTACCTGTACAAACACAACCCCAATCAGTAACAATCTTTCAAATATACATATGTAAACACAAACCTTCGGGGTATTCAAACATCTTGATGCTGCTTCACAATTTTATCACAATAGGACTTAGAGGATTCCCAAACAAATCTTGACAGAAGTTTCCTCAACCATACAGCTTCCTTTCCTACTTCACATGCAGCAACATATTCTACAATCAGATCCTGCTTCCCTTCTTTCAGCAGCACCTCAATATACATTCTCCAATTTCTTCTTCAAGGTATCCATCATGTAGTACTATAATATGCCCTCCCTCTCAACTTGGGAGATATGCCCTTTCTTTTATCCAGGCTCACTATTAACTTATGGAGATCAACTACTTTCTATGACATCAGAGAATCTTTCATGGCTTCCATCCTTCTTATCAGACTCATCTTCATCACCATCATTCATATACCTTCCTTCATCATGCTTGCCAATCAAGTCAACTTTACTTATGAATATCTTCAACATCTTGGAGATTATGTACCTGCACAACTTAAACATCAAGTACAACCAAATAAATATATAGAAGCATGAAGTTAACTATATCAGAATAATAATGGAAGCATTAGACTTTAGTCATCAAATACCTAAACTTAGTTAGGTTCATAATCAACAAGAAACACACTTTTATACTTCAACTTCTTGCTCGAGTTTGGTTATAAACCCTAGATCAAATCAATAAGTCAATCAAGATATTAGTCTCATTATATATAGGGTCTCAGTATTACTTTCAGAGATAGACTCTTCTAAGACACATTACAAACCCTAGAAGCAAATCAAACAAGTGCAATGCATCTAACAACTTTAGAATTTATATGTTAGACTTTTACTAGGATTTAATGCAAACTCTAGATTCCATCTTTGAGACACTTACATATCAACAATCGAAATCAATCACAACACCTTAGGCTTCTTTCCTTATATGATCCTTTTTGATGACCCTTATTCAACTTCTTGAGATTTCCTTATTCTCCTTTCCTTATTAGTAGGCTCTAATACCATGTTGGAAAATCAGAAAGGCAGAAATATTTTCTTTATGTTGATAATTACTTGTGATATACTAATGTTCTTATTAGCTTTCTTGTATTCTACTTTGATCTTAGTTCATCCAGCAATTACCAAAACCATAACACAAATATCAAGTACACCAGATGTAGGCGGACAACCAGGAAAAAACCCCTATCTAGGGGAAAACCCAGTCAACTCTTTCTTCAACAGTTTCACGAGATAATCCAAGAATCTTAGACCTAGACACAGACTTCCTCCAATCACCAAGTCAACCCTTTGCTGTGAAAATTTCTGAATTTACTAGACAGAAACCCTACTACAGTAATATGATTTACTTGTCCTACTTGTTTGATTTACTTAACAAGTTATTTTTCTAAATTATTCAGTAAAACATCAAAGTAAATACTGTTGGAATCACGATTGTCGCTAGACCAAAACCCGCAAGCATTAGTCTCCGCTACAATCGCCAGACTTAGGATCCACGAGAGGCGGTTAGTCCATGTCGCAAAACACACTGGGAGCGTTGAACCCAATGTCCAACAATCTCCCCCCAACGCGAGTTGGGTGAGTTTCGAACTCGAGACCTGTAGCTCTGATACCACTTGTTGGAATCATGATTGTTGTTAGACCAAAACCCGCAGGCATTAGTCTCCGCTACAATCGCCAGACTTAGGATCCACCAGAGGCGGTTAGTCCATGTCGCGAAACACACTTGGAGCATTGAACCCAATGTCCATCAAATACATTGCAGCCTACACAAGTATACAGATCAAGTACTGAAGAATTAAGCACATTCAACAAAGGACACACAAGATTTTTTGGACAACTGTCTCCGAAAAAACCCAATGCGGGAAAAACGGTGTAACAGCTCTTGAGGGTTTTTATTATTATGCAGATTTCTGAATACAAACTACGATACCAGTAGTGGTTTACCCAACAAAGAAAATCTCGACAGATGTACCTCTATTTCTGGAGATAGATATTATGGTTGATTCAACTCAAAATGAAGCACCCAGCAGGTGCCTACGGAATCCTTGTGTCAACCTTCAGTGTGGTTGTGTCACCCTTTCAGATCTACTGAATACGAGCCCGATTTGGCCCACTAAAACCCCAACGCAGCTCTCTGAGTGACTGCGTCACCCTCTTCCGGCTCTGCATCCCTCTGCATGAGCCCTTCTGGCTCAACGTCACCCTTCCTGGGCTTACGCTGCCTCTGCATCATCCCTCCTGGGTGTACATTGCCTCTGTGTCACCACTCTTGGGCCTACGCTGCCTCTGCGTCACCCCTCCTGGGCCTACGCTGCTTTGCGTTATAGATCTACCTCTCTGCTATTGTATTCTCAGCCTTGGACTCAGAAATCCCACTGCCAAACTGCCCCTCGCTGCAATGCAAGCTCACTCGAAAATTCTCAGCAAACTGCACCCCAAAATTTCGACTTAGCTCAAGTGTTGCCACTCTATGTGTTTTCTCCAACTGATCCCAAGCCTTCCTTTAATACTTTTCTTGTTGATCAATCAACGGTCGTGATCTAATCTCTAATCGGCGGCTAGGATTAGAAAAGACTTGATCCTCGTCACTTAGAACATTATCACCCACACATCTAAATTAATTCATTTTAATTATTTAATTTCCCTAAAAGTTAGATTTAGGGTCTCCATTAAAATAATTAATTATTTGAATAACTTAGGCTCCGGGTGGAATTTCTCCAAACGATTTTTGGGTCTTGGAGATCTCATGTGTTCTAGCCCCTCCACAAAATTTCGGAGCTAGAGCACATCCGATGCTACCCAAAAATCAACATTCTCTTCTTTTGCAGATGATAACCTTCCAGCAATATCTTCGAACTAGAATAGCAGCAGCAGTAGCAACACTTCGATCTAATAGCAACAGCAGAAACTTCGATCTAATAGCAACAACAACTTCGATCTGGCAACAACAACAACTTTGACCTTAGCAGTAGCAACACTTCGATTTAATAGCAACAGCAGAAACTTCGATCTAGTAGCAGTAACAACTTCGATCTGGCAACAACAACAACTTCGACCTTAGCAGTAGCAACTTCGAACTTAGTAGCAACTTCGAACTTAGCAGCAACTTCGACATAGAAGCAGCAACTTCGACCTAGAAGCAACAGCAGAAACTTCGACCTAGTTGCAGCAACAGAAACTTGACCTTGATGGAGCAATAGAGACTTTGATCTTTCAGCAGTAGCCCAATAACTTCACACGTGTGACAGAGATAACCCAGAAACTTCGATCTAGCAATCCTTTTCCTTCTCCTGCAATTTCGTACACTTCTGCTTCTTCTGCTTGTATATCAAACTTGTGAGTGATCCTCCAAATGAATCAAACTGCGTTGTATTTATAACCTCTTACGAAGTTTGAATTACCATGATGTAGGCAGACTTGATCAGGTGAGGGCTAACTTGGTGTGGAGGTGAAAAATGACTTATTTGACACAATAACGATTCTTTTTACATGATAAGAAAGCTCAAGAAGGGTCTCATAAAATGGACAATCACTCTAATGACTCCAAATAAAACCTAGAAGTCCTCAATGGGGACTTTGACCTAGAACATGATGACCCAAGCACGAAATCCATGCTTTAATAAGTCATAATAATAATAATAAGTTTTTTTCTTTTGATAAATACATTTTATTATGACTCAAATAAATTATGAAGACCGAACTTAGTTACATTCTTCAACAAAAGGCTATTATATGTGGATTTGCAAATAGAAGTCTATTTAGAAGGAAACTCCCATAGCAGCATCACTAAAAAGAATCCTAGCAGAAGAATCATAGGCATTTGAGGAGGAGACCGATCAAGGAGTTTCTGATCAGGTGGAGAAATTTGCCAGATGAGGATGCTACATGGGAAGGAGAGCAGATCCTCCATCACCCATCTTTGCAGTTGCTTGAGGACAAGCAACATCTTGGCGGGGAGGATTGTAATGTTCCTAATTAGCTATTCTACTAATTAGAAATATTAATGTTTTGATAATTTTGTATATCCTAATGTTAGCCAAAAATAATGTGGGTCAAGGACCCACAAATTATATTAGAGCAAACTATGGCATTTTCCTATAGTGGATAGGCAAGTATTGCAGCCTTGGTGGGGGCACGATGAGCCAATGAGGAGGCACTACGCCATCCAGAAAGGTAGTGCAGTGATTAGACAGGGAAAGGCAGCAGAGGAGTGGCTCAAGGAGGGCAACGCAGAATTTGGTGGGGCCCAAAGGGAACGTTGGGCCTTTGGAGACAAAAGGGAAGACGCAGCTCATTTTGGTCTAATCCAAGTAGATATTGGTGGCCACCCGCCTATTCCACCTAGTTCGTTTCATCAATTCTCTTATTTACTATTTTTAGCAGTTTTCGGGTCCTGAACTTCCGGAGCTGTTTTGAGGCCCCAAACGGTGTAGTCCTTGGAGAAATCTTTTCAACGAGGTACCATACACGCCAAACTGAGATACTATGACCAAGTTACGACCCCGGGAAGTTGACTGCCCAACTAACACCAACGGGGCCCCCATAAACTCTTCAAGTTACATCTCCTTGGGTTAGGGTTTTGCTTGGTTAGGGTTTTCTCTTATTGTTCAATAATAAAAAGGCCCTTGAGCCTCATTGTAACACAGTTCAGAGGCATGTAGCCGCCACATCTCTTCTCAGAGATAAGCTACCATCACCCTAGCTAGTTTATGTATATTCTGTCTGTAAGCATATTTCAGTCATTTGATATTAATGAAATGAATTTTTATTTCTGCTACATCTCTGTGTTTTTGTTTATTTCTGTATTTTATTTCGTTCATGCATAAATCCAGATCAGGTTACGGCTCCATGACGGTTTCAAACATATTTTAGTTTCAATGTTTTGCAATAATCTTCAGTAAACTTCATGCAAGTGCCACAATCTCTACAAATCATATTAGAGTGTAAAAAAATATCTCATTTGAAAGCATTTTTTATTATCTCCAATGGGATTTTTACAGAATTTGATTTAGTTTCCCGGTTTGGCGTCGTCGCACGTCCTATGAGTTTGTGGAATCATTTTCTCACCCCACAGGTCATCAAATTTCAAGTGTCTTATAACACTGGAAAGATCTATTCAATACCACAAACGGGTCTTTGACGGAATTTGATTTCATCACCTATAGAAAAAGTTATCAACAAAGTGCAGCAAGAGGTCTATTTAAACCAAGATTCGAATCATGGTCATTCATTCATCATCTATTGAACTTGTCTTTTGACAGAGCACGCTTGAGATAGGCCAAGTCTACAATTGTTGTTTAGCAACCGAGTGTTCCCGAGCAAGAATCTCAACCTCTGCTTCGGGGGTCTTCAAGTGCCCGCCCCAGGGAGGAGAATTCACCATTTCGATTCAAGGAATAGTTGTGGGATCCATTCACAGCGTATTCACCAACAAAGCCAACGCAGCACAATTTTGTTGATTTATGGTAGCATCGGATATGCTCTAGCCTTGTAATTTTGTATATAGGCTAAGACACATGTATTCCATAAAACCCAGAAATAGTTTTGGAAAATTCCACTTAGAGATGATGTGCTCTAGCCTCGTAATTTTGTATATAGGCTAAGACACATGTATTCCATAAAACCCAGAAATGGTTTTGGAAAATAACAGTTAGAGATGATTTAAATTAATTAATTAATCATTTTTTAATGTTTTCCTAAGTCTAACCTTAGGGAATTTGATTAATTAAAGTGTATTAATTAAATCAAGTGAGAATCTTCTAGATAAAGTCATGGATCACCTCCAAGTTAATCTTAGCCCTCGATTATGTTTTAATCTGGATAGTTGAAGAGTCAATGGAAGATTATAAGAAGGAGGGTGAGGGGCCTATGGAAAATACACTTGACACTTTTCGAATTTGTGTGAGAACACACAGCTTTTGATCAAGAACAAATCACTAGGGCTCGGTTTTCTAAGTGATTTGATTCAGTGATCAGATTCGAAGAGGGGCAAAAGCAGAGATTGGTCAGGAGCAATGTTGCAGGAAACGTCCCCCCCGCGCCGGCTCCAACCCCCGAAACGCAGTTCGTATGGAAACGTACAGGATCCGCCCCCCGAAACGCATTTCGGAAAAAAAATTGCATTTCCAGGTTGTTTTGGAACCGTATGGCCGGATCCGCAGTTCCGTACAGCCGGATCCGCGGTTCCGTATGACGGAGCCGCGGATCATACGGCGGATTGTCGTACGGAAGCGCCGTGATTCTTGTACGGATCCGTACGGATCGCCAGCGATTCCGTACAACGTCGTACGGATACGACTAACGCAGCTCAGAAAAGTGATTTTTTATTTTTATTTTATTTTTATTTTGTTTTTGGTTGGGTTAGAAGGTGAGTTAGTGTTGAGTTAGGGATAGGATGAAAATAATATAAACTCTCTTTTACCTCCTTGGATGTTTCTTAGATGCTCCCTCATGGTAATGTTAAATTTTTAAAGTAAAAGTGACATTCTCATTTATTTTTCATTTTCATCCTTTTACTTAAAATTTTAACATTACCATGAAATGACTCAGGATGTTTGAGAGTGGTTCCAGCCTGATCAGACTTCGTATGAAGAAAATAGAATTTCATATCCTATTCAAAATTCAGCAAACTTAACAGTTTTCAGGAAATCAGGATCAATGGTATGGTGGCATGTCATTAGATTGTATCATGTATGAGGGTATGTGATTAGCATTTAATCAAGAGCACCAAGCCCTATATGTACCCTAGTGTTGGTGGTGTTAGTTGTTGAATTCCTTTGTCATGCCGTTAGCAAAAAATTACATTTCAATCATGTCAAAATAATCGATCAAGCATGTTAAGTTCTTTCTACCATATTTTAAGGCTTCAAATAGGTAGTTTGATCAAAATTCGGCAATTTTGACTAATGTCCCTAGATAATCGAAGTAGAGGCAAAGGCTAGACAAGAGGATAAGAATCTAGATTATAGATGGTTGATGCTCAAATAATTAATGATTAATGTACAATGGATGTCATATCTGTCTTGATTTATGTACAAATATGCATGATTCCATATCTTCTACAATTAATTTGGTATTTTGGATGTTTTTTTAATATAAATGCAAAAAAATAAAAATAAAAAATATATATATATTACCTTTCCAGGGGCAGCAAGCTACAGACTTTTTGAAATGAAAACACCGTCACTTCAAACGTCGCTTCGTGCAACGTTAGGTCGGGGAGGCCAAGAATACATTGAAGAGGCAACATCAACATGAGGAAGAGAGACAGCGCGGTTTACGGCTAGGGTGACGTAGTTACTGGAAGAATCACGCCAAAGCAGCCTTGATGTCTCTTGGAGCTCGATCTAGGAGAAAGATAGAGGCTGAGAGTTCTGGCTTTGGAGGGCAGATCCGGCACCAGTCGACGAATCAGTACTTGAGAGAAAATTGTGATTCCTACAGCTTTACACACAGGCTTACACAGATCCAGTGTAAGCAATCACGTAGAGGCAATGAGGGCTTCATCAGCGTTGTTTTTTATCAGTCGGAGACTTGCTGAGTGAGGTATATCTCACAGTCATTTTTGTTGTCTAGATTTCTCTAAAGGGTTTGTCGGATGTTGGCACCCTAGTTGTATTCAAGATTCTGTTGCTTGTTTGCTGGATGTTGGCACCCTATTTGTATTCAAGATTCTGCTGCTTAATAATACAAACCCTCAGATCTGTTGCACCGGTTTTCCCAAGTTGGGTTTTTCCAGGGACTTAGTCCAAAAATAATTGTATCAATGTGGTTGCTTTTCATTGGGTTTTGTTCAGATTGTTTCAGCACTTTGATTTATTCCGCAGTATTATTTGTGTAGACTGCTTCAGTAATTACTTCGGTATTTCAATGTAATGAAATAATTATCAAATAATAGGAGAAGTAATTCAGATTTGTTGCAGTGGGAATCCAGGTCTAGGATTTTTCACATGGTATCGGAGCTTATTTAAGCTGAAGTGCAGGAGAAACAAAGAGAACCAGCAGATCAGCGCTGTAGAGTCTGGGATCTACGTAAACAGCAGTAGACCCTCCTAGAAAATTACGATGTCCAAGCCAGGAGGGCATTTCAATGCAGCAAAGGCTCCCTCTGAGAGAGTTGACAGAGGGGTTAGCTTTTTCAGTTGCAGAACTGGCAGCGTAGCTGTACGACGCAGTTACTGCACAGCAGTAAGACCTGGTGCATAAGCATCAGAAAATTCTGAAAAACACAGTTGGGGATTTCTTGGTCTCAGAGGGTTTCTTACTCAAAGAAACTCAGATTTTTCCCGGAAATCAAGGATAGAATTTCTCCTTGATGAACACAATCTGAAAGCCCTCATAGATAGCGCAGTTGCAGAACCTTTTGATGTAGCACACCTGAGGCAGTTCAAGAAGAATATGGCTAGAGCCAAGAGATTGACCCTAGATGGAGTGAAGGATCACATTGTACCTAACCTAGCAGCCAAAAACACTACTAGAGAAATGTGGGTAGGGCTAGAAAAGTTGTACCAAGGATCTTCCAAGCTGCGGAAGATGTACCTTGAAGAGAAGATGCGGAATATCAGGATGAAGAAGGGAGAGCGTTTTGACTCCTTCTTGTCTCGGATTCAGGAGAAACAAGATCAACTGTCTGCAGTAGGATCTGCTCCTAAAGACTCGGAGCTAGTAAGGCTCACGTTGAACTCTGTTTCCGAAGATTATCAAGTCTTTGTCCAAAGTATATTGGGTAGAGAAAGGCTTCCAGGATGGCAAGCAATGTGGGCAACATTACAGCAAGAGGAGTTGAGGAGAGATCTCCTAAAAATCCACTTGGAGGATGGTAGTAGCAGTTTAAAGGTCAAGAAGGAGGAAGAAGATAACACTGCCCTTGCATCAAAAGGGCAACAGAAGCAGAAGAAGAAAAATCTAACCAAGATCAAGTGCTTCCGGTGTGGGGAAATGGGGCATTATGCCACACAATGTCCTCTTAAGAAAAAGGATAAAGAGGAGAAGAAAGATCCACATGTAGGAGCTGCCAAGATTGAGGCAGAGAAAGATTGTGTTATGTTAGCTCATATTCCATAAGGAGAAAAGTGGGTTGATTTGGATTTGTAGATCCAGAATCTACAAGAAGGCGGGATTCTTGAGTATTTCCGAACTCTTGGATCACATGTGAGCTATGACAACCTAAAGACAGTAGCAGGATGGACAGTTACAACAGAAGATGATGAGATGGGGCAGTGGCTAGAAGTACTAGAGCCTGATTAGCGCAGAGAAGAGGCAGCAGTAGCGCAGTGCAGAGCAGCAACAGCGCAATATTTTCAAAAAGCGAGTGCAAAAACTAGCAGCAACCAGTCCTATTTTCAGTTGCAGATTTTACTTGTCCAATTTCGGATGTTTTTCTGTTGAAATTAGCAACAATAGCAGCAGTGCAGCAGCAACAGAGATGAGCAGCAGCAGCAACAGATGAGCAGCAGCAGCGCAATGCACAAAGGAGCAGCGCAGTGCAGAGCAGTGCTCACGCAATGTAGCAACATGGTTGCAAAATTTAGAGGGAGTTACAGTACAGTGGTAGTTGGCAGCATCATGCAGAGTCAGCAGTAGTACAGTTGCAGCATTTTTTATGCAGTGTTGGTGAGAAGCATCAACAACATAGCAGAGATGTTCCAGAAGTCAGATCAGCTGCGAATTGAGGTGTTTTGCTATAGCACTTTCCTCGCTAAGAGGGAGTGTTGATTTATGGTAGCATCGGATGTGCTCTAACCTTGTAATTTTGTATATAGGCTACGGCACATGTATTCCATAAAACCCAGAAATGGTTTTGGAAAACTCCACTTAGAGATGATTTAATTAAATTAATTAATCATTTTTTAATAATTTCCTAAGTTTAAACTTAGGGAATTTGATTAATTAAAGTGTATTAATTTAAAAAGTCATGGATCACCTCCAAGTTAATATTAGCCCTTGATTATGTTTTAATCTGGACCGTTGAAGAGTCAATGGAAGACTATAAGAAGGAGGGTGAGGGGCCTATGGAAAATACACTTGACACTTGAGCCATTGAGCATTTTCGAATTTGTGTGAGAAGACACAGCTTTTGATCAAGAACAAATCACTAGGGCTCGATTTGCTAAGTGATTTGATTCAGTGATCAGATCTGGAGGGGGGCAGAAGCAGAGATTGGTCAGGAGGGCCAAAAATACATTTCAGAGAGAAGCAACATCAACGCAGGAGATAGACAGCGCAGTTTCTGGCTAGGGTACGTAGTTACTACAGAGAATCACGCAAAGCCAACGCAATGTCTCTTAGAGTCAGTCCGGAGAAAGATAGAGGTTGGGGTTCTGAGCTAGTAGGGCCAAGATCCAGCTTCAGATCAACCAGATCAGCTGCAGAGAAGGGTGACGCAGTTCCTCTAGCTTGCCTACGTAGGCTTACGCAGATACAGCGTAAGCAATCACGCAGAGGCAGTGAGGGCTTCATCAGCGCTGTTTTTTATCAGTCGGAGACTTGCTGAGTGAGCTATATCTCACAGTCATTTTTGCTGTCTAGATTTCTCTAAAGGGTTTGCCGGATGTTGGCACCCTAGTTGTATTCAAGATTTTGCTGCTTAATAATACAAACCCTCAGATCTGCTGCACCGGTTTTCCCAAGTTGGGTTTTTCCGGGGACTTAGTCCAAAGATAACTGTGTCAATGTGGTTGCTTTTCATTGAGTTTTGTTCAGATTGTTTCAGCGCTTAGATTTATTCCGCAGCATTATGTGTAGATTGCTTCAGTAATTACTTCGATATTTCAATGTAATGAAATAATTATCAAATAATAGGAGAAGTAATTCAGATTTGTTGCAGTAGGAATTCAGATCTAGGATTTTTCACAAGTTCCAGCAGCGCAGTAGTGAGAGGGAGCTCATCCGTGTGCTGAGGAATGCCCACCTGGAAATTCGGGCTCTGACTTCAACTCAAATTGAGTCGTCCA
Source organism: Pinus albicaulis (assembly GCA_034641835.2). Lineage (NCBI taxonomy): Eukaryota > Viridiplantae > Streptophyta > Pinopsida > Pinales > Pinaceae > Pinus > Pinus albicaulis. The sequence continues at coordinate 1,446,388,362 of CM076582.1, read as the reverse complement.
AACTGAATATGCACAGTCACTGCATCACCTTAGCGCAGTCACTTATGCACTGAGCTCGGAGCAGCTTTTCCTCAAGTTGTCTGGTCAACCGCTGTCTAGGAAAATGTCTCTCCTAGTCTCTGGAACCTTTTCCCTGCTTCTGGCACTGAAACTCTGCTTCTCCCCAGCAAATTCGAAATTGCCTCTAGAGGCCACTACGTTGATCTGCGGCAGCCTCACTATGGCTCTCTGCCTCTCTGCAAATGCACTCACCGAAACTGGAATCCTTCCTTCGGCTTCATTGTCCCTGCCCCTCTCTCACTGCTTCGATCTCACTGACTCTCTCTCCGGCAACTGACAGCTGCTACTATGGAAATCGATCTACCAATGAAATCGAACGGCTGAAGTGATTTCTCTAAGCCCAATCGACTTCTTATAATCCTTTGTTGAGACTTCAACGACCAAGATTAGATCTTAATCGATGGCTAGGATTTACTTGAAGTCGATCCATATGAGTTTCTAGAACATTCACAACTTGAATTAATTAATTCTGATTAATTAGTCATATTCCCTAAGTTTAGACTTGGGAAATATTTAAAAATTGTTGATTTTTAATGTACCTTGGACAAGTGGTTTCCCATGGGTTAGTCTCTACCTAGGGAAAGTGTCCAAAATAATTATTTTCCTAAGTGTGACTTTATGAAGTGAAAGTGACTTTATAAGTGGTAAAGTCAATGTTAAATTATAAAGTGAAAGGTGACTTTAGACATAAAGTACAATGTGGGTACTTTATTTAATGGTGAGTTAAAAAATAGAAAGTGAGAATTAAATGCACATTTATTCGCATCCCTTGATCTAAATGAATCTGATCCATTAGATCTTAGGGTTGCCCAAAAGTCATTAGGGAAACAAACAGGGGAAAAAAAGAGAGATTGCATTCATTCTTCATGAGCAAATTGGAGAAAGGAGTTTGAGGGTTGGAGAAAAGTTATGGAGAAAGTTGTTGCAGCAAGCTGAAGGAGTGATTTCTGGGCAAAGTTGGGCACGGAAATCAAGGCATAGAAGACAACAAAAGGTAAAGTACGAACATCATTCAATGTTGTGAGATGCATGCAATTCCAGAGAAGTTTTTGAAAAAAAAATTTTAAAATTCGCACAGTACGTACAGCAGTACGGAAATTCATACAGTCTGTATAGTACATATTTTCAGCTTCAAATGGGCACGGAAATCGAGGAAAAGTGGGCACGGTTTTCAAGGAGTTTCAAGCTGAAGAGATAAGTTGTATTTTTCTGTTTTGTTTTGTCTCCAAATGTATTTTTCCTGAACTTGAAAGATAAATAATTTTGAAGAGCTCTCTAATAAGTTTTCCCCAGAGAAAATTGAAGGGGTTTTGCCTGGGTCTAAGTTGACCAAAATCTGTGTGTATTTTTATGTGTTGCTAGTCTGTTTATGTCCATATTTATTTTTAGCATGTGTTGATAGTCCCATGTTTTTTAATCTGAAATTTTCATTTCCAGAATTCTATATGTTGAATGTATGTTTATCGGAAAGAGCATTTAACTGAATGGGAGTGATAAGGTGAAATTAAAACCGGGTTGGGATCGCAGGAAACTTTTTAGTCATCAAATTTCAACAAAAAATGACTAATAATCTAATTAAGTCATTTCTATGCGGAATTTCCATAAACGATTTCTAGGTTTTGGAGATATCATGTATTCTAGCCTCTCCACAAATTTACACATCCGATGCTACAAAAACTTACATTTTAATGGAATTTAATTGCCTAGGGAAGTAAAGAAGGGGGCTTAATGATGGGTTTTAATAAAAATAAGTTGGGAGGTTTCTTCATAAAGGTATTCCAACCTCTTGTCCTATATTATTAAAGGGATTATGGAAGGAGACAATGTTATCATTGCTATTTCTCTGAAAGACCGGGTTGACATGGCCAATCAATTATTAACCATTACGTTGAGTATAGTTGAAAAGATACAAAAAGATCTATGATAGAGGCACAGAGATGGCTACTAGAACTTGAAGATAGAGTGGCGACTCAATGGGGGTGACAGCTAAAGAGAGCCTAATGAGTAACGGAATAGTTCTGCCAAATTGATGGCTCTGATTTTAATATAATATCCATAATGGTGCTAACTGAATAAACAAATATATCTCCAATTTGTTATGCTATTAATAAATGATTGGACGGTGATTTACAAGAACTCTCGTGATGGTAGATATATTCATTTATTGGTCATGCGGGTTAAGGGTTACTACCCTTGGTGACTAATTATTATTAATGTTACTTAGTTATGTATTAGTATGTAATTTATACATATTCTACCTATGTCGGAAAATCAATTTGATAATAAATGCTATTTTGAATTTAGTCACTGGCAGAAGTGTCCAAGCAAAAACCATGAATTCAATGGATCATTCACATTAGAGGATATTTGATAATCAAGATACTTTGAAGCCTTAGCTGCAAACAAAAACCCTGAGTTTAGATAAATCAAAACGTAATTAATGACCAACAAGGACTTGACCAGATTAGTTTCCAGAACATATAGGCAATGACCTTTAAACATATATTATATAAGAAATTACTACTCGATCGGCCATAGATCTAATCTACACTTCTAATAATCATAGAGTCTGTCACAAGGTTCTGGCAGATTTCATGGAAGAAAAATGATATACCTAAATCTAAACTTTGTTGATTAAATTCACTAAAGCTTCATTTCATATTAACAGTTCAAAGCTTAAAAAAATAAAGGATTACCTGCTCTACATCTTTCAGTGTTATCAATCTAATATATGGACTCACCACAATGAATTCGTGTGTGCCCCAAAATGCGTATGTGCCCCTCCCCAACTACTGGAGTGCATACTCGACAAACAAAGCACATACATGCATAAGTGGAATGTAGAATGCCTGTCTTCTTGTGAGAATGCATACTCTCCCTTGATGGTCTAAAGATAGGCCCTTCATTGACCCTACTCTCTCTCTCTCTCTCTCTCTCTATATATATATATATATATATATATAGAGAGAGAGAGAGAGAGACACTTCATTGTTAAATGGTATACACATCTATTTTATAATATTTAATCTTATATCATTTTAATTCTCATACTTAAGGCTTGATTTTTTTTAATTCCATTGCCACCCACGTCAAACATGAACACGAACCAAGTGACAATGCCACAGATATGCTGCACACTTCCACAGATATTTCTAGAATGAAAGTGAACTCCTAATAAGAAATCAAAACAATGAAAGACAGGGCAATGGTCATGTTCCTATTGTCTTCTTTTTGTCAATGATTCTGAGATTCACATGTACGGAGTAATAGATGAAAATTCCTAGATCTGGAATCCTATTGCAGCAACTGGAAAATATTCACCTAACTGTTAACTTTTACTTAAGAATTTATTTGCAGTTAACTATGGCAAACACAGAATACATCACACTGCAATCCTCACTTAAATAAACTGCGGAAATTAAATGCAGAAACAAGATCTGAGAAAGAAAAGAAATAACACATAAGTGACAACGTTGTTTTGGACTAAGTCCACGGAAAAACTCAATGCGGGAAAACCGGTCCAGCAGCTTAGGGTTTGATATTATTAAGCAGTAATATCTTAGTACAATTCTTCGCATGCCCTGACTGGCAATCCTATACAAATATCTAACTGAAAAAAAAAAAAAGCTAGTGAGATGATCTCACCCCATCACTGGAAGATCCAACTCTGATATGTGTTGCTGATGGGCCTTTGCGCAGTACTGCGTCACACCTACGCAGTCACTGTCACTGTTGCTGGGACTGCATTGCACCTCCTCTAATCTCTCTGCTAGCTGGAAACTTCAGCCCTCTGGCCTCCCGGTCTCACACCCCAGCTCTGGCACTGGATCCTGATTATTCCCCTGCAGAAATACAGGCTCCCTCTTAAGCTCTGCACAGCCTCTGCGTGGCTAGCTTTGCGCTGCCTCTCCGGACTACTCTCTGCCCTCTCTGCCTTGTACTCTTCGTATCAGGACAAATCTCCAATAGGAAAATTATCTCTTCCCCTCTCTGCAAGAATCAAGTCGATCGATCTTCTCCCTGAGCACAGCTCACTAAAGAAATTCGATCTCTAGACTCTGTCAGTGTATTTTCCAAATGCCCCATTAAGTCTTTCTTATAATCTTCTCGTTGAGACTTCAACTGCTAAGATTAACTTGACTTGATCTCTGTCTTTTTCTAGAAGATTCACAGCTTGTTTTATTAATGCATTTTAATTATTTTAATTTCCTAAGTTTAAACTTAGAATCCCATTAAAAATAATTAATTATTTTACTAAAACACAATCCAGGTGGAATTTCCCAAAACGCTTTTTGGGTTCTTTGGAATACATGTGTCTAAGACTCCCTGCAAAATTTGAGACTTAGAGCACATATGATGCTACCAGAAATCAACACTCCCCCTTAGCAAGGAATGTGCTCTAGCAATACATCTTGATGAAGTATCACCCTGCCTCTGTAACATCTCCCTCTGCGCTGCTAATGTCTGACACTGCTGCCCACCAACACTGCGTTGTTGCATCTATGTTGTTGTTGACCCTGCATACTACTGCCAACTGCTACTGCACTGCAACTGTGCTACTTGATGCAACAAAAAAACATCCAAGTATTGAGCTAAGTGTTCAACATGATGCATTTGATACTGAAGATCTGACTACTTCTAGACTCTACGCTGTTGAGATTTTGGGTAGCATCGGATGTGCTCTAGCTCCAAAACTTTGTGGAGGGGCTAAAATACATGAGATCTCCAAGACCCAGAAATCGTTTGGAGAAATTCCACCCAATGTAAAAGTTATTCAATAAATTAATTATTGGAGACCCTAAGTCTAACTTAGGGAAATAAAATAATTAAAGGGAATTAATTTAAACATGTGGGTGAGAATGTTCTAAGTGACGTGGATCAAGTATTTTCTAATCTTAGCCGTTGATTAGAAATTTGATCACGACTGTTGATTTCTCAACTAGAAAAGTATTAAAGGAAGGCTTGGGGTTAGTTGGAGAAGACACACAGAGTGCTAGCACTTGAGCTATGTCGAAATTCTGGGGTGGGGTTTGCTGAGAATTTTCGAGTGTGCTTGCAGTGCTTGTGAGGGGCAGATCGGCGAGGAATTATTCTGATCCAAGGCCGAGAATACTATGGCAGAGAGGCAAATTCGTACCAAGCAGCGTAGAGACCAGCAGGAGGGATGCAACCCAGTCAGGCTCATGTAGAGGCAGCGTAAAGGCTGATGCAGGGCCTTCAGGGTGATGCAGAGGCAGCGCTGAGCCCAAAGGAGTGACGCAGGATCAACCTGTGTTGTGCAGTGGCTACGTTGGGCAGGAGAAGCTGACGTAGAGGCTGGAGGAGCAGTGTTGGGGTTCCAGTGGGCCAGAAAGAGCTCGTATTCAGTATTTCCAGAGGAGTGCTTCTTCGACAGAATTAACCATATTTTGTCTCCGGGTGATAGGTACATCTGTCGTGAATTCTTTGTTGGGCAACCATTACTGGTGCCCTTGATTGTATTCAGATATTAGGCTTAATAAACAAACCCTCTAAGAGTTGTTGCATCGGTTTTCCCGAATTGGGTTTTTCTAGGGACATTGTCCAAAAAATACCGTGTCCTTTGTCATGTGTGTGTTATGCTTCAGTAAAGGATTTGTATGTATGTGTAGGCTGTAGTTGTGTTTGCTTTGACATTTTTCTGAATATTTCAGAAAATAACTTGTTAATTAATCAAACAAGTAGGAGAAGTATATCAAGATACTACAGTAGGGTTTTTATATTCAAAAACTTTCACATGGTATCAAAGCGATTGCAAATCAAGCTAAAGCCATCAGCATAGGGTTGAACATTGTTTTGTTGTAGGAGGGCCGCTGAAGCTGTACAAACTCAGAAAGAGGCAGCACAGCACCAGAGGGACAGCGCAAGCCCTACAGGGGTGACGCAGAGCCAGTCTGCTCACGCAGAGCTGGCGCAGAGCTTGTCAAGCTCATGCTGAACTGAAGTAAAGGCTGACGCAGGCCCAAGAGGGTGACAGAGTCCAAGAGGGTGATGATGTGCCGGTTATCGTGGACGGAAGTGCAATTTTCTGATCTTTAAAGTTGTTGGTGGGGCATTGTTTCTGCCGATGCAGAACAATGCCTAGAAGGGTTGACAAAGTAAGGGGAAACAGTTCCTTAGCAAATTTTCTAACCAAGAAATCTGAGATTCAATCAAGTGGAGTGATCATAGAGGGTTGATTCGACAGACTTGGTGAAGGATTTCTGGGAGGGAAATCATTTGTCGAAGGGAGCATATTCTCTAGAGGGTTTCTATTGCCAAGAAACCCAGATCTAGTCTTTTGTTGAGTGTAGCAGCAGTAGAAGGGAGAAGAACACTTGCTTCGACAGTTTGAGAAGAGATGGCCCCATATGGACTGAGAAATGAGGATAGGTTAGACGGTGTGTCTAACTTTGCCGTCTAGAAAGCCAGAATCCTGACAATCCTTGATGAATATGACATCAGAGACCATGTCGAGAATGTCATGATTGTGTCGACCGATGTTGATCCTCTAAAGAAGTTTAATGAAAATCATGTGTGGGCTAAACGCTTAATCATGGATGGAGTGAAAGATCACGTGGTTCCACATATTGCTGAGAAGAAGACGAAAAACGAGGTGTGGACGGCATTAACCACGTTGTATCAAGGTAGCTCCATCCAGAGGAAGATGCTTATGGAGAATCAGATGTGGTTGTTCCAGATGCATAAGGGAGAGGAGATCAATCTTTTCCTCTTTAGATTGCAGACTATCCGAGACCAGTTGATTGCCTTGGGGGCAACTCCCGATGATGGACTCATGGTGAGGACTGTAGAAATTTCTGAATCTTATACTTTATGCAAAAATCATTACTATTAATCCGGTTATGCTCCTCCTACTTATATAAGTTATCAACTGAATAAATTCAAGTTAACATACAAGAAAAACACATAACAAATCTCTAACAATTCAGATCTAGAATAAGCACATGCACAGATTGACAAAGTGATAGTTATTTCTGGACAAATAGTCCCCGGAAAAGCCCAATGTGGGAAAACCGGTCTTTGGTTGCTGGAGGGTTCTATTATTAAGAATATTTCTGAATACACAACTCTGGGTTCCAGATCAGGAAAACCCTACAGAGAAAACTCTAGATCTACAACTACTCGCTGATCTAGGACGAAAAATACTGACTGATAGACACCCTCAAACGGGATTTACAGAACTCAGTCAGATCTAGGCCTAGAAACCCCAGCGTTGTCCCTAAAATGCACTGCGTCAGCCTCTGAAGCCCCTAAAAGCCTCTGTGTCAGCCTTGGATGGCCTCCAAACCCTCAGCACTACTCCTAGAAGGGACTCTGCGTAACCCCTGAAGGGTTTCCTGAAAATTACGCTGTCCTTGTTGCTGTTGCTGTTGATGCTGCCTTCCTCTGCGTTGTCCTTGAGTTGATCTCTTCTATGCCTCTAGTGTATTCTAGACCTTGGGATCAGATCATCCCCTTGGTCTAAATTCCCCTCTCTGCAGCTGAAGCACTTCTAAGTATTCTTAGCCAACCCTGCCCTAGAATCTCAGCTTAGCTTCAGTGCTCTGCCTCTGTGTGTCTTTACAAATGACCCCAAGCCTTTCCTTTATACTTTTCTCGCTGACAAATCAACGGCCATGATCAGATCTTGAATCAATGGCTAAGATTAAAAGAAAGCTTGATCTGTTCGACTTAAGACAATTTCATCACATGTTTAATTAAATTCACTTTAATTATTTTATTTTCCTAAGTTTTAACTTAGGAAATACATTAAAATAATTAATTAATTTAATATTCCTAAACCAGATGAAATTTCCCAAATCCATTTCTGGGTCTTGTATATCAAGTGTACTCTAGTCCCTCCACAAAATTTGGGAGCTAGCACAATTGATGCTACCCCAAATACACAAAATCTCAACAAGAACTGCCCTGAATGCAGTCGCCAATGATTGGGAGACCTTTGTGTTGATTTATGGTAGCATCGGATGTGCTATAGCCTTGTAATTTTGTATATGGGCTAAGACACATGTATTCCATAATACCCAGAAAGGATTTTGGAAGATTCCACTTCGAGAGGGTTTAATTAAAATAATTAATCATTTTTTAATGTTTTCCTAAGTGTAAACTTAGGGAAACTTATTAATTAAAGGGTATTAATTAAACTTAGTGTGAATCTTCTAGAAAAAGTCATGGATCACCTCCAAGTTAATCTTAACCCTTGATTATGTTTAAATCTTGGTCGTTGAAGGTTCAACACAAGAATATAAGAAGGAGGGTGAGGGGTCTATGGAAAATTACATCAGACAGATAAAGAATCAAGAGTTTGATTTCTTCATTGAAAGGAAGAATCGAAGTGATTCTTATTTGCAGAGAGGGGAAGGTGAAATCTCCAGGAGGGAGAATTTCTGAAGCATATAGAGTGCATGAAGAGGAGTGAGAGAGGAGCCAAAGTTTCAGCGTAGAGTTACCCTAACAACAGTTACACTGGGCCAGCGCAGAGAAGCAGAGGGAGTTTCGATTTTTGTTGGAGGGGCAGCTGAGGGTTCATCCAGTTTCAGGAGGAAAGTTTTGGAAGGAAGGAACACTCTAGTCTCACAGAGCAGCAAGCACAAAAGCAACCATGACAAGCAGCAGCAGCAGTGACGCAGTGACAGTGTGAGTGACGCAGTCACTGCGCAGAAATCACGCAGAGCCAGTCAGTGTGGGTGCAGGTCAGTGTCGGAACTTCATGGTGATGTGAGAATTGTCTCACTCAGCCTTTTCTCATCAGAATTCTTCAGGTGATTGATTGACATTTACAATCACACATTTGTACTCAGAATTTCTAAATAATAAAGAAAGCCTCAGATCTGCTGCACTGGTTTTCCCACATTGGGTTTTTCCAAGGAAAATTGTCCAAAAATAACAATGTCTATGTGTGATTACTTGTGCTATTCTTATATGTGATTTGTTAATCATGAAGTCTACAGCATATTTTATTTTGTTATTTAACACGAGAAATGTTAAATAATTGTATTTGACAATGCAATAGAAGAAATTCAATAAGTAGTTGCAGTAGAATTCTCCATTATAGAATTTTCACATGGTATCAGAGCTGCCAGATCCAAAGGAAGCAAGGTCAGAAAAGGGACTGCATAAACCAAAAGCTTCAGAGGGGACGCAACACAGAGAGAAGAAAGCACAGATAAGTATGACAAACTTAGATGTTTTATCCTCTAGGTTAAAAGAGGATAGTACATGCCTATCAAGTTCAGCATCTGCAGGAATCTGGTATATGGATAGCAGGGCTTCAGCTCATATGACTAGAGTACGAGAATACTTCTCGAGCTATAGGGAAGAGCAGATGAACTTCTAGATCACTATGGGCAATAGCACGAAGTGCACTCTAGTTGGGAGAGGATCCATACTGTTTCAGACAGAAACCGGAACGAGTGTCAAGATCACGGATGTACTACATGTGCCAGGGCTTGGGATGAATCTAATCTTAGTATCCCAGTTGCAGGACAAAGGTATGACATACACTTTACCGGAAAGAAAGTATATGTCAAGCATCCCAGTTAGAAGCAAACAAGGCAGATCGGAGTTAGAAGCAACAGACTATACAAGCTGCAGATCGAAACCCCGATGGCACTAGTCAGTAGTAATCTCGAAGACAAGAAAGGGTTGAATGAACTTTGGCATAGAAGAATGGGGCACCTACATCACGGTGCATTAAAGATGCTCAGAGAAACAGTTGATGGGGCACCTGTTCTCAGCACGAAGCATGATGATGTATGTCGAGGATGCATACTTGGGAAGTACGCTAAGACAGCTTTTTCCAGAAGTGAAAACAAGGCAACAAGCATTTTGGGATTGATACACTCAGATATCTGTGGACCAATGTCCACTAAAACTCTCAAAGGTGGCAAATATTTTGTCACATTCATTGATGATCACTCCATGAAGACCTGGATCTACTTCCCGAAGACCAAAGATGAAGTCTTTGGAAAGTTCAAAGAATTCAAGGCTCTTGTTGAAAACATGATGGGGAAGAAGATCAAGACATTGCATTCAGATAATAGTGGGGAATACATAAATGGAGTCTTTACAGATTTCGGCGCAAAGGAGGGCATTAGGAGAGACTGGACTGCGCCATACAATCCAGAGCAGAATGGTGTGGCAGAACGGAAGAACAGGACAATTGTAGGAGCAGCCAAGGCCATGTTATTTGACCTTGATTTACCCCGATATTTATGGGTTGAAGCCTGCAACACGGCAGTGTATATCCAGAACAGGACACCTCATAGAGCATTGAGGAAGAAGACTCCTGAAGAAGTTTTCATTGGGAAGAAACCGGAGGTAGGGCATCTTCGGATATTTGGTAGCATGGCATACTGTCATGTACCCAATGAGAAGAGAAGCAAGCTAGATCAAACTGCAGAAAGGGGGTATCTTGTAGGGTACAGTGACACCTCCAAGGCATATAAGATCTATATTCCTGACAGTAGGAAGGTTGTGATTAGACGCGATGTTAAGTTCATGGAGGATAGAGCGTTTCAGAAATCGTGTGACATGCCGGCAGAGGATCAAACTACAGAAGTTCCCTTGGTCCAAGAACAGCAGGGGCACCAAGAAGAACAGACAGGAAGACAGACTTTGGTACCGAGGACAGATACTAAAATTTTCACAAAGGAAGATCGGGAAGATACTCAGTCCGAGGAGCTGTTAGATCAGGAGGAAGAGTTGAGAGAGCAGCCTTCCACCAGTGGTCGGATCAGCAGGGAAGCTCAGCAAGTACTAAGGGACGCAGAAAACTTTATTGGGACTCCCAGGAATGGGAAGAGACAGCGCAAACCTCTTGACACGTACCAGGCCTTGGTGGCTCAAGTAGAGGAACCTTCCAGCTTCCAGGAAGTTGTTCAGCACCAAGTATGGACAGATGCCATGATAGAAGAGTCTGCTTCTATCACGACAAATGATGTCTGGGAAGTTGTACCCAGACCTCAGAGCAGATCAGTTGTTGGATCACATTGGATCTACAAGATCAAGTACGCTACAGATGGCAGTGTAGAGAAATACAAGGCAAGGTTCGTGGCAAAAGGGTATGCATAGAAGGAAGGCATTGACTATGAGGAGACCTTCGCACCAGTTGCCAGATATACCTCCATCCAGACTGTCGTATCTTTAGCTACACAGATGGGATGGGAGATTCATCAAATGGATGTCATGACAGCGTTCTTGAATGGTGAAATTGAGGAAGAGGTGTATATCAAACAGCCAGAGGGTTTTGAGACTCATGAAAGGAGGTACAATGTATGCAAATTAAAGAAAGCCCTGTACGGGCTTAAGCAGGCTCCGAGAGCATGGTATGGTCAGATAGATAGCTATTTGCAAAAGATGGGATTTGTCAAGAGTGATGTAGATCACAATCCTTACTACTTGCTGGTAGAGGATGACCCATTGTTACTAGGACTATATGTAGATGATATGTTTCTAATAGGATCATCTAGGCTCATCAAGGATTGCAAGCGGAATCTAGAAGTTGAATTCGACATGAAGGATTTGGGGTTGATGCACACTACTTCCTAGGATTGGAAATTTGTCAGAAAGATGGAGATATCTTCATGGGACAGGAGAGGTATGCCTTGGAAATTCTGAAGAGGTTAAGAATGCAGGATTGCAGGCCCATGGCCACACCCACGATCACCAATTGGAAAAAGATAGATGCATCAGAAGATACAGAGGTAGACCCCACCTTATACAGACAGCTCATCTGGTCATTGATGTATCTAGTTAACACCAGACTAGACATTTGCTTTGCTATCAACACTCTTAGTCAATTCATAGTGGAACCCAAAAGAGTGCACTGGGCCGCAGCAAGGCACGTCCTGAGGTATGTACGAGGAACGGTAAGATTTGGTATCAGATATGGCAGAGGAGAGGATGTCAGACTCAGTGGATTCACAGATGCAGATTGGGCAGGAAGCTCAATGGACAGGAAAAGTACCTTTGGGTATTGTTTCAGCGTTGGATCAGGAATGGTGTCCTGGTGCAGCAGGAAACAGAAGTTAGTAGCATTAATCACAGCCGAAGCAGAGTACATGGCAGCTAGTACAACAACATGTGAAGCAATCTAGCTTCGGAAACTTCTTGTGAGTCTGTTCAAAAGCAGGATGAAGCCAACTAGCGTTTACTGTGACAATCAGAGTTGTATCAAACTCTCCGAAAATCCAGTATTTCATGATCGATCCAAACATACTGACATCAGATGTCATTTTATCAGAGACTGTGTTCAGCGTGGGGCAGTACAACTCCAGTACATTCCCACAAGCGAACAAACAACAAATATACTCACTAAGGCTCTGGGGAGAATTAAGTTTACTCAGTTTAGGGAACAGCTACGTATGACTGAAAATCCATTTCAGTAAGTAATGGATCCTCAACGCAGTTAAAGGAGGGAGCTGCAGTACAGTAGCAGTTGGCAGCAGCACGAAAATTCAGCAGCAGTACTGGTGCAACATTAGTGTAGTATTAGTGAGCAGCATCTGCAGCACAGCAGCAGATGGTACTGAAGTCAAAGCAGCACATTGAGTATTTTTGCTACAACACTTTCCTCGCTAAGAGGGAGTGTTGATTTATGGTAGCATCGGATGTGCTCTAGCCTTGTAATTTTGTATATGGGCTAAGACGCATGTATTCCATAATACCCAGAAAGGATTTTGGAAGATTCCACTTAGAGAGGGTTTAATTAAAATAATTAATCATTTTTTAATGTTTTCCTAAGTGTAAACTTAGTGAAACTAATTAATTAAAGGTATTAATTAAACTCAGTGTGAATCTTCTAGAAAAAGTCATGGATCACCTCCAAGTTAATCTTAGCCCTTGATTATGTTTCAATCTTGGCCATTGAAGGTTCAACAGAAGAATATAAGGAGGGTGAGGGGCCTATGGAAAAATACATCAGACAGATAAAGAATCAAGAGTTCGATTTCTTCAGTGAAAGGAAGAATCGAAGTGATTCTTATTTGTAGAGAGGGGAAGGTGAAATCTCCAGGAGGGAGAATTTCTGAAGCCTAGAGAGTGCATGAAGAGGAGTGAGAGAGGGGCCAAAGTTTCAGCACAAAGTTAGCCTAGCAACAATTACGATGGGTCGGCGTAGAGAAGTAGAGGGAGTTTCGATTTCTGTTGGAGGGCCAACTGAGGGTTCATCCAATTTCAGGAGGATAGTTCTGGAAGGAAGGAACACTCTAGTCTCACACAACAGCAAGCACAGAAGTAGCCACGACAAGCAGCAGGAGCAGTCACGCAGTGACAGCATGAGTGACGCAGTCACTACGCAGAAATCATGCAAAGCCAGTCAGTGTGGGTGCAGGTCAGTGCCAGAACTTCATGGTGATATGAGAATTGTCTCACTTAGCCTTTTCTCATCAGAATTCTTCAGGTGATTGATTGACATTTACAATCATACATTTGTACTCAGAATTTCTGCATAATAAAAAACCCTTAGATTTGTTACACCAATTTTCCCACATTGGGTTTTTCCGGGGACAATTGTCCAAAAATAACGATGTCTATGTGTGATTACTTGTGCTATTCTTATATGTGATTTATTAATCGTGAAGTCTGCAGCATATTTTACTTTGTTATTTAACATAAGAGAAATGTTAAATAATTGTATTTGACAATGCAATAGAAGAAATTCAATAAGTAGCTGCAGTAGAATTCTCCATTATAGAATTTTCAAACTTTGTCCAAAGTATCTTGGGCAGAGCACAACTTCCAAACTGGGGGGACATGTGGGCAATCCTTCGACAGGAGGAGATCAGGAGAATAAACAAGAGCGAATTCAGCAGCAGAGGAATCAATTTTAAGAAAGAGGAGGGAGATGTAGCCTAGCATCTAAGGGACAAAGGCAGCAAGGGAAGAAGGACCTATCCAAGGTCTGGTGCTTCAAATGTGGCGAATTGGGACAGTTCGCCAATACTTGTCCTAAGAAGAAGGGCAAGGAAGATTCAGATTCCAAGGCAGCAGCAGCGAAAGGGGATGACAACAGTGATGATGATGTGGCCATGAGTGCTCATGTAACTCAGGAGAAGAGGTGGGGCGACATAGATCTGTAGAGTGAGCTACAGATGGTGGACGACAGGATCCTTGAGGTGCCCAAACTCTTGGATCACATACGAGCTACGAGATCCGTTAAAGACAATAGCATGATGACTGGATTCAGTGGATGCAAAGGATAATGGAGGCACTTTAGCAGTGCTGGGACACTAAAGACTGGAGCAGTGGAGAGGAGAGGCAGCAACAGCATGGAACCAACAGCGCAGGGGCCGATGGGATTTCAGCAGTACAGAGCAGCAGCCAGCGTAGAGCAGCAGCAGAGGGTGTTTCAGATCGAGATGCAGCCAGACTGACTTGACTGTCAATACTTCGGGTGATTTTCCTTCAGTTGCTTACTTCTCAGCAACTGAGTTGCAGTGCAGCAATTAGCAATGGCAGTGCTATAGGCAGCATGATGCAGCAATTTGAGAGGGATTGCAGTACAGATGTGGCAATGACTGTGGCAGCACAGTGGATGGAGGCCAGCAGGCCAAGCATCAGCAACGTAGAGGACCGATGCCAGAGATCAAAGTAACGCTTCTGGAATGAAATGTTGCGAGAGCACATTCCTCGCTAAGAGGGAGTGTTGAGATTTTGGGTAGCATCAGATGTGCTCTAGCTCCGAAACTTTGTGGAGGGGGTAGAACACATGAGATCTCCAAGACCCATAAATCGTTTGGAGAAATTACACCCGGTGTAAAAGTTATTCAATAAATTAATTATTTTAATGGAGACCCTAAGTCTAACTTAGGGAAATAAAATAATTAAAGGGCATTAATTTAAACATGTGAGTGAGAATGTTCTAAGTGACGTGGATCAAGTCTTTTCTAATCTTAGCCATTGATTAGAGATTAGATCATGGTTGTTGATTTCTCAACGAGAAAAGTAATAAAGGAAGGCTTGGGGTCAGTTGAAGAAGACACACAGAGCGGTAGCACTTGAGTTAAGTCAAAATTCTGGGGCGCGGTTTGCTGAAATTTTTCAAGTGAGCTTGCAGTGCTTGTGAGGGGTAGATCAGTGACGGATTATTCTGATCCGAGGCCAAGAATACTAAGACAGAGAGGCAGATCCCTACCAGGCAGTGCAGAGATTAGTAGGAGGGACGCAGCCCAGCCAGGCTCATGTAGAGGCAGCGCAGATGCTAATGCAAGGCCTTAAGGGTGAGGCAAAGGCAACGCTGAGCCCAGAGGGGTGACACAGGAGCACTCTGTGCTACGCAGTGGCTACACTGGGCAGGAGAAGCTGATGCAGAGGCTGGAGGAGCAGCGTTGGGGTTCCAGTTGGCCAGAAAGGGCTCATATTCAGTATTTCCAGAGGAGCGCTTCCTCGGCTGAATCAACCATATTTTTTGTCTCTGAGTGATAGGTACATCTACCGTGAATTCTCTGTTGGGCAAACCATTACTGGTGCCCTTGAATGTATTCAGATATTCTGCTTAATAAACAAACCCTTTAAGAGTTGTTGCATTGGTTTTCCCGCATTGGGTTTTTCCAGGGACATTGTCCAAAAAATATTGTGTCTTTTGTCATGTGTGCGTTATGCTTCAGTAAATGATCTGTATGTATGTGTAGGATGCAGTTCTGTTTGCTTTGATATTTTACTAAATATTTCAGAAAATAACTTGTTAATTAATCAAACAAGTAGGAGAAGTAAATCAAGATACTACAATAGGGTTTCTATATTCAGAAATTTTCACATACGCAGACTCTCTGAAGCTGTTGCGCTATTGTTGGTTGTGCGTTGTGCCTTCCTGCACTGTTGCCAACTCTACTCTGCGCTGCTCAGAATCTAGCGCTCACTAGCCACTGCACTATCACTTATGCACTCTCTGCACCAACTGATACTAGTCCATCCTGCTACTTCTGATTTGGGCTCCCATAGCAAGGTATTGATCCAAGAGGTGCACACCTCAAGGATCCTGCCCATTTGCAATTCTTTCAAACTACAACTCTAGATCACCCCAATTCTCCCCTAGAGATATGTAGGCAATCATTGTGAATTCCTCCTCGATCCTTGCAGTTGCAACCTACGGATCATGCTTCTCATCTTTGTCCTTCTTCTTGAGAGGACACTGTGTAGTGTAATGTCCCATCTCGACACACCGGAAGCATTTAATCTTTGAGACGTCCTTCTTCCGCCTTCGCTGCTCCTGCTGCCCCTTTGATGCAAGGGTTGCATTCTCATCCTCCTCCTTGGGCTTCATCCCACTGCTGTTGTTGCCATCAAGCTTGCACTTGAGTAAGTCTCTCCTCGTCTCTTCCTGTTGAAGAGCTGCCCACATTCCTTCCCAGTCTGGCTACTTCTCTCTGCCAAGGATACTCTGGACAAAGACTTTCCATTCTTCGGAAACGGAATTCAAACCTAGTCTGACCATCTTTGTGGCCTGAGGCACTGACCCTACAGCGGCCAGCTGATCTCAAACAAGGAATACCACGTGAAAATTCCTAGATCTAGAATCCTATAGCAACAACTGGAAAATATTCACCAAACTATTAACTTTTACTTAACAATTTATTTGTAGTTAACTACGACAAACACTAAATACATCACACTGCAACCCTCAGTTAAGTAAACTGGGGATATTAAATGCAGAAACAAGATCTGAGCAAGAAAAGAAATAACACACAAGTGACACCGTTGTTTCTAGACTAAGTCCCCAAAAAAACCCAATGTGGGAAAACTGGTGTAGTAGCGGACAGTTTGATATTAATAAGCAGTAATTTCTTAGTACAATTCTTCAGATGCCCTGACTTGAAATCCTATAAAGAGATCTAACTGAACAAAAACCTAGTGAGATGATTTCACCCCGTCACTCGAAGATTCGGCTCTGATCTGCGCTGTAAATGTGCCTTTGAGTTGTCATTGCGCAGTACTGCGTCACACCTACGCAGTCACTCCGTCACTGTTATTGGGACTGTGTTGCACCTCCTTTGATCTCTCTACTAGCTCAAAACTTCAGCCCTCTGGCCTCCCAGTCTCACACCACAGCTCCAGCGTTGGATCCTGCCTGTTCCCCAACAGAAATACAGACTCCCTTTGAAGCTCTGCGTGGTTGGCTTTACACTGCCTCTCAGGACTTCTCTCTTCCTTCTCTGTGTTGTACTCTCCAGATTAGGAGAGATCTCCAACCAGAAAATTATGTTTGCCCCTCTCTGCAAGAATCAACTCGATCGATCTTCTCCCTGAGCACTACTCACTAAAGAAATTCGATCTCTAGACTTTGTCGGTGTATTTTCCAAATGCCCCATCAAGTCCTTCTTATAATCTTCTCGTTGAGACTTCAGCGGCCAAGATTAAATCGCTAATCAACGGCTAAGATTAACTTGACTTGATCTCTGTGTTTTTCTAGAAGATTAAAACCATGTTTTATTAATGCCCTTTAATTATTTTAATTTCCTAACTTTAAACTTAGGCTCCCATTAAAATTAATTATTTATTTTAATAAAACACAATCCAGGTGGAATTTTACCCGAAACGCTTTCTGGGTTCTTTGGAATACATGTGTCTAAGCCTCCCTGCAAAATTTGAGACTTAGAACACATCCGATGCTACCAGATATCAACATAATAAAGAGAAGAATGGAAAGATTACACAAAACAAAACCGTATCTATGATTCAAATAGAATATGAGTCTTTTCAATAAAATTGGCCTAGAGAAGTGACTGCAACATTCTACTTTTTGTTAACATTTCACCTACAAATCATTCCAAATAAAAACGTTGGTATATTCTTTAACTATACGAGAAACATAAGACAAGAATAAACTTTCTGTTTTTTTGACTCAGTAGATGATAAGGACTACTACTCTCATGAATATGAGCAAGTTCCTCCTTTGGATGAGAACTCTATGCTCCAACGAGTTTTACCATCCATTTTTTGTGTGAGAAAGAAAAATCCACAGCCACCTGATACACCAGCAAATTTCTCTGACCAAACCTCCCGTTCACCAACTTCTGGAGGTAAACTGAAGAGTCGTCTTCAATTACCTTTTAAAAATATGTTCGTTAGTCCCATCTTCCATTGTTGTTTACAACAATTTTTGTTGGCAGGATTGACAAGAAGATTCGTGTCATCATCAAACTCAAAAAACACTTTCGTTTTCCCTTTTTCTTCACAAAAGTCAACAGATGAGCTCTTCACCTTGTTGCAACTCATTTATTTTGCAGGTATATTGTTCAATATCTAGTAGGGTCTTGCAGAGACTTCACATAACTTCTTTTTCAAAACAGATTTTCTTTTGGCCATGTGCAGACCCACAAGTTTTCACATATCAGTTGCTCAGGCTGTTTTCATTATTGCTCTATATCTGCTTTCTTTCAACCCAATTTCATTCATTCATGCCTCTGACAGATCTAAAAGCTGCAAAAAATTGTAGCTCAAGACGTAAAACTCAAAATTCTCACTGCAAGTTCCCATGCTGCACAACAGGTGTCTCTCAGGCTTCAGCCACTGTCCAGGCCACTCAAAATCATCTACCATAAATACACCAAACGGATAGAAGAATAACTATCAAGAAAGCAATCTAATCTGCACATCCATTCTCCTAAAAGAACCTCACAGTGATCACGAGCTACACATTTCATGAAAATTTAGAATTGTACGTATCTCTCTGATATGATGTTAAGCTTCTGAGATTCACAGCATTCAAGAAACAGCAAAGATAAAGATGGACAAATTGCACAAAACATAACTGTATATTTAATTTGAATAGGGTATGGACCTTCTATATAAAATTTTCACAAAGAAACCACCTAAATAATCATTCTAAAGTTTGCTAACACTTGTACAACTAATAATGTAAATAAAAATGAAGATTTATTCTTAACTACACAACAAACAGAGACAAAAACAGACTTTCTACTTTATGGTTTCAAACTGCCAATTCATTAAACAGCAAGCTAACAGTCTGAAATTAAATCTCTCCAACTCTTATTTCTAAACACAATATCTTGATGACTATTTCTAACAATTTCATCTTTCTTTCCCTAGAAATAATATCACAATAAAAGACTAAAGTGATTTCACCTAAAGAAAGCAAGCAAATTTTTTCCACATTTGAATCGATACCTAAAATCAAAACACTTGGGCATTCAACATTATCTGAAGAATAAAAAATGCTAAAAATCAGGAGAACAAGGTTTGTGCAAGCGTACAAAGTCTTCAGAAATACATGGGAAAGTTAGTTTCAATGTTCGCTCAACCTGAAGAAAGAGAAACAAGAATCTTATAGTTCTGCACAGTTTCTAGGAAAACTGAAGAAAGACCACTATAAGTGACATAGAACAGAGTTTTCAAAGAAAACCAACCATCTTGATGTCATATAGCATAATACAAATGCCATAAATAATAATTTTGACATATAAGATATTACACCAAATATTGAAAAAGAGACGGAGTTACCTGCTCTTTAAAAAGAACACGGTTGCCCTCTACGTCACAGTATTTAAATGCCAATTCACATGCCAGAGGAAACTTTGGTCGTTTCCGAATGCACATTGAACCACACAAGTACTGCACATTTATCATATAAATAATGTGAGATTAAGAAAAGTCCTGAACATGTACCTTTAAAATAATGACTATCTTTACAACATTGTTCTAATCAGCAAATATGAAAATACTACACAAAGATAACAACAAATTGTATTTTAAACTAGCATGTGGAGACAAAGTTATTCAGTAGCTTTATCCATGACCACCATACCACTAGGTGCTTAGGATTAATATACTCCAATCCGTAAATGCACTCACCATCCGGGAAGAGAATACAACAAACCATAGAGGAGTGTGTGTTAGCCATCTTCTCTCTCTTGGCTCTTCATTTTTACTACTCTCTCTCTCTCTCACTCTTGAAGTTGCTAGGGTTTCATGGTCTTGGAGCATCTTGAAGTCTGGGGTTAATATTTCATCCCTTAGACATTTGATATTAGGGTTTATGACAAAACCCTAAGTGTATTGGCTGAAGAAGAAGAAGAGAGTGGATGTCTTTCCTTGGAGGACGTGTTTCAGTGGTTCATGTATGTCAGAGCTCGTTGGTTGAGTTAGGGTTTTCATTTTTTTCCTTAGCTATGGTTTTGGAGGTAGAGAATTTGTACTAGCCTTATGATAAGGCTATCGCATGTACAACAACTTCATATTGGGTATATTAATGGAGTTTTCAGCCATCCACAACATGTTTAAATTGTAGATTTGATTTCCAGCCATGTATGATCGTCATGAATTGCAATTTATAGTAATCTATGTCTTGCTGATTTGACATAAGTAAAGGACAATTTTGTTGAGTGATCTGACATCATAACTGAAGAAGGGTTGTTTCACTGTTGTTATAACTGCTGTAAAAATGAGTTCTCAGACCCGGCTTATGCATGATAAGGTTTCCCTAGAGGGATGAACCTTGTCAAGTCACTTTGGTATATTTTCTACTTGGATGGCCTAGAAGATTGCGCTGTTAAGAAATAAAATATTGTTCACTTTCCATTGTTGTTTTATTCTATATTTCATAACAGCCCTAAAGCTGAAAATTCACAGGGCTAATATCTAGAAAACCTCTAGTTAAGAAGTGAATTTATTTTTTTACTTAAAAGGTTAAAGCCCACAGAATTTTGTACATAAGCAATGATTCTCAAAATTTCCACAAAGGGATCTCTATGGTAGGTAGGCTGGAATTTGTTATCCGCCCAATGTGGGTAACCCCTAGGAGAAAAAATTTCTCCCGATTGGTCAGCCAGCCAGCCAGCAGCCCTATGATGATCCATGGATAGATTCACTTTAGACTCTCCACCTAAGCTCCAGTCAGTGATCTCTCCCATCTAGCATACTTCTTGAGAAAAAGTGGTCATCTATCCAAAGATACAATAACCATTTCTGTGATCATGTACTTTGATCTAATGTTTGGGGCATATTAATATGGATCACAGGCCAAGCTAGATGATTGACCACTCTTGAATGTACCCTTGTTCGCATACTTCACTTGCGATATTATCCATTGCCCCTAGTTCAATGTGACCTCCCCTAAGGCCCTTTTCTTCCACTACTAAGAGGGGCACTAATATGAGGCATTGATTGACATAGCATGCCCAAGGTAATCTATACTTACCACCTTCCAATTTTCCCTTACATCCACTTCCATTCTTTAAGTTGAAACTTGAGTGTCATTGGTCATTGGGACGAACACCCTATATTCATATCTCTGAGTTAGGGCCCAAAAACTTTTCCCTAAGAGGTTGAGGCAGCTAAAAGAAATACAAGATCATATGAAGCCACAAATGAAAGAAAATAAATAGATGGTTGGGACATATATAAGTGCATGGGGAAAAGCCTAGCATGAGCTCTACCCCCACATTAGCCATCACCTAGTCTTGAGCATTTCATGCTCTATCTATATCCTAAGCAAAGGAACTTATGAATGTTCCAACCCCAATAATTGACAAACTGCTACATCTTCAAGGGGTTTTGGAAAAGCATAAAGCGAACTGGGTCACCTAAGCTATGCAAGAAAGCAAGACAAATCATTAAAGTAAGAGGCGCACCAGACGGGTGGAAAAAGCAAGCCAAAGGAAGGGGAATTCATGCCTCCAAGATTGCTCACTCTTATCATCATTATAATCAAGATGCATTTTTCTTTGGATCTATTAATGCATTTTGATATTTGGAGCTAAGTTTGCTTTTGGAGTTAATCCTTAGATCAATGGATGGAATCTTTTGCATGTTATCTCGTAAGTGTACTTGTTGTTGAATATTTACTTTCTACATGCCTAATGTATCGAATATTGTCAATTCTAGGTTATGTTAATTGTGCCCTAATTTGTTCAAGATATATTGAACGTTATCTAGATGA
Organism: Pinus albicaulis; assembly: GCA_034641835.2. NCBI lineage: Eukaryota > Viridiplantae > Streptophyta > Pinopsida > Pinales > Pinaceae > Pinus > Pinus albicaulis. Next base: position 1,446,366,389 of record CM076582.1, on the reverse strand, counting down.
TCTATAGCATACATTACTCATACATAACATGTGAATTGAATGCCCTAGTGGTCAACTTTGAGTAAGATCTCCCATGAAAAGTCCATTTTCCATGGCATAGATAAATGTTTGAAGTCTTGTTGCTAGGGCATCAAGATTTCAGCCTCCTTGGAAAACCCTTGGCTAATCTAGCGCATCATAGACTCCATAATCCCAAGGAAGAAGGCATTGGCCTACTTTGTTGGTGATCAATCTCTTTTCTCATCCATAATTTCTTCTCTTAATTTCGGTCTCTTTAAGGATAAGCTCATAATCTAGGGCTTGATGTGAATCCCTAAGACAGGGGTGTTTTGGGGATTAGAGAGCCTAAACATCAAGGTGAGGGTATTTTCTATAGAATCTCTCCTTTTGGTGTGCATCCACTTCAATCTTATCCATGAAGTCATTTTCCCTAGTTTGCAGCGCTAAGGTTAAACCCTAGTTTGTGTTGCTTCAACTTAGAGGCTTGTTTGAGGATTTCATGCATCTTTGTTTCATTGAATATCACTATTGAAAACCCTTCCCTTGCGTCTTGACCCTGGGCCTCCCCAACAGTCAAACAATCAATCAAACCCTAGGTCATAGATTGCCTTCCCTAGGTCTTTACATACAAAACGAATTAGCTCCAATTAGAGCCTTGTGCCATTGTCGCGTCTCTCTTGTAGACTACCTATTTAAGTCACCTTGTACCCTAACATTAGGAGACCTATCTTAGGTGACCTTTCATACAGGGACTTCTCCCATCATTGAAAAACCGTAAAGATCAGTGAGTTTTGGTTGTGGTTATAGTGGGCCGCACCCAATTATTGTCACTTGGTCTCGAATTAGCCTTGAAGAGTGCCCCTCTACAAGGCCTACTAGATTTTGCGGCAATAGAACCACAAGGATCCATTGATGGAAATTTGAGCACCAACCCTCAAACGATGACTTTTGAAAGCTCCTACACCACACTTGGCACCTTGTACCATCAACGCTTGGCATTTGGAGCACTCTTCATGCATGACGTCCGCCCTAGAGGCCTCACAGCTCACACATGTGGGATTTTATAATGTCAAAGCTAGTTGGGTTGACTTGTAAGTTTGTAACCCAAGGTTTTTATTGTTATTTTACTTATTAGTAGGGGCTTCATAATCATCAAATAATATCAAACATTGGGATAGAAATTTCTACTCTCAAATACAGAAATCATAAAAAGTAAATGCTAAAATAAGACATATTCTAATAACAAAAATGAAAACTTGATCTATGAGAATAGGGTTAGAAATACAATACAGGGATGCCTCATGGAATCAGATGTCCTTAGTGAAGTTTGTTACCGCTCAAACTAGCAGGAGCCCTAGAAGGGGATCCTATAGGGCAACTACTAGGTCAAGGGCAACAATGGATAGCCCACTGTCACCTCAACGAAGGCTCCCTACTCTTTTACGGACTTTCATCGATGGGAGGGGACCCGGTAAAATGGAAATCACAATAATGAGTATGTCAAATGAGAGGAATAGAAGGTGATTCCAATGGCCTATTCACAAGAGGGGCTCAAATATATGGCTTTCTTTCTTGAGAAGCAAGGTGTAAGGCTCTCTAGGAAGGGCCAAGGGGATTTTAAGGGCTAGGGTTTGAGGATAAGACATGTAAAGGAGATACCTAGTCCTAGAAATCCTTGTGAAAACTTAGTTTCCAATTGCCCTTTGTGAAATTGGCTTCAATAGGTTGCGGGTGTGAAAATTTCGTGAAACTGGAATCCTACTACAGCACTGATGAGAATTCTCATATTTGTTAATTCCTTTCAACAGATTATTTACGGTTTTCTACTGTAAATACTAAATATTGAAAACTCATACACTATAGCCTTCACAAATTAAATGCGGAAAAATACAAGTGTGGAAACAAAATTTGAGCAATAGTAGATCATACACATATGAAACTGTTATTTTTGGACCAATGACCTCGGAAAAACTCAATGTGGGAAAATCGGTGCAGCAATTGAGGGTTTAAATATTATGCAGTAATTTTTCTGAATACAATTTGGATGCCTTGTTGGCTATCCTCACAAAGAAGGACAGACAAAGAACTAGTGAGATTACCTCACACACTGACATTGGAAGCCTAAACTGGCCAAACCCCTAAATGACAAGCCCTCTGTTGCCTCTGCGCAGTCTCTGCATCACTCTGCGCGGGGACTGCGTCACTGCTGCTGATTGGCTCTTCTGCTAGCTGGATCTGACCCTCTGGCCTCTCCCGGTCTCACACCTCGGCTCTCCGGCACTGGATCTAACTGATCCTCAGCTGAAACACGGACTTCCTCAAGGTTATTGCACTGCCTCTGTTGGCTCTGCATAGCTGCTACGTTGCCTCTCTGCGCACTGCTCTCTATCTCCTTTGCAACGTATTCTCCGGATCAGGAAGCTCTTCCAACCGGAAATTATCTCTACCCCTCTCTGCAAAAATCTTCTCGATTGATTTTCTCCCTGAGCACTGCTCACTAAAGAATTTTGATCTCTAGATTTTCTCTCCCGATGTGTTCCAAAGGATCCATCAAGTCCTTATAATCTTCTCGTTGAGACTTCAGCAGCCGAGATTAAATCATTGATCAACACCTAAGATTAACTTTTGACTTGATCTTCGTATTCTCTAGAAGATTCACACTCTGTTTTATTAATACCCTTTAATTATTTTATTTTCCTAAGTTTTGACTTAGGGTCCCATTAAAAATAATTAATTATTTTAATTAAACACACCCTTAGTGGAATTTTCAAAACGATTTATGGGTTCTTTGGAATACATGTATCTAAGCCTCCCAGCAAATTTTGAGACTTGGAGCACATCTGATGCTACCCAAAATCAACACTCCCTCTTAGCGAGGAATGTGCTCTAGTAATACAACCAGCTGAAGTACTACTCTGATTCTACCACATATCCCTCTGCGTTCTCGATGTCTAACTCTGCTGCCCACCAACACTGCGCCGCTGCATCCATGCTGCCGCTGACTCTGCATATCGCTACCAACTGCCACTGCACTACAACTGAAAAACATCCAAAATCTGACTGCAGCTAGTCTTTGCACTGTCCCTCTAAAGCCTCTGCGTTGTTGTTGACTCTGCATTTTACCTTCCTACACTGCTGCCAATTCTACTATGCGCTGCTTAGCCTTGGGCGCACTCTAGCCACTGCGTTGTCACTTCTGCACTCCTCTGCACTATCTGAAACTTGTCCATCTTGTTACTTTTGATTTGGGCTCCTGTAGAAAGGTGATGATCCGAGAAGTGGACTCCTCAAGGATCCTGCCCAGTTTGCAGTTATGTTGAACTACAGCGCTAGATCACCCCAACGCTCTGTTGGCGATATCTGGGCAATCATCGTGAATGCCTCCTCCTCTATATTCAAAACTGCGGCCTGCGGATCATGCTTCTCATCTTTGTCCTTCTTCTTGAAAGGACACTGTGTGGCGTTACGTCTCATCTCACCACACCGGAAGCACTTGATCTTAGAAAGGTCCTTCTTCCTCCTGTGCTACTCCTACTGCCCCTTTGATGCAAGGGTCGCATTCTCCTCCTCCTCCTTGGGCTACGACCCACTGCTGCTACTGCCATCAAGTTTGCACTTGAGTAGATCTCTCCTCATCTTATCATGTTGAAGAGCTTCCCACATTGATTCCCAGTCCGGTAACTTCTCTCTGCCCAGGATGCTCTAGACAAAGACCTGATAATCTTCGTGTTGATTTTATAGCATCGAGAAGTGTTCCAAGTCTCAAATTTGGTGGAGAGGCTTGAATAGCAGTTATCCAGAGAACCCAGAAATCGTTTGTGGAAATTCCACTCGGATCTTGCTTTATTAAAATAATTAATTATTTTAATACAGACCCTAAGTCTAAACTTAGGGAAATTAAATAATTAAAAGGTATTAATAAAGAAGAGTGTGAGTCTTCTAGAAAACAAAGATCAAGTCATCTTTTAATCTGAGCCATTGATTAAAGATATAATCTTGGTCGTTGATTCATCAGCGATAAGACTATAAGAAGAGGCTTGAGGGTCATTTGGAAATCAAGCCGGGGACATTCTCAGTACCCAAAGGAAATCGATTCTGAAGTAAGAGAATTCAATTTCAGCGGGTGAGTTTGTAGAGGTGGGATTGCAGAGGCAGAAGGAGGGAGGAATCAGCTAACGTAGAAGGAGAAGACAGAAGGGTGAAGGGAAGGGAGTGCTGAGCAACAGCACCATCGCCTCCACGTAGAGTTATGCAGTCCAGGGAGGGATAGCGCAGAGCAGATATGCTGGATGACGCAGAGGATATAGGAGGTCACCCCGAGGGTCGGAAATACTTCCGGTGTGTCCAAAAAATTTATGCCATGTGTAATTTTACTTTGCTCACCAGGACTTTTGTAAAAGAACTTTTCATTGTTGAAAATAAATACAAACCCTCATCTGCTGCACCGGTTTTGCCACATATGGTTTTTCCGGGGACAATTGTCCAAAACTAACTGTCTTCATATGGTTGTTTCTATTGCTCTACTTGTGTAATTTATGTTCTTCTGCTTTTGGTTAGAGTGACGTACTGCAGCTGTGTTTATTTCAAAATTTACTGAATCATCTGTAAATAACTTATCTAATAAGTAGGAGAAATAAATCCATCACTACAGTAATAATTTTCAGATCTGAAAATTTCATATGGTATCGGAGTGAAGGGCTAAAGACAGAAAGGGAGGATCTGCTATGGACCAAAGATCCGACATCCGGAAGGGTTCACGCAGTCCTCCAAAGCACGCAGAAACGCAGAGGGAACATAACATGACAATGTTGGCATCCAGACTAGAGGAGGATCTTGCTTGTGTATCGAGCACAGCTCCTCCAGGTGTTTGGTATATTGACAATGGAGCATCTGCTCACATGACAGGGGTTCGAGAATGCTTTTTGAACTACCAAAAAGAACAAATAAATTTCCAGATTACTATGGGAAACAAGGCCAAGTGTACCCCCGTTAGAAGAGGTACCATAACATTTCAGACAGAAGCTAGCAACAAGATTCAGGCCACAAATGTTCTGCATGTACCAAGGTTGGGGATGAATTTGCTCTCAGTGTCTCAGCTCCAGAACAAAGGTTATGACGTATACTTTATTGGAAACAAAGTGTATGTCAAACATCCTAGCTAGAGCAATAAGGCACAAATTGGAGTAAGGAGTCATAAGCTATATAAGCTCCAGCTTGAATCCCCCGTGACCCTGATTGGTAGTACGAACGACAGAGATATAAATGAATTATGGCACAGAAGGATGGGGCATCAACATCATGGAGCCTTGAATATTCTCAAGAATACTGTCATAGGAGCTCTTGAACTCAGCACAAGGAGAGATGAAGTCTGCAGGGGATGTGTACTAGGGAAGTATGCTAAAGCAACATTTCCAAGAAGCAGCAGCAGGGCCAAGAGCATATTGGAATTAATACACTCGGATATTTGCGGTCCAATGTCCACAACCGCTCTCAGTGGTGCAAAGTATTTTGCTACCTTTATTGATGATCATTCGAGGAAGACTTGGATCTATTTTCTCAAAACCAAAGATGAATTTTTTGATTGGTTCAAAGAGTTCAAAGCATTGTAGAAAATTCAACAGGAAAGAAGATCAAGAAGTTGCAATCAGATAATGGTGGAGAATATATTGATAAGGACTTCACCAGTTTCTGCACAAGGGAAGGCATCAAGAGAGAATGGACAGCTCCATATAATCCAGAGCAAAATGGAGTTGCAAAAAGGAAGAACTAGACCATAGTAGAGGCTGCAAGGGCAATGCTATATGACCAAGATATGCCCAAATTTTTGTGGGCAGAAGCCTGCAATACAGCAGTATATGTGCAGAACAGAGTTTCCCATACAGCATTGGGGAAAGTAACTTCTGAGAGTGTGTTCACAGGCAGCAAGCCGAAGGTGAGACACATCAGGATATTTGGCAGCATGGTGTACTGCCACGTACTAGATGAGAAGAGGAAGAAGTTGCATCAGACTACGAAAAAGGGTTTTCTTGTGGGCTATAGTGCAAATGCGAAAGCATGTCGCATCTATATTCCAGAGAGCAAGACAATCGTAGTAAGAAGGGATGTGAAATTCATGGAGGAGAGAGCCATAAGGAAATCTCGAGAATGGCTACAGATACGCAGAATGAGGAGGATCCACTGGTACAGCCTCAACGGCCTACAAAGGATGGGTCAAGTGCCTCTCCACGGCACAAGGATTCTGAGGAGAGCTCCTCCGAAGAAGAGCAGGCAGGAGAGCAGGTGAGATCTCCTACCACGAGTGGAAGACCGAGCAGAGAACTTCAACAAATTATGAAGGATGCAGAAGAATTTGTTGGAGCCCCAAGAGACGAGAAGAAGGTACAGAGGCAACCTGACAGATACTAATCCCTTGTAGCTCAGGTTGGAGAACCTTCCATCTTTTGGGAGGCAGCTCAGCATCAGGTGTGGGTGGATGCCATGGTGGAGGAGTATAGCTCCATCATGACAAAAGACGTTTGAGAAGTAGTCCCTAGACCACAGGACAAATCAGTTGTAGGATCCTGGTGGATCTACAAGATCAAGTATGTTGCAGATGGCAGCATAGAGAAGTTCAAAGCCAGATTTGTAGCTAAGGGGTACGCACAAAAGGAAGGGATCGATTATGAGGAAACCTTCGCACTTGTAGCTCGCTACACTTCTATCAGATTCGTCATCTCTATAGCAGCGCAGATGGGATGGGAGATTCCCCATATGGATGTCAAGACAGCATTCTTGAACGGGGTGATAGAGGAGGAAGTGCACATAGAACAACCAGAGGGCTTCGAGACACATGAGCAGGAGACTCGTGTTTGCAGGCTTAAGAAATCCTTGTATGGTTTGAAACAAGCCACCAGGGCATGGTATGGGCGAATTGATAGCTTCTTGCAGAATATGGGGTTCGTCAAGAATGACGCAGATCCCAATCTCTACTACTTGAGAGTAGGGGATGAGCCGTTAATTCTGGTATTATATGTGGATGATTTGTTTCTTACTGGATCATCTAAGCTCATCAAGGACTGCAAGGAAAATCTGGCTATAGAATTTGACATGAAGGATCTGGGGCAGATGCACTATTTTCTTGGATTAGAAGTCTAGCAACAGAAGGGAGAAATCTTCCTAGGGCAAGGAAGATACACTACAGAAATCCTGAAGAGATTTCAGATGGAAGACTGTAGACCCATGGCCACGCCAATGATTACTAACTGGAAGAAGATAGACACAACGAAGGATGATGAGGTTGATCCCACCTTGTATAGGAAGTTCATCGGATCATTGATGTATCTGGTCAATACTAGACCGGACATTTGCTATGCAGTGAATACCCTCAGTCAGTTCATGGTGGAACCAAGGAGGGTTCACTGGGCAGCGGCAAAACATGTTCTCAGGTATCTGAAGGGGACAATCGAGTATGGATTGAAGTACACCAAGGGCAATGAGGTCCAGTTGAGTGGGTTTACGAATGCAGATTGGGTTGGAAGCACAGTGGATCGAAAGAGTACCAGTGGGTATTTTTTCAGTCTCGGATCAGGAATGACCTCCTGGTGCAGCAGGAAACAGAACTCCGTTGCACTAAGTTCAGCCAAGGCCGAGTATATGGCAACAAGCACAACTTTGTGCGAGGCCATATGGCTTCGTAAATTACTCAAGAAGAGAATGTAACCAACCAGGATTATGTGTGATAATCAGAGTTGCATTAAGCTCTTTAAGAATCCTGTGTTTCATGACCGGTCGAAACACAATGACATTCCGTGCCACTTCATCAGGGACTATGTCCAACAGGGAGCAATGCATTTGAGGTACACTCCTACAGGGTAACAGGTGGCAGATATCCTCACCAAGGCTCTGAGAAAGATTAAGTTCACTTACTTCAGAGAGAAGATGGGGATGGTCGAGAATCCCTTCCATTAGAGGAACGGGTGGTCTTCAAAGACAGAGGGAGTTGCAGTACGGATGAGGCAGTAGCAGAGACAATGTCACAGGCAGCAGTACTGGAGCAACAAAGCTGTAGGCTTGTTGACTTAAGTTATAAATACACAAGAGGTATTGTAATAATAATATATTATATATAAAATGTATAAGAGATGATGATAAATGTTACAATGAGGCCCTGCTTATATACCTATGCAAGTGACCTTTCTGAATGGGCATGTCTTTTAGACATGCCCTTTGACTAACTTAATGACTACTTACATAATCCTAATTGACTATTTAATAATTATATTTATTATATTCGTTATGAATTATATTCATAACATTGCCCTTCTCTTCAGAAACTTTGTCCTCAAAGTTTTATGGATACTAATTTTCTTTGCCTTAATTGCTTCCCACTTTCTTCACTTTGTGTTGTCATCTTGAATGTATAATTCGTCCTAATACTCCTTGTAATTAGGGCTTATCCCCTTTTCCTTGAAAGCTTTGTCCTCAAAGCTATATGCCCTCATTATTCCTTCTTCTTGTGCTTATCCAGATATATAGCTTAGGATATTTTAATCAACTTTGAACTTTCAAAATTACCCCTTTTTTATATACTCAATATTCTAACACTTTGGTGGATCCTTTATACCTTTTTAAGATATAAACTTGTTTTCTTTTCCAAGATGTTTTTTTTTTTTTAATTCTCTTAATTCGCTTGATTTAATATTGTTGGCTAACCTTCTCTCTTTTTTTTTAATAAACCCTTAATATTAAACACTTTTTCACTTCTTCACACTTTTCATAAAATAATCATTATTTACTTTTTGTAATAATTTATTTTTTTAATATTTTCCTTTTTATGTACTTTTTATAATATTTTTCTTTTATATAGAAGTATGCTTGATTCTTAGAAACTCTAAACGTTTTATTGTTTCTAATAAAACAGTTACCTAAATTTTTTTGTCCACTTTTATTTAATGGATTTCCAAACTTACATAATAGCCTACTTCTTCGAATTTTCACGTATGGCACACATAAAACTTTATTTGGAGAGTCATGACTTTTTTATGAACGGACGCCACCGTTGACCCTCCGATAGGGTGCTTGACGGCAGACTATAGCATTTTAGCATAAATTGTTTGTTGGAATGGCGGAATGCAATGTGTAATGAACGGTCGATGGAGGATGGATTCACAATGGACGCATAGGATAGACAATGGACGGGAAGTTTGAAACAATGTAGAACGCGGAGGAAGATGATAGAATAGGGAAAGGAACAGTAGGACAACAGTTCGATGGCAACAAACAACGAGGAAGGCAACGTAGTGTAATTTGGAAATTGTGTGGTCATGAGAGCAGACAGGGACAACCGGAGGCGGAAGAAGAATGGTAAATGTTGAGCTAACAAGGGATCTTCAACGGTTTCATCCTCGGCATAAGAATAGACATCTGCAGTTTCCAAATCTGCTGTGATGGTACCAAGCTTTACTGCTAAAGGATACTTTGTTTCACTGTAATGCTCAACGGGGGGATCATAATTATAGTGGCTATGCCAAACTAGTGGTGGGAGGAGAAACGTAGGTAGGTAATTCCGTGTAGTAATATCATAAAGCAGGAGAAGCTTAGATAGAGGCCAAGGTTCGTAAATTGACAGGATAAACAAAAGGGGAGGTGCCATTAATGTAGGTAAGGCTGTCAGGTGGTGCACATTGGATGTGGGGTGGAATCCATCAAAGAAAAAGTATTTTGATGCATTGGCACAAATGCGAGCACCTCGAAGGCACAGTATGCCTGACATCAAGCCCCCAGCTTGGAAGTCACATCATGCCTCGCCCACGTTCTTAATTCCAAAGGCGGTGGGAGTTTTATATATCCGAAGTGCAGCCTCGGTGGCATTGTTGTAAATGAAATGGGCATCCGAATATCGGTGTTGAAGCGTTTGAATGGAGGAGAAAAATTCCTTATTGTAGCTCTGCACATCCTCGTTCATAAATGAGATGCATCCATCGACGTCTTTAGTCCTGTTTGGGTACTGCCAAAAAGCATAAGGTGTGCACCCGATTGGTGGAATGGCCGTCACTACAAACTTTCTAGCACCCAACTCATACAGATTCTGGAGGTGGTCGTTCAACTGAGAAATGAGGAGGTCACTGAATTGCCCAGGGGAAAGCGTGGCGTACAAAGGATTCGGCGGCCTTGAATAGTAGGTCAGGAAATAGTCGTTGCTTCCGGTTGTGATATAGAAGATTGCTTTCGAAATTATTGAAGAGGAAACCTCAGTTCCCACCTTTTGTTCCAATCTGTTCTTCACATCCTCGAAATTTCTTATCTACCGTGGTATACTATAGTGCTCTCCATCACTTACATCACTAGGAGATTTTGGTTTGTATCCTAATGCTAAGAGCTTTTCATCCTGGCATACATCACTTACATCACTATCCATGGGGAAACTTTCACTAGGAGATTTTGGTTTGTATCCTAATGCTAAGAGCTTTTCATCCTTGGAATCAACACCACACATAGAAGAACCTTCATTGAGAGGTTTTTCTTCTTCAGTTATTTTATGTAATTCATTTGTTTCTGGTGGAGAGACCTCAACCTTTGAAACTGCATCCCCATCTTTTTCTTCTTCTACTGAAGAATCATTTTCATATTCATCATTATCTTCACAAATATTTTCTTTTTTTTCTGAATCGGCTGAATTGTTTTGTTGATTATGTTCAATATTCGGGAATATTGGTTTTTGAGTCAGATTAAATTTGTCCAAAATGGCATTTAATTTCTGCATTAGTTCGTTATGATTGTCTCTGGACTCGCTACGGATTTTCAACATTTGTCTTTCTATCCGATTTGTCGTGTCTTGAAGTTGTTTGATGTCGTCAGAATTTCTTGTAACCTTATCCTCAAGATTGACTAATCGTTTTGTGAATTTATCGGAATTGTTATTGATCTTACTCTCAAGTTCGATCAACTTTTTGTTGAAATCGGCCATCATCATTGATGAAGACATCGAGCGGTAGCGATTTTGAGGCACAACATGTAACAGCTAAAGGCACCCAACAATGACGTAGGTGCTTCCTTCCAGGCGAGAAGATTGCTGCTCTGATACCAAATGGAGCAACAAAGTTGTAGGTTTGTTGACTTAAGTTATAAATACACAAGAGGTATTGTAATAATAATATATTATATATAAAATGTATAAGAGATGATGATAAATGTTACAATGAGGCCCTGCTTATATACCTATGCAAGTGACCTTTCATGAATGGGCATGTCTTTTAGGCTTGCCCTTTGACTAACTTAATGACTACTTACATAATCCTAATTGACTATTTAATAATTATATTTATTATATTCGTTATGAATTATATTCATAACAAGTACAGAGGGCAGCAGCGCAGAGATGAGGGGTGTTATCGCATGTCGCCTACACCTACCTACAGTTAGCGGGAAAAGCCTTTAACCCCACAAGGTGTGGTTGGTGGCAAGGAACTCAGAGAAGGGGTTGTCACCTATTCCCGACTCTCTCTGTTTAAGCTATCTCCTAGGTTAGCTATGGGGGGTGGTCCCTAAAGAAAAACTAAGTTAAAGATGTGAGTTTTCTAGGAGAATATTAGAGTGAGATTGGATTACTTTTGAAGATTCATGAGCATTTATGAGCAACTTTGAAATAATGACAAACCATTTAACCAGTGCCTTTACAAATAACGTGCTCAAAAGTAAAAGAAATGCTCAAAGAGATGAGAACACAGTAATCCTGAAATGGAAACAAAAGACTGTTAGCACAAGATATCAGAAATGCTCTCAAGATAAATAGATTTATGAATCAAAGCATGAGAAACTTTCTCATAAGAAAACATTTAGTGTTCTACTTTTGGAGAATGTAAATGAGATGATAGAAAAACTCAAATGTTAGACCAAGATCACAACATGCAATTAAATTTACAACACCAAATAAGGGTTTTTGCCAATGAAACGAGATATATCAATCATCCATAAGCATAATGATCATTAAAATGACAACATGCAATGAAGTTGCAAAAGTAAGCAAATTTCCAAGTACCATAGAATAAAACTTGTTGCAAAATATAAGGAATTAAAATATTTGCATCCAAAGTGCTTCTTGAGATAATATTTGCATGTGAATCTTTAAACCGTCAAGATAGCAAAAAATTTGGGAACTTTGCAAGTAAATGTGATGAGATAGTGCTCTTGGTTTATTTTATTAATTAGTTCTAAAGCAAGGTTACAATTGAACTCTAATCCTCACCCTCGCCCAAATATTTGGATCTCACAGTGAGGAGTCCATAGAGGTAGAGGGTCCCTAAAACGTCTATTCAACTAACTTAAGTTGGAGGTAAATTTTCGAGATGCAAGTCTAGTATGAAAAGTGAAATGCCTAAATGATATGAAAGTTAGTTTGCAAGTGCTATGTAAAAGCTGGAGATGATTCAATTAAATATGCTTCATAGTTAGAACAATAACTCAAGTTGCCATAAATTGAAAGTGCTATGCTTCTTTACTTGTAGTATATTGTGAAACTTATCCAAATGAAAAATAGATCACAAAACATAAGTGATGGAAAATGAGATTGCAAATTAAGAAATTAAAGGACTATGCGATTTGTGTTACTTCCCAAGTAGAGCATGCATATGTGATGTGAAAGAAAACGGAAATGTCAAAACCACTAAGTCAATCCATCTACAAATTCTCTCCTTTGAAATGGAGAGATAGGGATGCCAATGGGTAAAACCCACGCTCCCACAACAAAAACAGAAATTTTATTAAGTTTACAAGAATGAAATGACCATGAGGCATTTTCTAAACCAATGAAAGTCTTTACAAATATTGAGACCATAGACTTTTCCTCGGTGAGAATTTAAAAAAAAAAAAAAAACTCAAAAGACTTCAAACTTTACAAAAGGAGAAGAGAAACTAAGCCCCTTCAATTCCCACAACCAAAGAAGAGAGAGTTATCCTCCTCGTTTGAAATTCGTAGCCCAAAGGTCCTGCAACAACTTGTTAGTAATTTCCTGTAGTTGTCCACTCAAGCTGTCACAAGAAAAAATTTGGAAAGAGGGCTACAAAACCAATCAAATATTAGATAGATAAAATTACAAAATATTACACAACAATTTACAAAGGGCTAAGCCAAAGAGTTCGAGTAAACTCTCCTCTTTGCTTAGTCATCTTCAAGCTCTTAGATAGCAAATGAAAGCAATGAAGTATAATGTTTCAAAAAATATTCAAATTTAGAAGTATTCGGCTTGCATACAAGCTATGTCCCAAAACCCCTGCAAAACCACTTTGTAAGATAAGACTATGAAGGTTCAAAGAACAAATGAGAGCTCCTTTGAGAATGTATCAAGAGTGGGTTGGTCTCTCCAAAGACTTCTCCCAACATTTGATTCTTTGATCCCAACAAGATGTTCCCTCCACAAAACTTCAATCAAGAATTAGTTCCATATAGATCTAGCAATAAACATTGATAAGAAACTCTAGAGATTTATTTGAAACCAACTAGAACATTCTATACCTAGAGCATACTCCTAAATCAAATGTCAATGTAAGATAGCTCTACATTAACAAATCTACAAGAGCATATGAAAACAAATTAGATCAAAACATGAGTAAAAGGAATTATACCAATGATCAACAATTCATCACACTCCAAAAGGAGGAACACCTCATGAATGAAACCCCAAAGTCTTTATTGATATTTCTGAAAGTGTACAAGGCAGCAACGCTTCCACAAGCACAATAGCTAGTAAACAATGATGCAATATGAGAGCCCATGGCTCCATTATATAGAAAGTTGGGAGCAAATCCCAATGAAGAACCATATACCAAGTGGTGAGAGGGAGGAGATCTCAAGGCAAATTCGAATTTGGTAAGTGGAGCTCCAATGCCAAGTGTAAAATTTGAATTCTGGCAAGTGGACATCATTTTCTTCTTCCCTTATGTGCCAAATTCGAATTTTATGATGGAATGACATGTGTATATGGTCGGTAAGCCATGTGGGGGCAATTTCCGACAAAAATATCCACCAAATATTCTCCCAAATCTTCCCAAATATGCACTAACTTCACAAATTCAAATTTCCAAGTAAGCAGCTCTCATTTAATGCCGGAAATTCAATTTTATTTGAGCACATGTCTTTTCCTTGATTTTAGGAGTCCACATCACCTTGGAACTTCACTTTAACTCCTCCATAATTTTCACCTCATTTCCACCTCATTTCGCATGTGTGGATATTTATTTTTCTCCATTTATTTAATTTCTAGCTTAATTAATTGCCAGATTTTCCACTAAACTTAGGAAAAGTGGGTTTTGAGGGTTCAAAACACATTTTTAACCCCTCAAAGTGTGTCATAGTAGAAAGTTGAGCATGAGAGGTGTAATTTTGATTACTCATACCTCATACAACTTCTCTAAACAACACTTATTACAATTCAATTACAATTTTTATTGCAATTTTCGACTCGCGGGAAATCTAAAAAATTAAAAAATCACCACCTAGACCTAACCAAATTCCACGAATTTTTTTGTGTGATCTAGTATAGTAATATACATTGACTCTAGACACTAGGAATCGCCCAAGACCTCACCATCAAGCCGTACTCCGGCTTTGGGGTAAAATTGGAGGAAAAAACTCAATTAATTATTAACTCCTGGTAGGGAGATGATAATAAACCAAGTAAAAAAAACATCCCAGAGTAATACTCACTTGTTGGCAAGGTCTCAGGCTACCTAGGCTTGTTACAGACTCAATACTGACTCAAAACTCATCATTACTAGCATCACTTATTACAATTCCTCGTAGGGTGTGGAATCTGGGTACAAGAGAAAATGATAAGAAGTAGAAGTAGAGTTTAAAAACTTTGTTGAACTGATGATATCTAATGATATCCAATGGTACAAATGTCTTCTGGTTCATCCATGGGCATGGAGTCTTCTCATTATCATCAGGTGCTACTCCAGTGGTCAACACAGCAAATGTTCTAGAGTCAGAGCAGTACAGTGGTATCTTACTTGAACACTTTTCTCACTAAGAGGGAGTGTTGATTTTATAGCATCGGGAAGTGTTCCAAGTCTCAATTTTGGTGGAGAGGCTTGGACAGCAGTTATCCAGAGAACCCAGAAATCGTTTGTGGAAATTCCACTCAGATCTTGCTTTATTAAAATAATTAATTATTTTAATGCAGACCCTAAGTCTAAACTTAGGGAAATTAAATAATTAAAGGGTATTAATAAAGCAGAGTGTGAATCTTCTAGAAAACAAGGATCAAGTCATATTTTAATCTGAGCCATTGATTAAAGATATAATCTTGGTCGTTGATTCATAGGCGAGAAGAATATAAGCAGAGGCTTGAGGGTCATTTGGAAATCAAGCCGGGGACATTCTCAATACCCGAAGGAAATCGATTCTAAAGTAAGATAATTCGATTTCAGCAGGTGAGTTTGTAGAGGTGAGATTGCAGAGGGAGAAGGAAGAGGGAGGAATCAGCTAACGGAAAAAGAGAAGACAGAAGGGTGAAGGGAAGGGTGTGCTGAGCAGTAGCACCATCCCCTCCACGCAGAGTTACGCAGTCTAGGGAGAGATTGCGCAGAGCAGATACGCTGGATGACACAGAGGGTGTAGGAGGTCACCCTAAGGGTCGGAAATACTTCCGGTGTGTCCGGAAAATTCATGCCAGGCATATGCTAATTTTACTTTGCTCACCAGGACTTTTGTAAAAGAAATTTTCATTGCTGAAGATAAATACAAACCCTCATCTGCTGCACTGGTTTTCCCACATTGGGTTTTTCCAGGGACAATTGTCCAAAAATAACTGTGTTCATATGGTTGTTTCTATTGTGCTACTTGTGTAATTTATGTTCTTCTGCTTTTGGTTAGCGTGCAGTACAGTAGTTGTGTTTATTTCAAAATTTACTGAAGCATCTGTAAATAACTTATCTAATAAGTAGGAGAAATAAATCAATCACTGCAGTAATAATTTTCAGATCCGAAAATTTCACATTTCAGACACTAAATTTAGGGCCAGTCTGACCATCTCTATAGCCTGAGGAGCTACTCCCACAAGTGCCAACTGATCTCGGTTCTCCTGAAGTCTAGACAGAAACAAATCAATGCGCTCTCCCTTCTGCATCCTGGTAGTCCGCATCTTCTCCTCCAAAAACATCTTCCTCTGCTCGGAAGACCCCTGATATAGCGTGGCCAATGCATCCCACATTTCCTTGGTTGTCCCTTTAGCAGAAATGTGTGAAACAATATGATCCTTCACTCCGTCGAGGATCAACCGTTTGGCTTTAGCCATGTTCTTCTTGAAGGCTCTTAATGGTACGGCATCTACCGGTCCAGCCTGTGCACTATTGATAAAGTGCTTGAGGTCATGTTCATCTATAAGGAAGGAGATCCTTTCCTTCCAGATTACGTAGTTGGAGGAACCCTCCAACCGGTCCTGGTCACGCAACCAACTGGTTGCTATCTCACCCAATCACTGTCGATCTACTGCCTCTAACCCTCTACGTAGTTGGCTTTACGCACTCCCTGTTGGAGCAAGCCATGAACTATGTTGCTTCTGCACGGGAAATCAAAGTTTCTTTGGCAAGAAACTTTTTGAGGTCAGAAATCCCCAAAAGGTGTCTTTAGTTACTCTTCTAACGCTTTCTGCACCAGCAATTACTGCTTCAAAAAAACTGCGTCACTCCAGCTTGTTGATCTGCGCTCATCTGCTGCGCTGCTCCTTCTGCCTCTGACAAACTGCAAACTGGAAAATCCTACCTCTCTGTCGACTCACTCAGAGAGATTTTTCCTTGCAGATATAGCCCTCCTGGCTTGGGCTGCGCAATCACTTGGGAGATCAATCTACTGCTTACGCAGCTCTTTGATCCCCGACTTCTTTTTCAACGCTGGATCTACTAGATCTGCTCTCTTGCTCCTCCTGCACTGCGAAACAAGCTTTGATACCATGTGAAAATTCCATGAAACTAGAATACTACCGCAGCACTGATGAGAGTTCTCCTATTTGTTAATTCCTTTCAACATATTATATACGGTTTTCTACTGTAAATATCAAAAACTCATACACTACAGCCTTCACAAGTGCGGAAACAAAATCTGAGCAATAATAAATCATAGACACATATGACATCGTTATTTTTGGACCAATGTCCCCGGAAAAACCCAATGCGGGAAAACCGGTGCAGTAGCTGAGGGTTTATATATTATGCAGTAATTTTTTTGAATACAATCTGGATGCCTTGTTGGCTATCCTCATAGAGAATCTCACTAACAAAGAACTAGTGAGATTACCGCACACACCGACACTGGAAGCCCAAACTGGCCAAACCCCGAAATGACAAGCCCTCTATTGCCTCTGCGCGGTCTCTGCATCACTCTACATGGGGACTGCATCACTGTTGCTAGGTGGCTCTTCTGCTGGCTGGATCTAACCCTCTGGCCTCTCCCGGTCTCACACCCCAGCTCTCCGGCACTGGAACTGAGAAATCCTCAGCTGAAACACGGACTTCCCCAAGGCTACTGCGCTTCCTCTGTTAGTTCTGCGTAGTTACTACGCTGGCTCTCTGGGTACTGCTCTTTGTCTCCTTTGCGGTGTATTCTCGGGATCAGGAAACGCTTCCAACCAAAAATTATCTCTGCCCCTCTCTACAAAAATCTTCTCAATCGATTTTCTCCCTGAGAACTGCTACCTAAAGAATTTCGATCTCTAGATTTTTTGACCTAATGTGCCTTCCAAATGATCCATCGAGTCCTTATAATCTTCTCGTTGAGACTTCAACGACCGAGATTAAATCGTTAATCAACGGCTAAGATTAAATTTTGACTTGATCTTTGTCTTCTCTAGAATATTCACACTTTGTTTTATTAATACCCTTTAATTATTTTATTTTCCTAAATTTAGACTTAGGGTCCCATTAAAAATAATTAATTATTTTAATAAAACACACTCTGAGTGGAATTTTCAAAACCAATTTATGGGTTCTTTGAAATACATGTGTCTAAGCCCCCCTGCAAATTTTGTGACTTAGAGCACATCTGATCCTACCCAAAATCAAGAGCGAGACCACACAAGACCAAGTGGGCCCAAACTTAGGTCAAGGGTATGGAGTTGATCAGCGAATCATGAGCTTCACCTAATTAGGGAGGAGGAGAGGATCAAAGGACAAATTTTCTTTGAGGTTTGAATTCAATGATCCTAATGAGGACACTAGCCAAGGGAAAACTAGGGCAAGAAATGGTTCTCGAGATAGGGCTTGCTATATCTCGAGATCCCACCATTGGATTTACTTCAAATTTGGAAGGCCTCTAAAGAAAACCTTCACACAGTTAGGACTACCAAAAGAGGGAGGTGAAAAGAATAACCATTGAAAATGATCACCAATGGAGGATTAGTGCCTTGTCCTTTGGGAGAGATGGAGTCAGAGAATTTATGGTTTGGGAAGAATTCACCCAATCAAGGAGGCCTTCAACAACTTCGCATGGCATTTAGAGCATGGGAACAACTATTGCAAAGACTTTATACTTTGGTTTGCAATAAACGATGACTTATCGAGATCTATTTAACATAAATTATCTCTAGGAACATTCACCCATTCATACATGGCCCATGACATGATGCAACACTATAAAAGATCAAATTTCCACAATTTCGCCTGACAAGCAATAAATTTGAACCTAGTAGAGCGAAAATCCCAGAAGCATGCATGTTAATTTTGGGCATCTAGGTCCAAACTCCATATTGTGATGCTTAGATGATGATGCCAATAGTTTTATTGGATTCCTCTTTCGGAGAGGTGCAAGATCGATCTAAAGATCATCTTGATCGGATGAGCAGAGCATGTATTTTGAATTTATTCCACATGTGTAAGGTCGCCCTGATTTATCCCACATGCATAAGAGATGTGTCACACACCCCCACAGATGCCTATATATTGGAGAGACCTGGAGTTCATTTCACACACATTTTGCGGAGGCATTTTTCTTTCTTGGATGGTGATGGAGCAGCGTTCTTGATTCTACGTTTATGGCTTCTTGGTGCAGCATCTTGCTGGAGCATTCTTGATGAGGCATCTTGGGGTTGTGTGACACATGTGGGAGGCTGACCTTATGAATACCTTGCTAGTTGAAGCATCCTGCTGATTGCCGTAATGCCACCATTCTTTATCTTTGTTTTTGGCTTGTCTTCCATCGATCTATTGGTATGTTTTATCTGCATCTTACTTTCATTGAGCCCTAGAACTTTAAAGTAAATTTCCATCTAGCATAGAACATCTTCAGAATTTAACATTGTATCAGAGCTAGGAGAAGACAAAGCCCATCTAGTTGAGAATCTAAGGCAGCGAGATAAGGACTGTTTTCAGGTGACCAAGCTGCTGGGAGAAGGTCGGGTAGCCTTGCTGGGAAGGTCGAGTTAGGATACCTCTGTTTTAGGTTTGTTGGGGTTGGTCGGTGCCCTAGCCTTCAGCATGGAGGGAGATCCCTTCCCTTCAAATCTGAAGTATGGGCAATATATCCTCAACTGATCTCTGAAATTGGAGAAGCCTAGCCGCAGCTAGAAGGAGCCTTAAGACAGCGTGAAGGAGGCCTAGGGACAGCGTGGGCATTTCTGTAGTGGAGGTCGAGTGCTATAGGAGACAATGGCTGGTTTAAGATCTGTCTTGGGTGCGGTTTAAGGGCTGAGTTTGTTGGGCAGGTGGCCAAGGAAGAGAGGCATAAGACAAGGTTGTTTTTAGGCAGTTTTGGGTGGTGTCTAAGGGAGGACCGCAGCCATAGCTAACTGTTGCGCTAAGCCGCAGACCATAGCCAGCAGTTAGAGGCACTTTAAGGGCAGTGTCTAGGTGGAAAGGCCTAGAAAGGGGCAGCGTGGAGGAAGAGGTGCTTTACTTTGGAGGACCGCAGCCAAAGAAGGCTTGTATTGCTGACTGTGTATTGAGTGGAGGGCTTGAATAGCAGACTGAAACGGTGAACTGCAGCATGTGGAATGGAACCCGCAGCTGATAGGAGGTTTGAGCCCCTCTAGAAGGCAGCGTGGACAAGGAGAAGGCCCCCCAAGGGATGTCGTAGCCCATTGAGGGCTTGTTTGGAAAAATTACAGTAGTATACAGACTTCAGACAAGGGTAAATCGGAAACACCTTCAGACTATGGTTTGGGTTTAAATCTATTTAGGGGAGCTTGATTGGCTACCTTACAGTGCTCAGTCTATTCTTTTGTGGCTCTATGCCTCAGTACTTCGTGATTGTATGGTGATAATAACTTTGAAGTTATGCAATGCTGCTGTATTGATGACTGTGCACACGGTAAACATTTCGGAACACCTTCAAGACTCTGTATTTCGAACTGTGGAAGACAATTATACCTTCAGCATTGCGGTCATTGTATTTCGGACAATGGAGAACAGTGACACCTTCAGGAGTGCGGTCACTGTGTATTTCGCACTGTGGAGTACAGTGACATCTTTAGGACTGCAGTCACTTTGTATTTCGGACTGTGTAAGAACAGTGACACCTTCAGACTGTGGTGTTTGTGTGGCCATTGGACTGTAGATTTGTTACATTTCAAACTCCAGATGACTTCAGACCTATCAGATTCAACACCTGTTGAAGGCTCGGACCAGAAAATAGAAGAACAATAAGCTCAATAAGACTATAAGATTTGAGACAGTCACCTGTAGGGTTGTCTTGTTTTGGGTTATTCTTCAAAAACAGGGCTGAGATGTTTCAGATAGGACAGTTGCTAGTCTTGAGGAGAATTATGGTCTCTTTGTATGTGCAATTTTGTCATTACAGATCTGATTTCAAGAACAGAAAGGTAGGATGAATTTGTGGGCTGACTTGTGGGCAATGTGAGGTATAATCTCCCTCTTGGTAAAGCTGAACTTCAGACCTGTTGCTTCAGAAAGGGCCGTAGGCATACACCAGAACAGATAAGGAGGCTGGGATGTCTAACAAGGGTTCATATCAACCATTAGAGATAGCGAAGGGCATCATCATGTATGCCAAGAAACGCTGCAGTTGAAATGAGGAGTTAGAACAGTTGAGTGGGACAACTATGATTTACAAGAAGCCGACCAAGCTTCATCAATTGCATCCCACTAGCTCAAGAAGGTACCATTTGATCACTAAATACCCGAATGCCAAAAATTGCAGGCTTTGATTGGGCCATCTACTTGTTTAGGGCAATGATGTTGGAAATTTTGTCTGTCTTTGAATATTTTTTAAGGAAATCTAAGGATAATATCAATGGCTAGTCGATGAGCCTTAGAACAGTGACATATGACAAAGAATATATGCCCTCACTAGGGCAGAATCAATATGAACTTGGTCTATGGTATCTTCAAAGGCATATGGAAAAATATATATAACCATCTTCAGTTCTGCATGGCAGTGATGAATATGATAGTGATGTGTATGATAATATTATGGCAACACTGTAATCAATGATATGACAATATATGATACCTACCAAGATGCATGACAGATATATGGCAATGTATGGCTATGGTTCTTATATGGCCTTGACAGTGGGAGAGTCAAATTCAGGCCCATGATTACAAAGCCCTTTCTAAGTTGGTGTCTGGGATGCCTTAATTCAAAAATAATCATGAAGACATTTGTTAGGGTTGTGCCTAAGGAAAGCATAGGGGACTTTTTCTTCATTCCTCAAGTGTCACAAAGACATCTGATACACTCTGACTTATCTGATATGCTGCCTGTGAAATCCTTGGGAGGATGCTCTTATAGATGTCTTCTCTCACAAGAGGAGCTAGCATTAAGAGGGAGACCACAACCGTGTATGCTCCTAAGAAAATGACATTACTAGAAGAAAAAAGAGAAGACCCTCATGGCTCAAAGACTCTCTCGAAGATGCCAAGAGTCATATGGCCCCAAAGGGGGACATTCCAGGAAAGTAAGAAGCCATATAAATACAAAGGGTATCTAGCAGCCATGAGTACAATATGAGCCTGGATCATTTGAAGAAGCTGTAAAGCATCAAGTCCGGAAGGATGTTGTACACGAAGAGCAGGAGTCCATTATGATGAATGATGTATGGGAAGTGGTTTCAAGACCGAAGGACAAAGCTGTTGTCACCTCAAACTGGCTCTATAAGATCAAGCATGGATCTGATGGTAGTGCTGAAAAGTTCAAGGCAAGATTCGTTGCTCGAGGCTTCTCTCAAAATGAAGGCGTAGACTATGATGATATACTTGCACCTGTGGTCCGATATTCCACCATCTGATCTATTATTGCCCTTACTACTACACAAGGATGAAGTCTACATCAGATGGATGTGAAGACCGGTTTTCTGCATGGTTCGATATAGGAAGAGATGTATGAGAAGCAACCACTGGGTTCGAAGTCCAGGATAGAGACTCTCATGCATGCAAGTTGAAAAAAGCCCTCTGTGGGTTGAAGCAAGTCCCCAGGGCTTGGTACGAGAGGATAGATAGCTACTTGATGAAGCTAGGCTTCACTCGAAGTAATGTTGAACCAAACCTTTTTCTTCAAGATTGATAGAGAACATCCTCTCATTCTGGTTCTCTATGTGGACAATCTCTTCCTGACAGGTGTTGACCCTCTCATTCATCAGTGTAAGAGGGAGCTCGCTTCCGAGTTCGACATGAAGGACCTAGGACTGATGCATTACTTCCTAGGCTTGGAGGTCTAGCAGAGACCTGGCGAGATTTTCCTCTCTCAAGGAAAATATATTGTGAAGCTGCTGGAAAGATTTGGAATGGTGGACTGTAAGTCCGTGTCGACACCGATGGAGCTCAACTTTAAGAAGTTGAGTGGAAGCGTTGTTGGGCCCGTGCTAGCAAATCCTACCGAGTATCGTCAACTCGTAGGGACCCTGATGTTCTTAGAGAACATCCGTCCGGTCGTATGCTGTGCAGTGAACACTTTCAGTCAACACATGGTTGATCCTCATAACATTCATTGGGTTCGTGCCACGAAACTCTTGAGATATCTCTGGGACACGATAGACCATGGCCTGAGATACACTGCCGAGAGTTTGAGACTCCGTGGATATACTAATGTCGATTGGGCTGGCAATGTGGTGGATCGCAAGAACACATTTGAATGTTGCTTCACACTTGGGTCTGCTTCGAGTAGGAAGCAGAAGTCGATAGCTTTGAGCAACGGTGAGGCCGAATACATTGCAGGGTGTATGGCCTATTGTGAAGCCACTTGGTTGCGAAAGCTCTTCAGTGAGTTGTTCAAGCATGTGCTAGATGCCACCGTTATCCTTTGTGATAACCAGAGGGGGATTCGTTTGTCAGAGAATCCCGTGTTCCACGATCGATCCAAGCATGTTGATGTCTGGTACCATTTTATCCGGGATATGGTACAGCGAGGCGCCATAAGGCTCGATCATATAGGAACTGATGAGCAGGTCGTGGATATTCTCACAGAGCCCTTGGGGAAGGTCATGTTCCTACCTTCCGTGAGAATCTTGGAATCATGGAACGACCCTATTTGGAGGGTCCTATTGGACGATGAGCTCTAGGAGCTCCAGGGGGGCTTTGGGGATAGCTTGTTGGAGCTATAAGCAACCACAGGGCTAGGCTTGCCGAACTTTGTTGGTGTGCTTCTGCCCCATCGTGATGATATTGAGTTGGTTTACCTCTCTCTGATCTGTGCCCAGTATGCATCCTACCCATGGAATCTCGGACTCATGGGAAGTACCTCTCATTTGGCCAATGAGGTGGGAAATGTGAATAGAGACCATAGCAAGACCGATGGATGCATCAGAGATTGTCGTACTCTCTATGTCTAGGATGGCACATGTCCAACCACTTGATCTGGGATCAAGTCTAGTGAGGTTTCGGACCTCCAACTGACTTTGGGTCAGTTAAACTAACTTTGGGTTAGTATATGACTCTCTTGAGTCCAAGTGAGGTTTCGGACCTCCAACTGACTTCGAGTCAGTTAAACCAACTTCGGGTTGGTATGTGACTCCTTTGAGTCCTATAGAGGTTTCAAACCTCTGAGCTGACCTTGGGTTAGCCGAGAGTGATGTCTTTGTGACTCACCTTTTGTTTTGAAATAAAGAAGCCAGCGAAGCAAGTTACGGCGGGATGACGCATGATGTTTGGATGGCACTGATGGATGGAGTTCTCCCTAGTTGAGAGGGAGTGTTAATTTTGGGCATCTAGGTCCAAACTCCATGTTGTGATGCTCAGATGACGATGCCAATATTTTTATTGGATTCCTCTATCGGAGAGGTACAAGATCGATCTAAAGATCATCTTGATCAGATGAACAGAACATGTATTTTGAATTTATTCCACATATGCAAGGTCGGCCTGATTTATCCCACATGCATAAGAGATGTGTCACACACCCCCATCAATGCCTATATATTGGAGAGACTTGGAGTTCATTTCACACACATTTTGCGGAGGCATTTTTTCTTTCTTGGATGGTGATGGAGCAGCGTTCTTGATTCTGCGTTTAGGGCTTCTTGGTGCAGCATCTTGGTGGAGCATCTTGATGAGACGTCTTGGAGTTGTGCGACACATGGGGGAGGTTGACCTTATGAAGACTTTGTTGGTTGAAGCATCCTGCTGATTGTCGTAATGCCACCATTCTTTATCTCTGTTTTTGGCTTGTCTTCCATCGATCTATTGGTATGTTCTATCTGTATCTTACTTTCATTGAACCCTAGAAGTTTAAAGTAAATTTGCATCTAGCATAAAACATCTTCAGAATTTAACAATGTGACAAGTAAATAACAAGAATAGAATTAAAAGAGCACTTACATGTAAGAAAAGAGTATATTCAATCACCAAGATATGCCAATAAAGAAGCTCGAAGACAAAATGAAAGAGATCCAAACATCAAAATTCATCCATTCATCCAAACTCGTCCTCCAAAAGGATGGCGGAATTCTCACAAGATGAGATAACCCAATCCAAGTGATGATGATCAAAATGAATCATCTCACTTCTATTTATACTTTCTCTAATGAATTCTATTTAGCTAAATTGGCCTAATTGAGCCCCTAAAATAAAATAATGTGCATAATAACAATAGTTTTGGTGGCAAGCCCACTAAATAGCTCAATAATACATGAATAAGCCTCTCAAGAGGGTTGAATGATGAATAAAATGAGTTGTTGGGCCATTGAGGAGGCTTAATGAAGTCCAAGGGGTGCCATGATGAAAAAATGGACTCCTAACATAGTGGACAAGGGGTTGGCCCCTTGTTTTCCAAGCAAGAACCTATGGTGCTCCCAAGTGGGTGTGGGGGCATCAAGGACATCCTCATGGGTCTCCAAATGGATCGAATATTCTTGTAGACCATGTTGACCACTTTGTGTCAACTACCCTATAGCAATATACTTTTTCACAAAAGGATTCCATCATGTACGAGCACTCAGATCATCCAGGATTCATCACCATCAGTCATCAGTTTGTCAAAGTTGCAAACCCATTTTGTGAGTTGTACTCTAAATGATCCTAGTAAAGACCATAAATGTATGTAATAACATAGGTAAGCCTATTATTTTGATGACAATTTTCATCCTAGGAGGTTTTTCGTCTCATTAATTCATCTGTGTTTCTCAACACAAATGATCGGCAAAGTTTTTCCCTCCAGCCTCACCTCAAAGCTAGGGTGGATCAGCAAAATTTTGTCTTCAAAATCTTAGGTGAGTCCTAGTGTTTTTTATTGGGTCCTTGTAAAAGTGATTTGGGAATAAGTTTAGCTAGTTGGCTAAATTATTTTATTACAAATCACTTGGTCTACTAGATCATATTGAATCGCAAAATTGGGTAATAAATTGAGGGTCTATAACGAACGGGTGTTCCCCCTTCGTGGGTTAAAATGTAATTATCTTATGCAAATAATAATTTAGCGCAATGGCTAAAATATTAGAGGGTTGGAAAAAATTATTAATCCCCTCATGTGTCAATTAATTAAATTTTCTAGCAAAAATAAATTAAATATCCTAAGCCATAAATTTAATTAATTAGTGTCAAAATTAAAGTCTTAGGAAAAATAAATTCTCTAAAAGGAAAAATTTGTGGGTCCTAGAGAAATTAATTTTTGGAGGTCCCCCACCAAGGGAATATTGCAATGTTCAAGAAATTTTGGACCCTTGGGCCTTGGTGGTTAAGCCAAAGTCAATTCTTTTAGGAAATTAGCGCAAAATAATTAATTTTGAGCTAATTAAAAAGAATTAAAAGATAAATTCAAAAATTCCCCAAAAAATAAATATTCCGATGGTGGTGATTTAAAAATAATCAAATGTTTATCAACAGTCGAGATTTCTTTGGCAGGGATCAAGCCAATTAGCTATTTGGAAAATTTATCTATAAATTAGAAGTCATTTGCTACACAAACAATCCGATCTTTGAATCGTGTACTAGATGTCGAATCTCTCTTATTTTTTCTGGAATAATAATAAAGCAAAAGTCTTTGGGTTTTTTATTGATAGTGGTGTTTCTCTCCTACTTCTTATGGTATTACTGCTCCTAATGCTCTGCTGAATTATATTTTAGAATTTGTTGATTATTAGCCTTTGTGGAATAACTTATTGCACGGGTATCTTGCATAGGTTATTGGATCTAAGGTAGCGTTTAATTTAATTGAATTAGCAAGTATCTCTAATTCTTGAAGATTATATTGTTATTTTCAATCTCTATTGATCTGACAACTTGATATTGAGTGTGTAGAGATCTTTTATATTCGAAACTTGGGCATCTGGGGAAGTCCTCGGTTGGACAAACCAACTACCAAGGCATAAGATCTAAAGAGCCTTCCTGATTGAAATCCCAAGATTTATCTAACGAAGATTCTCTTGCATGGTTTCTTGGCTAGTGCCTCATTTAAAATCATTTATCTTTTATATATTTTGCTCATTGGATAGATCTAGCTAGAAAGAGTTTATTTCTACTAATATGGGAGCGGAGTTGGACTCATACTCCTTAGATCCAAGAGATCTGTATTCTAGTTATATAAATCTAAAATAATTTTTATTTTCTAACTTTTGGGGTTTTGGATTTTGTTTTAAATTTTATGCTTTGGGGTTTTTAGCATACTTGTAAATATTCTTTAGATCTATTTTGTAAATAATTTTTAGATTTCAAATTTGTAAATATTTATTTGATTTTAAGTTTTAATTTTGTAGTTTAAATTTTTTAATTAGATTTAACTTCTAATTTTCACTTGTAAAATTTTTATCCCACATTCAAAACTTGAAATAGTTTCTCTAATTTGTGCCTATATATACTAACATTTCACCTTGTATTTTATATTATGTAAATAATTTCACTAACCCATTGCATTTTAAAATTCCTTCTTCTATATATAATTTCTTGGGTTATTATTTTATTTTTTATAATAAATCTTGTAAATTATTTTATTTCTCTAATCTTGGTTTTGCAGTTGGTGTTTTTGGGGTTTGAATTATTTTTTTTTTAATTTTGTATATACTGGAGTTTTGGGTATTCTTATTTTAATTTTTGAGGTGAGATTAAGTGGAAAGAGTTGGCTCAGAGCTACATCTAGGCCCTTAAGGGTAAAATCTAGTATCCAAAATTTTTGCAAGGCCAACCACTGAAGATTTAAGATCTAAAGCAAAATAATTTTTTCAGAACAAGAGTTTCAAGTTTTGGGGCTCCTAAGCCCAGATTTGCCTTCTCCCAACCTAGTACTAGCCGTCATTGGCCCTAGATTCCCCTTGGTCCATTTCTAATCTGAATATTTAATTTTCTTAAGCTGATCATTGGTGGGTTTTGCAGACAAAATGGTAAAAAATTGTGTTTCAGGTGTTGGAAAAATTTTGGCAACTTGGGCAAGTGATCTTCAAGACCTAAGGCCTAAGGGTTTGATCTTTAAACCCTCTTTTTCTTCACTGTTTACTACAACAGTCATATAAAACAAATCTAAGTGGTTTGAAGTTAACTGAAAAATTGCTAAATACATTAATAAGTCACTTATGTTAGATGGGTATAAAAAAATTTGGCCTATATCTACATTTTTTGGTGACTGTTATCTCTAAATAATTCTTTTTCTAAAGTCTGAAATATAACAGTGACAAAAATTCATGTGGGTTAGCCTAAAATTAGTTCCTAAGTTATCTAATCCATTAAGGAATTAATTTCTTGAGTTGGGCATCCATCATTACGCCTATTTCTTGTTTTATTTGTTGACTGTAATAAGTATATCAAATCTGATATAATTCTGGAAATCACATCATAAGAGGCTGAAAAATTCTGAAAATTCATGTGGGCAAGTTTGAAAAAAACTTCGGTAATTTTTGGCATAAAGATAGCATTGATAGCTCATTGTTTTCATTGTCATATTGTTGTTGTCATAACATTTGTTTGTTGTTTTCCTAATGTTTTTCTTTATTATTCCATAAAAATATTACAACCA
Organism: Pinus albicaulis; assembly: GCA_034641835.2. Taxonomy (NCBI): domain Eukaryota; kingdom Viridiplantae; phylum Streptophyta; class Pinopsida; order Pinales; family Pinaceae; genus Pinus; species Pinus albicaulis. Next base: position 1,446,338,029 of record CM076582.1, on the reverse strand, counting down.
ACAGAGCTTGACTCAGAGCTCGATTACAAATTTTTCCATGATCAAATGAGGAGAAAATAGCTTCCTTATAGAAAAAATGAGAGTAGTAAACCCCTCCAAGTGGAAAAACGACTAGTTTGACTTGATCCATGGCTTGATCCTTGTCAAATTAATTTGATCCCTTGATAACTCATGCACAGGTCTTCAAAAGAATTCGATCTCCTTGAATGTTGGGCTGGATGGACCAAGAAATTAGAATTGACTTCTGGGTGGTTTTGGACCACTGGACTCTGGAGAATCTTCAAAAATAGAATTATCATAATTCTCGCATTCAAATAACAACCTTGACCCAAAAATTCAATTTTGCTGAGAAAATATTATTTCTGGCCCCAACAAATTTTTGGATTTGGACCTTTCGCCTTGTTAATGAGGCCTTTTATTTTTTGACTTAATTTTCCCTTTTTTCAAAAAGGTCCTTAGTAATTTTTTATAATCTTTTCAACTTGGAGAAAAATTAATTATTTTCCTCATTTTATCTATTGATTAATTTCTGGCTAATTAATTTTTCTTTTTGATTTTTTGCCAAAATATAATTAAAATTACTCTAGAGGGGATTAGACATATTTTCCTCCTTCAAAGTGGATCTAAAAAAATATTTAGGTGACGATGTCTAATTATGAGCAATCATGCACCTAAAATATTCCTAGACGACACATTTTACATAAAAAAATATTACATAGACAAGGGGAAAAATTTACACTTAAACATGACCTCAAGACTCATTCAAATTCTGTGACACAACACAGATGATCTAGTATGATAAATACAGACTCGATAACACTACGACTCACCTACCTTACCATCGAGCCCCACTCTAGATTTGGGGTATGTGTCAAAGAAAAACTCTTGGAGTGCCTTTGCATCAAGAATCAACAGTTGGAAGGATACTCCAACATTCAAACAAATGTGGAATGCATGTAGTCAAGAAGAAGCCAGAATATTCTTAGCAAGCAACAATAAGGAAAATGAAGAAGAGAACATCTCAAATGCCTATTCCGCGCATCACAAGAAAAAGAGAACCTTCAAGAAGCATAAAGGACCAAAGAAGAAAGCAGATCTATCAAAGATTTAATGTTACAATTGTCACAGGATGGGTCACTACAAAAGTCATTGTCCAGAGAATCCAAGGAATATGAAGAGAGAGAGAACATGCAAATGTTGTTGATGAAGCTCCACCAAAGAAGAGCAAGACAAAGGAATCTTAAGTCAAAGACTTATTTGCTAGAGACTCTTAGGGACACTATCCCTTACATATCCTTCTACTTTAAGTTTTGCAATGTTCTTCTTTATGTTTTGATTTCTAAATGTTTAGGTCTAACATATCTTGTTAGAACACCTTTTATTTTTAGTTGTAGGTTTCCCTCAAGATTGGCTTGAGAGGGAGCCCTCACCATTTTACCAAAGATAAGTATCTTACTCCTTGTATTATCTTTTATGTTTGTTTCCTCGCTTATCAAGATGTGTTTGTTTTATATGCTAATAACCTTTCTCTTTATATTTCCCTTGTTTAGGAAAGCTTGTTGAATGCTCGAGGATTATGGAGGAGACCTCAAAGGATAGACTTAAAGCATGGAAGAAGTATTGTTGCAAAGGAATCCCTTCAAGAATTGATCTCTTACAAGGTTTGTTAAGAAACAACTCAAAGGTATGTCTTAGACCATAAACTTTGTTATAAAGTTCTCTTCATATAAAAGGTACGATCATTCTTCTTTTAAATTTTCTTTACATTTCTGACATCGTTATGTCTAAGATTTTGAATCTCAAAGATGCTTGTTAGGGTGATTAATCATTAGAAGTTGCAAGAAACGTTGGGTAGAGGGTCGTTTCCCCTTGGAAACGAAACGGAAACGTGGAAACCCGTACCGTACGGCCTGGAAACGAGTTTTCGTCTGTACTATGTCGTTTCGTGTTGAGGAAACGTGGACAGTACGCATGGAAATGCGTTTCCAGACCGTACGGGCGCGCTTCCAGCATTTAATATTATTTAATTGCGCTTTTTTTGTCGTTGTCTTTTTCATTATTTTATTAGGTGTGTAAAGTATCTTTTGGATGCTTCTAGATGGCTCTCTCAACTTATCAAAAGACTCTCGCCTCATTCCCTCATCACACGAATTGAGCAAGTCGTTTCACTTGGAGAAGGGTGATTTTAGCAAGGAGAAAAGGGGAAGAGAGTAGTGCTTCAGCTAGGGCGTTTTCACCAGTGAGCAAAGGAGATTTCAGCAGCAAAAGAAAGAGATTTCATAAGAAAATTTGTAGTGCGAAGTTTCCAGCTACGACATTCTTGGTTTTTGGCTCAGCTACAGCCATATTTCTCTTGTCTTTTGTGGCATTCTGGGGTAGCTTCAGCTACACAAAATTAATTTGGGTAAGAAGCATCATTTTCTTGGTTTTTTCCCATTGTTTCTTCTATTTTTCGAGGGTTTATGCTACCAAAATTATGAAAAACGCTTTCTTTACAGATTTGTTTTTTTCTTTTTTTTTGCAGCAATGGCTTCCATCCAAGGTTCAAGTTCAAGCCCAACCCAAGGGCTGAATATTATCCTCTTTGGAAGCATGTTCAGAAGCTTCAAAAATGTGGAGGTGGTGGCTCATGCGAATGGCGATGTAATCTTTGCAGTAGTACAAGGGCTCTTACCCAAGAGTGAAGGCACATATTTTACATGGAGGACAGGGGATTCCAAGTTGCACAAAAACAACAGACCCATTGGTGAGGAGGGCATATCAAAGAGAGCAAGATCAGGAGGATGGAATTAAGAGAAGGCATGATGAGCTTAGTCAATCTACTCCTAAAGCTCCAACAAACATTGAGCCAAGGATTGTAATTGAAGCAAGGAAGAGGAGAGTCATTCAACAACCAAAACAACCACCATCCAGAGGGGCATCCGCTACAGTTCAAGATAGCAAAATTGCTAAATATGTGAATGTGCAAGCAAGAGAAGAAGCCGATTCTAGAGTGGCTAGGTGCATCTATGCATGTGGCATCCCATTCAATGTTGTTCGCTCTCCTTACTGGCAAGATATGATAAGGGTAGTTAACAAAGCTCCTCAAGGGTACAAGGGGCCCAACTATGGAAAAGTTAGAACTCAGCTTCTCAAAAATGAGAAGGATCTTGTGGAGGATATCTTATCACCAATTCGTTTTTCCTGGAGTAGCTCTGGGGTTACCATAGTCTCAGATGGATGGACAGACACAAGGCGCAAACCATTAATAAATATCATTGCCACTTCACCAAAAGGAGCAATATTTTTAAAAGCGAAAGACTGTTTAGGAGAGGTAAAAGATGCACAATTCATTGCTAATGTTATTATAAAATCTATTGAACAAATAGGTCATAACAGGGTGGTGCAAGTTATCACAGATAAGGCACTAGTTTGCAAAGCTGCAGGTTTAATTATTGAGGGGAGGTATGACCACATCTTTTGGACACCCTGCATTGTCCATAATCTAAATCTGATCTTAGAGGAGAGCGACAATAAAGTTCTATGGATAAAGGAAATCATAGGGGAAGAAAGGGAGATTGATAAATTCATCACAAACAACCACCAATCTCAAGCAATATTTCGAGAGTACTCCAAATTGGAGTTGTTAAATGCTATTGAGACAAGATATGCCTTAAACTTCATAATGTTGCGCTGCCTTGTTGAGGTTAAGCAAGCATTAGTTTCTATGGTGGTGAGTCAAGTTTGGGCTGAGTGGAGACAGGCAAATTCAAAGCGAGGATATACGGTGCGTAGATTGTGCATTGATGAGGTTTGGTGGAGCAAGATAGATTTCTTGCTAAAGTTCACAACCCCTACATTTGAGCTTCTTCAAAATGCAACACTGACCAACCTTTCTTAGGAGAGGTATATGATGGCATGGATTCCATGGTTGAGAAAATTGTAGAAATTATACAATATACATGTATATCTTGGATTCACCCGATCTAACAATATGCTAAAGTTAAATACTGAATCGCTTCTACAAATCTTTGCGGAAATAAAAACAACACAATTGCCAATCACATAAAGCAAAGAAGAATAGATCAAAAGCACAACACAGATAATTTCCCGGGGAAAGCTTATAGCTAAAAACCCCACTATCTTCTATTGTATATTATATCATGGATCATGAAACAATTACATACAAAACTCTTCCCATAAGATCCCTCAGTACATCAGCTAATTGTCTCACACTGTCATACAAAAATTGGCAAATCACTTGCTCAATTTGTTGTCTCCAAACACCCTGCCTCCACTGCGCAATCCCTAATGGTAAAGAACCCTGAATGACGGTTTCCTTGCCTGCCTTGACTACGTAAATATCATGGGCACATCCAATGTGTGTGTGCTTGCATGTGTGCAAGCGGATAATGTCACAATTGATAGTTATCTTCCCTTCCACCTAAAGCTCAACTAGGTCTCCACTGGATCTGACATGCATGCAATTAATAATAGTAAAAACATCAGTTGCATGTGAGATCACTACATGTGGATTAATTAATATTTAATTCACTTGATCTCTCACTACTGTATCTGCAGTTACAACTAGCACAACTGACTTTAACTCATTTAACTGAGTTAAACTGATTTACAACTTGCACAACTCATGCACCACTGCACTTCCAACTCTATTATAACTAGAATCACTTTGTTACAACTAAAGTCACTCTACATGTCCCACCAACCAACCTCTTAACTCGAAATTCACTTAGCTAACTAATTTGCCATTTCCAAGTTCTCATTGAGAATAGATTATAGTTTAATGTCCATCTAAATTAAGGGATAATAAAGATAGACATGAATCTATAAATAGACATGCATTCTATAAATAGACATGCACCATACATCTATAAATAGACATACACCTAAAAATAGGTTGTGTGGGCCCCACCCTAGTGTAGGTGCTTAATTTTCACTAGGATCATAGATGTTGTTTCCAGATGCCAATTTCACTGTTTCTTGTTGCAAACTTCAACACTCCCTCTCAACAAGAAAGGAATGTCCTTGCATGCAACATGCAACTCCATGTATGCGAAATGCAACTCATGCATGCAACACTTCTCTAGTGTTTCTCGCACATGCAACTCTTGCATGCAACACTTTGCTAGTGTTTATCGCACATGCAAACTTTGCATGCAACACTTCCGAAATTGAATAGCCTCCAAAAAATTGAATTAGTATAACGCATCTATCATCAAAGTCTTCAGACTTGCTGCTAGCTACTGCACATGTCTATCCTCTGCGCTGCTAACATCTGCATCCATGCACTCTGCACTTGCTTCCAACTCTGATCTGCGCTCCAGTATCTAACACTGTCACTTTGATTTCATGTCCTCACGACATTCGATCGTACCAATCCAATCGATCCCCGCTATTGCTGCTCTGTGGGCTCCTCGTAGCTAGGTTCGATTCATGAGATCCACACCATCTCAATGAATCCTGCCCAAAATTTCTTCTTGGGATTATTCATGCATGTCGCCCCATCTCTCACCCGGTGGTATAGCTGCATGCACTCCCTCTGCCCATCTGGCTCGAAATTTCTCTTCATGAGTGGTTGCTCCAACTCCATGATCCTCTGCATGTGGCTACTCCACATCTTGAGGTTCACTCTTACCTACATGCAAATCCAGCTCCCTCTCAAGGGTCAATTGCATGAATTTCTCACACTTCCCAATGGGAGGAAGCTCTGTAGAAATCGCATCTACATCAAGTCTATAGAGATTCTTAACTTGAATCCCAATCTTCTTCGCTTTCCCTGTTTCTTTGTGTCACAGGAAAACTTTTCCTTCACTGTTTTTGTCCTTCACTGAAAACAACATCATAGCCTCTATCCTCTAACATTGCAACTGAGACTAAATTTTTCTTCAAACCTAGTACATGCATTACATTTTTTAATTGAAAGAGTTTACCTAATGCCCTCTGAAAGGTAATGGTACCAATCCCGGTAGCACTGTGCCGTCTGTCGTCGCCCATTTCAATATGCATTGGGAGATCCTTCTCCTCAAGTCACTGAAAAGTTTCTTGTCTCCCGTCATGTGAAAGGAAGCACCACTATCCAAGTACCACCCTAATCCTAATGCACTTGACACCATGCATGTGATCAATGAGAAGTCAAGCTCAAATTGCGAGGCAAGGGCCTCACCAGCTGCAGCTCCAGCAGCCTTCTCATTCTTCTTCTTTTGTGGACATTTTGTGGCAATATGTCCATGCTCGTGACAGTGAAAACACTTCCTTTTGGACATGTTGTGCTCCTTGCCATCTTCACTGGCCGCAGATTTGGAATGGAATTTCTTCCCCTTCCCCTTCTTCGCCTTGGCAGCCAAAGCACAATCCTCTTCATCATCAAGCTTTGATGAAGAGCTATCTCTAGTGTTGTGCCTGAACTCATCCTGCACCAGATTCGACCACAGTCATTCCCAATCTGGCAATTTTTCCCGTCCGTTGACAGAGTCTTCATAACTGTGCTAACTCTTAGGAAGTCCTAGGAGAGCCAAACTCACCAAATCATCATCAACGAAAGTTATTCCTACACTCCCAAGTTCATCCCGACATTGGACAAACTTTGTCAAGTATACCGGAATAGTGTCGTTCTTTTCCATCTTGATCTTCCTGAGTTTATCTTTGAACGCCAATTTCCAATGGTCGTTGCTGCTTTGGAATAGATCCGTCAAAGCCTTCCACATAGCATATGGTGTGGCTTTCCCATGAAGGCTTGAGACAATGTGGTCTCGTACTCCCTCCAATGGGATCCTCCTCACCCTTGCCACTTTCTTTTGCCATGCATCAAGATTTGCAGCATCCGTCTTAGGAACATCTTTTTCAATGAATTCCTTCAAGCCATTGTCTTCGAGTACTGCCTCCATCCTACCCTTCCAAGCAATGTAGTTTGAGCTGCCCTCGAATGCATACTCTAACCTCAAGCCATTGAAAGCATTTCGATCTTGAATCAGTTGTAGCACCCAGAAAGTATTTCTGCAAGTTCGAATTCTTTCCAACCACAAACTCAGCTCCTGCCTCACTTCTGCAATTTCCTGTGCTCCGATACCATGTAGAAATTATACAATATACATGTATATCTTGGATTCACCCGATCTAACAATATGCTAAAGTTAAATACTGAATCACTTCTACAAATCTTTGCAAAATTAAAAACAACACAATTGTCAATCACATGAAGCAAAGAAGAATAGATCAAAACCACAACACACATAATTTCTCGGGGAAAGCTTACAGCTAAAAACCCCACTATCATCTATTGTATATTATATCATGGATCATGAAACAATTACATACAAAACTCTTCTCACCACAGCCCTCAGTACATCAACTAATTGTCTCACATTGTCATACAAAAATTGGCAAATCACTTGCTCAATTTACTGTCTCTAGGCAGCCTGCCTCCACTGCACAATTCCTGATGGTAAAGAACCCTGAATAATGGTTGCCTTGCCTGCCTTGACTACGTAAATATCATGGGCACATCCAATGTGTGTGTGCTTGCATGTGTGCAAGTGAATAATGTCACAACTGATAGTTATCTTCCCTTTCACCTAGAACCCAACTGGGCCTCCACTGGATCTAACAGGCATGCAATTAATAATAATAAAAACATCAATTGCATGTGAGATCACTACATGTGAATTAAATAATATTTAATTCACTTGATCTCTCACTAGTGCACCTGCAGTTACAACTAGCACAACTGACTTTAACTCACTTAACTGAGTTAAACTGATTTACAACTTGCACAACTCATGCACCACTGCATTTCCAACTCTGTTACAACTAGAATCACTCCGTTACAACCAAAGTCACTTTGCATGTCCCACCAACCAACCTCTTAACTCGAAATTCACTTAGCTAACTGATTTGCCACTTCAGTTAACTATTTCCAAGCTCTCATTGAGAATAGATTATAGTTTAATGCCCATCTAAATTAAGGGATGATAAAGATAGACATGCATCTATAAATAGACATGCACCATACATCTATAAATAGACATACACCTAAAAATAGCCTGTGTGGGCCCCACCCTAGTGTAGGTGCTTAATTTTCACTAGGATCATGGATGTTGTTTTCGGATGCCAATTTCACTATTTCTTGTTGCAAACTTCAACATATGGAAATCATTTCACAAGAGTCTCCATAGCTTTTGTTTGTAGATGATCATTTTGTTGATTTAGTCAAGAAAATCATTGTTGATAGGTGGAACAATTTCAACACTCCATTGCACACTTTAGCACATGCCTTGAACCCCAAATTTTATGATAAGGAGCTTATTTCTAAAAGCAATGGGAAGAGGAAGGCACCCCATAAGGACAGAGAGGTAGCTAATGGGGTGAAAAAATCCCTTATGAGAATTTTTTCAGCTCATCTACACAGAGAGGTAAAGGAAGAATTTGCCAGTTTTGCTGCAGGAATAGATGATTATTCAGATATATCATCTTTGGAGGAGAGAAGCACCGTGAATCCAATTAGGTGGTGGATTTTTCATGGAGCAAATGGTGTACATTTGCAAAACCTTGCCATTCGCGTCCTTTTACAAGAGCCAAGCTCTTCATCAGCAGAAAGGAATTGGAGTACCTATGGTTTTATTCATTCTGTGAAGCGCAACAGGTTGGGCTCATAGAAGGCAGAGGATCTTGTTTATGTGCACTCCAACCTTTGCCTTGCATCTCGTAGGAGTCCAAAATATGGCAATGGTCCTTCTAAAGAATGGGATGTGGATTCAAAAAGTCTTGATTTGGAGCTCTCTCTTACTGCCATGAAAATTAAGGACCAAGAGCATAGAAGTGGAATTGGCCAATCATCTTCTTCAGCTACAACATCCATTGTTGAGCATGCTTTTGTTGCTATTTTTTATGAGGATTCTGATGATGAGTATTAGCCTTTTGTCTTTATACTATTATAGTACTTGCAACCTCATAGTCTTTATTGTACTTGCAGCCTCATATATATAATAAAGGTTGATTTTGGATATTTCGATATTGTTGTTTTCATTGTGTCTGTGATCAATCATGAGTAAATTTGATGTAAATTTAAAAACTTATAGTTTATGCATTGACATTGGACAATTTAATCATAATGTTTAAACTTTAAATGTAATAAATTATAATTTATCATGTATGTTTTATGATTGCACATAACATTTCTTAAATGTCATAAATTCTAATATATATATATATATATATATATATATATATATATATATATATATCACGTTTCCATGTTTCCAAAATTTGGGGGGGTCACGTTTCGTACCCGTTCACGTTTCCCTATTTCCAAAATTTGGGGGGGTCACGTTTCGTACCCGTGCCCGTTTCAGAAACTCGTATATGTTTCCTCGTTTCATGCAACTTAGCATTAGAGTGAATCTACCCTCATTTTATTATCATTCTCGTGGAACCCTAAAAGGTTCACTGTAAAACCCTAACCTAAGGGAATGTCAATATTAGTTATGAAACCCTAGTCTACTTAGGGTTATTGATGAAATATAGAAAATACTATTCTTTTGATGTATAGGATTTTGGTATATTGTTATAATGGAAACCCTAGTGCTTTAGGGTTTTCTATGTTATGTATTGAAGCCCTAGATCTTTAGGGTTTGGTAAATTAGGGTTTATAAGCAAGACCCTGATATTAAATGAGATCCCAGGAATGAAACCCTAGGTGTACATTCGTCTATATGATCGAAACCCTAGTCTAAATAAAATTATTGTATGTCTAACTTTAATGTATTGATATTTATGTCTTGGGTTTACCTAGTAGATATTGTTGTGATATGTTGGTGGCTGATTATGAAATCCTAGATATGTATATACAAGTATGCTAACCTAATTATTGATGCTCATAGTTTGTGAATTATAGGATTTATAACAAAGCCCTAGTAGAAGATTGATATTGTAGGATGTGATGATATTGTTTCCGATATGATGATAAAATCTAGGGTTTGCAACAAACCCTGGTATAATCTAACATGTACAGTAGAATTGTTATTTGATTGAATTGTTGATATCTAAGGATTTGCGTCTCTAAGATGGAATCTAGGGTCTATAATCGATCACTGTAGAATCTGTCATATGTTGATTTGGGTAGCATCAAATGTGCTCTAAGTCTCAAAATTTGCATGGAGGCTTAGACACATGTATTCCAAATAACCCAAAAATCGTTTTTGAAAATTCAACTCAGAGTGTGTTTTATTAAAATAGTTAATTATTTTTAATGGAACCCTAAGTCTAAACTTAGGAAATTAAAATAATTAAAAGGTATTAATAAAACAGAGTGTGAATATTCTAGAGAAGACGGAGATGAAGTCAATTTAATCTTAGTCGTTGATTAGTGTTCTAAACTCGGTCGTTGAAGGCTCAACGAGAAGATTATAAGGACTTGATGGGGCATTTGGAAGACACACCGATACATCAAGAGAGAAAATCTAGAGATCGAAATTCTTTAGTGAGTAGTGCTCAGGGAGAAAATCGATCAAGAAGATTTTTGCAAAGAAGGGTAGAGATAATTTCTGGTTGGAAATTTACATGAGCCGGGAATACACCGCAAAGGAGAGAGAGGGCAGTACACAGAGAGGCAGTGTAGCAGCTACGCAGAGCCAACAAAGGCTGCGCAGTAGCCTTCAGGAAGTCCGTGATTCAGCTAAGGATCAGTTAGATGCAGTGTCGGAGAGTTGGGGTGTGAGACCGGGAGAGGCCAGAAGGTCAAATCCAGCCAGCAGAAGAGCCAGCAAGCAACAGTGATGCAGTTCCCACACAGAGTGACGCAGAGACTACACAAAGGCAGTGGAGGGCTTGTCAGTTCAGGGGTTTGGCCAGTTTGAGCTTCCAATGTCAGTGTGTGAGGTAATCTCACTATCTCTTTGTCAATCAGATTCTCTGTGAGGATAGCCAGCAAGGCATCCCAGATTGTATTTAGAATTACTGCATAATAAATAAACACTTAGCTGTTGCACCGGTTTTCCCCCATTCGCTTTTTTCGGGGACATTGGTCCAAAAACAACGGCGTCATGTGTCTATGATTTATGCTTGCTCAGATTTTGTTTCTACACTTATATTTTTCCGCAGTTAATTTGTGAAGGTTGTAGTGTATGAGTTTTCGATATTTACAGTAGAACACAGTAAATAATTTGTTCGAGGAATTAACAAATAGAAGAATTCTCATCAGTCACTGCAATTGGATTCAAGATATAGGAATTTTCACATCATATACCTCTGAAAATAATAGAGGCCCTAGATAGAATGAGACTGATTTCTTGATTAAGTTGCTTTATGTTGTAGTCTAGGGTTTGTAACAAAACCCTAGCAAGAAGTTGAAGTTTAGAAATATGTCTCTTGTTGATTATGAACCTAACTAGGTTTAGGTGTTTAAAGTCTACAGTGTTTGATTGTTTTGATGATTCCATTATATTGACATAACTTTGATAAAGTTAACGTCATATATGTATTTGGTTGTGCTTGTTATTAAAGTTTTGCAAGTACATAATCTTCAAGATGATGAAGATGTTCGATAAAGGAAATTATATGAATGATGATGATCAAGATATCCCTAATGTCGTATGAAGGAATAAAGTCGTGAAAGGGTTTCTAATGTTATAGAAGAAGTGTTTGATCTCCCAAGTTAAGAAGAAACATGGTTAGAAGAAAAGAGTACATCTCCCCAGTTAAGAGGGAGGGCATATTATGATAGTCTTGAAGGATACCCTATAGTAGAAATAGGAGAATGAATGAAAGAAGAAAAGCTTCTGACTAATTGCATATGAATAACTTGGTATAAGTGGCATCAGGATGATTGAAGACCCCGAAGGTTTGTGTTTACTTGTATATGTATATTTGAAAGTTTACTTTTGATTGGTATTTGTGTTTGAACAGGTAAATCTCTCCATAAACAAGGATAAACACTTGGGAAGCATGTGTGGACAAATGGATATATCTAGTTTATTAGGGAGAGATGAAGCATCTAATGGCGGATGCTTGGGAGGACATCGGGTCGGCCTATGTGTCGATGTCTAGATCACGAAGAGGGAGGGTAGCGTTGGTCTTGGAGCTCTGACCTACAACAATACAACAATGTAGTATAGGTTCGGATCTGCATCACTCTTCGTGAAACCCTTCTGTGGCAAGTAAGTATCAATCCTTGAATACCAAGCTCTCGGAGCTTGCTTAAGTCCGTAGAGTGCTCGCCTCAACCAACATACATGGGTCTCCCTCCCAAGTACCTCAAAGCCCTATGGCTGCTCAACATACACCTCCTCCTCTATAACTACATTCAGAAATGCGGTCTTCACATCCATCTGATGGATCTGCCAACCCATCTCTATAGCAATAGAAATAAGGGACTAGATAGAAGTGTATCGAGCTACGAGACCAAAGGTCTCGTCATAGTCAACTCCCTCTATCTGTGAGAACCCTCTAGCCACAAACCTCGCCTTGAACTTCTAAATGCTGCCATCCACAACATGCTTGATCTTGCAGAGCCACCTGGAAGTCACCACTAACTTGCCCTCAAGCCTAGGCACCACCTCCCAGACATTGTTCTTAATGATAGAGGCGTACTCCTCCACCATAGCCTCTCTCCATACCTCCTGGCTAGCAGTCTCCTCATAGCTAGTAGGCTTAGAGTCAACAATGTTGGTAGCCTTGGCTACATAACTGCAAAACTGCTCAGGTGGCACACTCTCCCTGTTCACCCTCTTTGGAGGACAACAGACTCCACTTCCTTCAAGATGTCTTGAAGCCACTTGGGCCTCCTCTTCCCTGAAGAAGCTTCCCCATAGGGAACCTCATCCTCTGCCCCCCAGTCTAGTAAACCTGAAGGTCTACCAACTAACCTCGGTGTGCTTGTACCAACACCTGTCCTCAAATAACCTATACCAGCACCTGTGTTTGTGTCAGCTGAAGTGCCATGTGAACTTTGTACCAGTGGACTCCCTAAAGAAGTTCTCGGTGAACTCACCACTGGTGCCCCAGATGTCACTTACACTGAAGTACCTCCTGTACCAGTCGATCCAGAACCCTGAGGTCCTTCTCCCTGTACCTGACCTCCCTGCTGAGGAGAAGTTTGTGACTCTCTCTCATCATACTCCCGTGATCTCTGATAGGCCCTCTCCTCCTCGAACTTCACATCCCTCCTAATCACCACTCTATGTTTAGAAGGAATGAAGATCTAATAGACCTTTGAAGTCTCGTTGTAATCCATAAAGATACCCTTCTCTGCCATGGGCTCCAGCTTCGTCCTTTGCTACTTGGGGACATAAGAATATGTGAGACATCCAAAGATACGAAGATGTCCCACATGAGGCTTCTCTCCAGTGAAAGCCTCCTCCGGAGTCATATTCCCAAATACTCTGTGAGGACTCTTGTTCTGATGATAAACAACAGTATTGCAGGCCTCAGCCCACAAAAATAAAGGCAACCCCTGATCATGAATCATCGCTCTAGCAGCCCCAACAATAGCTCTGTTCTTCCTTTTAGACACCCCATTCTATTGGGGGATCGAAGGAACTGTGAACTCTCTCCTAATGCCCTCTTGTGGATAGAATTCAGAAAACCCACCATCGGTGTACTCACAACCATTGTCTGACCTCAAGACCCGAATCTTCCTACCTGTCTGCTTTTCCACAAGAGCTTTGAACTCTTTAAAGCAACTGAAGACCTCACCCTTGGCCTTCAAGAAATATATCCAAGTCCTCCTAGAGTAGTCATCAATGAATATAACATAATAGTAAATACTCATAACCATCCAAAGACACATGAGACATACGACCACTAACATCAGTATGAATCAAGTCTAGTATACTAGTAGATCTGTTGTCGCTCGTTGGGAATGCTAACTTGGTGTACTTACCCAAAGCACACCCTTTGCAGACCTCATAATGCTCAACATTGAAATCAGGAACTCCAGTAGTGATCTCCCTCAGAACTCTCAAAGCTCCATGATGCATATGCGCCATCCTTTGGTGCCATAACTCGCACAAGTCTCTATTGTTGGTGGTACTAGTATGAGTGCTACCAGATGTGCTACTCACCAATGCTCTTGTCGACTGAAAACTGAACCTATATAGTTTCCCAAAGCGGACTCCAATCACTTTGGCTGAAGTGATGGAAGCTCCCCTAGGATGCATCAATACCTGCCCTCCTAAGAAGGTGATGCCAAACCCCTTCTCCTCCATAGCAGACACTGAAATCAAGTTCTTCTTCATCCCCGGAACATACAAAACATCCATGACCTTTAAAGGAGGCAAAGACTCCCTCTCAAAGGTCATAGTCCCCACACCAACAGCTCTCACAATGCGGGCATGTCCTCGTACAATCTCAATATCAGGTGTCCTCTCTGCAAGCTCTGAAAAGACCTCCCGTGCACCTGTCATATAGCGGGAAGCCCCGTTGTCTATGTACCACACATCGGAAGATGTACTGCTACTAGATGTAGAATTAATAGATGCAAAGTCCCTGTCAAACTGTGAAGCAAACTGCTCCACCTCTACTGAAGCTGCAGTACCCTTCTTCCCCTTGTTTGTCATCTCAGGACACGTAGCAGCATAGTGTCCCGTCTTCTGACATGCCCAACATTTGACTTTGGACATATCCATATATTTCTTCTTCTTCTTCTTCTCCTTTCCCTTATCCCCATCTGATGAGGCCCCTTTCTTGGTCTTCCCTTTGTTCTTCCCCTTGGCTGTCAAGGCTACATCCTCCTCATCTGATATCTTCACCCCAGCACTGCCAGTCTTTCGTATCTCATGCAGCACACAGTCATTCCAGAATCTGTCCCAATTGGGAAGATTCTCCCTAGAGGTAACAGTATCTCCAAAGGCCTCCCAAGACTTAGGAAGTCCCACTACAACTATCCTGACTAACTCTGTGGGTGCAACTGCCTCACCAATAGCAGTCAAATCATCACGTACCTGTTTGACCCTGCCAAGATAATGAACTACACTTCCAGCCTTTCTCATCCTGATATTATTCAGTTGTTCTTTGAGTACCATCTTCCTGCTCTCATTGGTACTCTGATAGAGAGTGGTTAGAGTTGTCAACATCTGATATGCATTTGTGTTTCCTCTCACCTGAGGAACCACATGATCCTTCAAACTGTCCATCAAAATCATTTTTGCCTTTGCATTATTTTTTGTGAATTCAGCAAGTTCATCTGCAGCAGTAGGAGGTACAACCTCTTGTCGCACTATGTCCCAAATTGTTGCCTTCTCAAACATTGTCTGAATTATGTCCTTCCAAATGGCATAGTTGGATATCCCATCCAGTTTGTCCTCTATCCTTAAGAACATGTCCATGACTTCTATCCAAATTTTACAAAACCAAGAAAATGGAGAAATGAACATTCCAGCACACCTTGCTGTCCCAAAAGTTCAATTTGTGTGAAATTTCACCTTGTTGTCCCAAAATATCATTTTGTTTTCCAAACAGAGTTTGTTGTCCAAAATTTCAATTTGTTGTCCAAACCACTATGTGTTGTCCCAAACTATTGTTGTTGTTCAAATTGCAATTTTCAGCCTGTAGCTTTGATACCATGTTGAAATTTAATGACTTAAAAGTTTTTGTGCAATCCCAACCCAGTTTTAATTTCACCTTACTCCTATTTAGTTAAATTGTCTTTCCCATAAACATACATTCAACATATAGAATTCTAGAAAGGAAATTTTCAGATAAAAACACATGGGACTGTCAACACATGTTGAAAATAAATATGGACATAAACAAACCAGCAACACATAAAAATACACAGATTTTTGGTCAACTTAGACCTAGGCAAAACCCCTTCAATCTTCTCCGAGGAAACCCTATTAGAGAGCTCTTCAAATTTATTTATCATTCAAGTTCAGGAAAAATACATTTGCAGACAAAACAAAACAGCAAAATACAACTTATCTCTTCATCCCAAAACTCCCTGAAAACCGTGCCCACTTTGCCTCGATTTCCGTGCCCAGCTGAAGCTGAAAATATGTACTATATGGATATGAACTATACGGACTATACTGTACGGATTCCATACAAACTGTACGGATTTTTGAAAAAAAAAATCCTCAAAAGCTTCTCTCGAACTATGTGCAACTCACAGCATTAAATGTTGTTTGTACTGTACATTTTGTTGTCTTCTATGCCTTGATTTCCGTGTCCAGCTTTGCCCAAAAATCATTCTTTCACCTTGCTGCAACAAATTTCTCCTTCAGAACTTTTCTCCAACTCTCAGTGTCTTTTCTCCAATCTGCTCATGAAGAATGAATGAATGCAGTCTCTCTTTTCTTTTCCCCATTTTGTTTCCCTAAATATCTTTTGGACAACCCTAAGATCTAATGGCTCAGATCCATTTAGATCAAGGGATGAGAATAAATGTGCATTTAATTCTCACTTTCTATTTTTTAACTTACACATTAAATAAAGTACCCACATTGTACTTTATGTCTAAAGTCACTTTTCATTTTATAATTTAACATTGACTTTACCACTTATAAAGTCACTTTTCACTTTATAATTTAACACTGACTTTACCACTTATAAAATCACTTTCACTTTATAATTTAACATTGACTTTACCACTTATAAAGTCACTTTCACTTTATAAAGTCACACTTAGGAAAAGAATTATTTTGGACACTTTTCCTTAGGTAGAGACTAACCCATGGGAAACCACTTGTCCATGTACATTAAAAATCAACACCAATTTAAAAATTAAGAACACCACCTCTTAGAGGATAGAGGCACCATTTAAAAAAGTCACTGACGAAAGTGCAAATGGGAATTGCTGCCAGTCAAGAAAAATGCTTAGCATGGAAAGTATTGAATATATAAATGCAACGCAAAAGATCCAACCAGATCTTCATGATATGGGATATGGCAAATTTGAGGGTGAAACCCTGTGTATTTGGAAGGTCAGTAATACAATTGAAAAATAATTCAAATCATCAAAACAGTAAATCACATAAAATATAGATGTATTCATAAGACCGTACAGAAGTGAACTAGAGGAAGAACATTCAGCTGCCTACAACAGTTAACCAACAATGAAAGAATAACATACCTCACTGAATGTTATTGACCCTTGATTTTCCACATCGTAGAAGCAAAATACCTACAGAAAGATATATAAATTCTTTACTAGCAACATGAAAGTGTTTGGCAACAGTTGAGGATTACTCAGGTGATCATATCTTCCAAACCTGGTTAACAACTACATAAAGAAGCACTTTCCCATATCAGTTTGAAAATTTCCATTTACTTTATGTTTACCCACTTGTTATTTCAGATTTAAGATGATTCATAAGTAACACGGACTTGTTAAATGGGTATTGAATGCAAAAAGTGTCGTGCATTTTAGCAGAATCTGATAGCATAAAAATTGCAACATATAGCATGAAGAAAAAGGAATTACATTGAAGCACCGAAGATAATCAGACAGTTGAACATAGTGTTCATAATTCAATTGCCATATTTTAGCTAGTATTGCTTTGACTTTATTATTTTCTTAAAATGACAAGCACACTAACTGAAGATATCGTTCTCTTTTGTGAAATAACATACAAGAAAAACATCATTTTACCGAAATACAGTAATCAGTGTATAAGGATAAGATAGCTATCTTTATCATCCCAAAAATAATAGAACATACCGCAGCATGACTGCATACCTGCTCAGAGAATGGAGTTCTTGGCAAGCCCAGCCCAGCCAGGAAATTATCCATGTTGACACACCCACTGTGATCAAGACCTGTTCTTTAGCTTCCTCAAAAAATAAAACCCAGCTATATGTGGCCATAACTCCTATGAAAAGCAAATTGAAAGGAAGGAAATTCACTTATACTTCAACTACTGCAAATTGAATTTGTTAACTCTGTGTTTCCTGCATTACTAAATTACAGTTTGCGCAATTACAGTGTTGCAAGTAACGAAACCAGCAACATGAATAAATGAATAAAGCAGGAATGTTATCTCTAAAAATTCAACAAAGCAAATGAATAGAAGTTGACACAAATAAATGACAAAGATAGATGTGTTTCTGGATCACAGTGTAACTGGGCAGGGTATCTAAATGTTGTCCCAACAATCAGAATAGTTTGATTATCATTATAATTGTAGCATTTTACAAATTTGAGTATCAGCTGCAGCATTAAAAGCTGTGATTGTTAGGACATTCCAGCGGCAGGGAGCAGATAGTTGGATATCTTGTACAAATCTTGTATATATGGTAAAAACAAGAAATACATGGACAAAGTTCCAAGCATGCTTCAGCTTTTCAAAAAGCATCGAAACAGTTAAAAATATCATGAGTAATGTTGAAATCCTCAGTATCTCCTACAAGGTTCTGGATAACCAACTCGCAAATGTACTGTATTGCATTTCTTAATCGTTAAACATGATCAAATAAGCTTCACTAAATTTCACTATACATTCAACAATTTTATTTATCTATTGAGCTTTTGTTAAAGGCAAATAAGCCTTGAATAAGATAAATTGCATGTTGATTGTAATCAAATAGTATAATGAGGGCACAGCGACATTCATACCCAACAATATGTATTGTTGTATTAAGCTTTCTGTAATAACTCCACATCTCAAAAGATCTTGAAATGGTCTTTCTATCTCCATTTTATGATGATGTGGATAATCATATGTTTTTCATAGTGTTGCAAATATTGGTGATACATCACCAACGTCACAATATATCATCATCTCTTCTGCAACTCGAACGCATTGTTCTATGCCCTCATCCATAGGATCAAGTGTTGGTCTTACGCAATTCGTCGTCACTCGTAAGATGATGTGTGGGTCTTACATGATCTTCCCTCGCTCAAACACGTCAACTTGCATCATCCTCTAGTCATCTTTGGATCATCTCTCTGTCCATATCTCTCTCCAGCCGCAGTGACATGCCTGCAAATTTGGCACATTCTGTTTTGGTTTCAATTTCTAGGTGTTTTATGAGTAGGTTTAGATTCAGCTATTGGATCCTTGGCCGCAGTGATGTTCTCATGAATTTGGCACCTTCAATTCGATTCTATTGAAATTCTGGGCATTTTATGAGCAAGTTTAGATAAAATCATTGGATCCTTTCCTCTGCAACTCTACTAGTTTTGGGTGTAGCCTTTGTGGAACTTTGGGTGTAGACATTGTCGAACTTGTGACCCTATGCAACTGTGCCAAGTAAAAGGAGTGTTGAAGTCTCTACACAAAAACTTAGCGACTGGTTTCTATTCTCCTCCTTCTCCCTCACCTAAACCCCTCTACATCACCCCCACAATCATCCCCACCCTCCTCTCCAAAACCACTTCTCCTAATCCTTCCATCCCTTCCACACCCTCAACTTTGTCTTCCACCCTCCCTACCATCTTACCTTCCCAATGCATTGTTAGTAACATGCATACCAGTCCAAGGTTCAACTTGCAAAACAATGACAAGATAGGTTTTGAGTTATCTGCCCCCACAATTAACACTTCCTCAACTAATCCCTCTATACTCTGTTGAAGATTATAACTAGGTTCGATCTTCATAAATTGTATTTGATTCAATACTTATTGTACTTGTCATAAGAATAAAATAAAAGAATTTTATATTATTATTAAATGAGTTATTAAAGCATGGATTTGATGCTTGGGTCATATTATCTTAGGTCAAAGTCCCCATTGTGGACTTTTAGGTTTTCTTCTGAGTCTATAGGTTTAATTCAGATTTAAATTTACTCATATTGGACTTTTGAATCATGCAAATAGGTCAAGTATTGAGTCAAATATGATTTATGGAGCCTCCACATCAACTCGGCCTCAAGTCCAGTAATTCGAACCCATCACAAGGCTATAAATACAGGGAGATCGAATTCATTTGGAGACAGCTCTCACACACTCAGAAATTTGATATCTTTTGCTACATCAGAGAAAACTACGAACTGAAGGAAGAGGTCTTTTGGAGTACGATTTTGGGCAAGCTAAAGGAGTTGAAGAAAATTGAAATTTTGGTGCTACTCTCTCTCTCTCTCACGTGCTATAGTCTGGAAGATCGAAGTTCTCCATCATTCACTACATCATTTGTTGCATCAGGTGTTGCCAGTTGCTGTTGCCAAGAGAAGAAGAGGTCGAAGTTGATTATGTTGGATGTTGCTGCCTTGGTAAGTTGTATTGGGTCAAAATCGAACTCCTAGAAGGAATATCGAGGTCTTTCCCTCAAGATCGAAGTTCCAGAAGCAAGGTCGAATTTCCAGGTCGGAGAAACGACTACATAGTGCTGCTACTGCTGTTGTTGCTGCCAGATTAAGGAAGGATCAACAGGAAGGTTGACTTGGTGTGGAGGAAGTCCGAGTAACGGTCTAGAGTCTCAAGAATCACTATTGAAGGAAGAAATACTGACTGGGTTTTCCCCAATAGTGGGGTTTTTCCCTGGCTGCTGGCCTACATCTGGTGTCCTTGATCTATGTGCATTTGCTTTGATATTTGCTTGATGGATTAATAAGAAAGAAGATAAGACGAACATAATAAAAACTAAAGTATATCACAAGTAAATAATCAAGAATAAGAGAACTTTTCTACCTTTTTGATTCTCTAACATACACATTGCCCAATTTTCCAGTTGTTGAAAATTGGCAACTATGGGATGAATTTCCTTGAATAAAATTTCATTTCTAACCTTTTTAGAGTGACTTTCAAAAAATATAAAGTCATGTCTATCTTTGCAACCATGACATCCCAAAAATACTAAATCACCTTCCATCAATTCGTAATCATATATATATGATGGAAAATCACTTAACTTGTCCTTAATCAATCTCAATTGTTTAATTTTTAACTTAATCATCAATATATTATTACTATTATCCTCTTTATGATATTATTATATATTATTAAAAAGAAATTGAAGTCTCTCAATCATGTCATATGTAACTCCCCTCAATTTATGCATATGTTACTCTCTCTCTTAATGGATTCATTTCTCTCTCTTTCATGCTCTTACACACCTCTTACACTCTCTTACACACTTTAATGACTCGTCATAAAAAGACTCCTCTTACAACTCTTTAATTCATAAGTTACACTTCTCTCCTTAATGCATAAGTTACACTCCTATTTTGGCATGTGTAAATCTTCCTCAAGGCATAGAAGTTACTCCCTCAAGAATTCAATCTCCTTGCTCTTCCTATATATTTGTGCCTCTCAACCTCACTTGATACACTTACTTGTGCTTGTGAAAGGAGAATTCGAACTTGAGAGAGAGAAAGAGTTGTAGAGTCTAGAGGAAGATTGAGAGAGCGAGAGAGAGGCTTGAAGAGCAAGAGTAACTCTAAGAGATCCAAAGTGATTCAGTGTTTGCATCGGCTATTGCTATCAGAGATCATCTTCAGATTTGGGTGAACTTCTTCATTCTCTCATTGTACTTTGTATCTTTGTTGAACAATTTATTTCTAACAGAAAAATAATCTAGTTGGGTTTTCCCCTTATGGGTTTTGCCATGTTCATTGACCTAACTTCTCTGTGTCTCATCGAGTTCTTGGTTGTCTTCTATTGTGCATATGGTTTATATGATTTATGTTCTATCTACAATTACTTAACTTATATTGCAGCATAAAGAAGTTCTGGATTTAAGTGATTGTAAAGCACAAAACATCTGATTTTTAACATGGTATCGGAGCTTTGGTGAAGACAAGCTCAAGAAGACTAGTGTTGCTCCAGCACATTTTCTGCTGGAAAATCCCTTCTTGCTCCTTCTCTCTAGTATATTTTCTACTAAGATATCAAGTGTTGTCCACTCCATTTACAACTCATTTTCTACTTGTTGTCCACTCCATTTACAACTCATTTTCTGCTTGTTTTCCACTCCATTTACAGTTCATTTTTTGCTTGTTGTCCCCTCCGTTTACATCACATTTTCTGTTTGTTGTCCACTCCAGTTATAGCTTATTTTCTACTTGCTATCTGTGAAAATTCCTAGATAGAATTCCTCTGCAGCAACTGATATTAATAATTATTTCTTCTACTTATTAATTCAAAAACAAGTTATTTACAGTGTTACTAGTATATATTGAAATAAATTCTACCGCAGCCTTCACAATTAAAAACACTCCGGAAAGTAAATGCGAGGAAAAATACTAGCACAAGTACAATCACAATGACACAGTTATTTTTGGACAATCGTCCCTGGATAAACCCAATGTGGGAAAATCAATGCAGCAGACGAGGATTTCTTTATTATTCTTCAGCAAAATCTCATGTACAATATACAAACAGCAGAATAGAACAAGAATTACTGTGAGAAATTTTACAGATAAATTTCTCACGCTCCACAGTGAATTTCTGACCCCGAAGAGGACCCGCTGCCCTCACGCTGGCTCCACTGTGCAGTGTGAAAATTCTACTGCAATGTATTGGTTTATTTTCTCCTACTTGATTTAATTAATAAAGTTATTTTTAGAAATTAGATTCAGAAAATACCAGAAATAAACACAACTACAACCTACACATGCATATCATTTACTGAACAATACACTCATGCAACAAAGTGACACATGGATTTTTGGACATAAGTCCCCGGAAAAACCCAAAGCGGGAAAACCTGGTTCAACAGATATGAGGGTTTATTATTAAGTAGTTCTGAGTACAGAAAATTTGGGTTCCAAAACTTGGAAAACCCGACAGAGAATAAAAGATATCAAATATGCAACTAACCTGAAGATCTAGTGCCAAATATCTGTCTGATCCACACCCTCAAACGGGATTTATAGGACTAAGCCCGGATTTGACCCTAGAAACCCTCAGCGCAGCTTCTGAAGCCCCAGCGTCGCCCTAGAAGGCCTACGTCAGCCTCTGCGTGGCCCTAGGAGGGCCTGCATCAGCCTCTGCATGGCCCTAGGAGGGCCTGCGTCACCCCTGGAGGGTCTACGCTGCCCCTGCATTGCCTCTACTAGGCCAACGTCAGCCCTGCATGGCCCTAGCCGCCTCTGCGCTACCTCTGTGTTGTCCCTGCTGGACTATGTGGTTTTGAGGCCCCTCTGCGTTGTCCTTGCTGCTGCTCCTCTTGCCTCTTGCTGTCTCTTGGCCCTGGAATCAGAACATTCCCTTGGCCAATACTACCCCTCACTGCAGGAAATCCCTCTGGAAATTCTTAGCAAACCCACCCTAGAATTCCAGATCTATTCCTCAGTTCTACGAAAATTGTGTCACTCAACTAACCCTCAAGCCTTTCTCTTATACTTTTTCAGTGCACCCTTCAACGGCTGAGATTAAATCATCCATCAACGGTTGAGATTAAAAGACTGCTTGATCCATGTGACTTAAGACAATTTCAGAACATGTGTTAATTAATTCACTTTAATTATTTTATTTTCCTAAGTTAGACTAAGGAAATCCATTAAAAATAATTAGTTATTTGAATAACTTGAACACCAACTGAAATTTATCAAATCCATTTCTGGGTCTTGTAGATCAAGTGTACTCTAGTCCCTCCACAAAATTTGGGAGCTAGAGCACAACTGATGCTACCCCAAATACACAAAATCTCAACACTCCCTCTTAGCATCAGGAGTGTGCTCTAGCAATACATCACACCATGTATCACAAGATCTTGAGTACTGGATCTGTGGTGTTGATGCTTGGCCTGCTGCCCTCCATCTACTGCACTGCGGCTCTCTGTACTGCTGCCCATGCCACTGCCACATCTGTACTGCAGCTCGCTCTCAGATTGCTACATCATGTTGCCCATAGCACTGCCACTGCTAACTGCTGCACTGCAACTCAGTTGCTAAGAAGTAAGAAACTGAAGGACTCTGCCACACTGTTTGAC
Source organism: Pinus albicaulis (assembly GCA_034641835.2). Taxonomy (NCBI): domain Eukaryota; kingdom Viridiplantae; phylum Streptophyta; class Pinopsida; order Pinales; family Pinaceae; genus Pinus; species Pinus albicaulis. The sequence continues at coordinate 1,446,314,228 of CM076582.1, read as the reverse complement.
AGAAAAGTCAAGTTGCCCTCCACCACTGAAGCTCCCTGGATGTTGAATCACGATGTCCTCCTGGGGACACTGTCACGCTGCAACACTACACTGCGTGAGCCCAGCTTCTCTGCGTTGTTGAAGTCCCATCAGCCTCTCTGCGTTGCTGCCTCCACACTGCTGCTGCCTCTGCATCACGCTGCTCACTCTTCAGCTCCCTCTTGCTCTTCAATGTGGTTATCTGCAACCATCTCCCGACTCATCCCACTACCGTCTTAAGGCTCCCGTAACTCTTATGTGATCCAACAGTAGGGTTGACTCAAGGATCCCGCCATCTGTCTATGGATACTCTATATATCCATGTCACCCTGCCTCTTCTCTCAAGGTGCATGAGCACTCATGGCTACATCATCATCAGAGCCATCGTCATTTGCTACTGCAGCCTTGGAATCAAAAGCTCCTTTGTCCCTCTTCTTAGGACAACTGCTGGCGAAATGACCAAGATCACTACAGTTAAAGCACCGGACCTTAGAGAGGTCCTTCATCTTCTTCCCTTGCTTCTTTTCCCTTGATGCAAGGGTTGCATCCTCCTCCTCTTCTTTCTTCACTCTGGCTGATCCGCTTCCTCCACTTATAGATTGTTTCTTGGTGATCCTCTTGATCTGCTCTTGGCGGAGAATAGCCCACATATCTGCACATGATGGTAACACTGCCCTTCCGAGAATGCTATGGACAAACCTTTCCCAATCTTTAGAGACAACATTTAGGGTTGTCCTCACTAGGAGCCCTTCATCTGGATTAGCACCCATGCTAATCAGTTGGTCTCGGATAGCTTGAAGTCTGAAGAGGAATGGATCTATCTCTTCTCTGTTATGTATATTTTATTAATTATTAGTTAGATATAGTTACCTTAGGTTTTATTAAGTGAAAGGGCATGATCAAAGATCATGCCTCTTCACCAAGGGACACCATGAGGCTATATTTAAAGCCTCGGTGATTCCCCATTGTAATCATATCTCATATCTCATCTTTTATAAATAATAATATATACTTATTCAAGTTTACCAGAGTTTTTACACTCCATTGGTATCGGAGCCATCGCTCTTAGGGATCTGTGTGATCACCCAGAATTAAGGAATTACAAGAAAATTCCAAAATTGCAGATTTTTTTTAAAAACTAAGTGCTTGTGAGTAGCAACATTTGTTTTTTAAAAAAGAAGAAGGAAGAAATATATATAATATATATATATATTAATAAAATCAAAAGAGAGAAGGAAAGTTAACATAAAGGGGGAAATAAATTAAAAGAAAAAAGAAAAAGTAAAAAGAGAGATATACGTACATGTGAAGACAAAGTAAAATTAAAAAGGAAGAATAAAAGTAAAATTAAAAAGGAAGAGTAATTGCTCGTGGTTTACAAGCTCGTGGTTTTTGGGCCCATGGTATTAAAAACCCATTTCCCCTTTTCAAAACAACGTGCCTTTTCAAAACAAAGTGACTTTTAAAAACAATATTATATATATATATATATAATTCAAATAATAAAATAATAATAATAATTATTATTATTATTATTTAAAAATATATATATATATAATAATAGAAATTATTATTATTATTTCAAAAAAAAATTAATTAATTTTAAAAAAAAAAAGGGAAAACTGGCAGAAAAATATTCCCCACCTCATACACGTTCAATGTCTTCATCAATGTCGATGGCTGAATTCCAGAAGAAATTGGGAGATCTTGAGAAACAAATCAATAATAATTCCGAAGAATTCGGAAAAAGATTAGTCGATCTTGAAGGTACAGTTGCAGGGCACTCCAACGACATCAAAAAGATTCATGATACGACAAATCGAATAGAAAGACAAATGTGGCTAAATCATCACGAGGCCACAGAAAAGCATATCGAAGCAATGAACAAGATGACAGAGCATAGCGAAGCAATGAACAATATGACAGAACTCTTCAATAAGCTAAATGATAAGATAGATAAGTTAAGTCAGACACAATCCCCAATATTTCCTAACATGGAACAAAATCAACAAAACAATTCCGCAGATTCAGGGAACTCAGAAGAGCATCAAGAAAAGACTAATTCCCCACATCATCAAGAAGATAGTAAGGCAGATTTTCAAAATAAGCAGCTCTGGAATGCATTTGCTAATCAATATCCCCTTCTTGTTCCGCCAGTAGCATATCAGCGAAGAGCCAAAATCGAGCTGCCCAAATTTGATGGTAATGAAAAAAATAGTGTTGCATGGCTTAATAAAGCGGAAGAATATTTTGAGATTTATGACATTACTAGTGATGACGAGAAAATTAAACATGCTTCCATGAAAATGGAAGGAGAAGTATATAATTGGTATATGTGGTGGAAAAAGACGACGCTCGCTATCAGTTGGAGGAAATTTAAGGATGCATTCTTCAAAAGGTTTCAAGGCATAAAAGAAGAAAAGTTATTTTCAACGTTTATCAAATTACGCCAAAAAGGAGATGTGGATGAGTACACTCGAGAATGGGAGACCTTGGCAACACGAGTACCCAGATTGTCGGAATCTCGTTCAATTCAGTCTTACATCTCAGGACTTAAAATCCATATACAAGAAGAGCTCGAACTACATGAAATTACGTCCGTAGAAGTAGCAAGGCAAAAAGCAAAAGCTGCTGAAAAGAAATTTGAAAGGTTATCAAAACCAGAAAAAGTATATTCGAGACACAGATTTCCTCAATCTGAAAATATAGATGACACAAAATATGTCCCACACCATCTTCATGAAGAAGAAAAATCTAGTGTGGAAAAACAAAGAATGCGAGAGGGCAAGTGCAAACGTTGCGGTGAAAACTGGGACCCTAAGCACAGATGTGCAAATGGAAAAGCGAAAAATCTATACAGTTGTGAAGCAACTAATGACGCTAACAATAATGATTCATATCTAGAGGGATTAGAAGACAACTTAGAGTTCTCTCCAGAAGTGAATGGTGAAACTATTCCGCAAGTGTCATTATCAGCTATGACAGGCATATCACAACCTCAAACCCTAAGGTTAAGAGGACATATCAAGAATAACAACGTAATGGTTCTTGTCGACACTAGCAGTACCCACAATTTTCTAGATTCAACCATGGCAAAAAGACTTAACATCTTTACCTTCCCCATGCCTAATATGAAGGTAATGGTGGCTGATGGTAAAAAGATTGAGCAAGTAGGGAAATGCCATAAAGTCAAACTACAGATAAAAAACTTTCATTTAGAATCTCCATTCTACACCGTTCCATTACGAGGAGTAGATGTAGTTTTAGGAATTCAATGGCTACAAACTTTGGGTACTTATTCTGCCAACCATCAGAAGCAGTTTATAAGTTTTAAATGGAAAGGGCAGAAACACAGGTTGTATGGATTCCAAGCCCCAGAAGATCAAGTCGTATCTTCCTCTCTGATGACGAAGATGATTCAAATAGGAGCGCCAACATCTACAGTACAGTGTCATCAATTAGAAATGTTATCTTCAAAAGGGAGCCACGAAGAGTCACCAGAAGTCAAGACAGGATCCGACCCTGTCGATATCAGATCTTTTCACTATCCAGATCAACAAAAGATTGAACTCGAGAATATGCTCCACGATCTTTTTAAAATGTGGGAAGCAAGAGCCCACCGCTCAAGAAACCCAGGCGTTCGTCAACATTGTCCATCGTTACGTATGCTTTGAGGACAAAACATCTTTAAGAGAGGGGCAATGTTATGTATATTTTATTAATTATTAGTTAGATATAGTTATATTAGGTTTTATTAAGTGAAAGGGCATGATCAAAGATCATGCCTCTTCACCAAGGGACACCATGAGGCTATATTTAAAGCCTCGGTGATTCCCCATTGTAATCATATCTCATATCTCATCTTTTATAAATAATAATATATACTTATTCAAGTTTACCAGAGTTTTTACACTCCATTCTCCCTTCATCATTTGGAACATACGCATCTGATTCTCAAGAAGCATTCTTCTTTGCACCGAGCCTCCTTGGTACATCACCTCCAAGGCTGACCACATGTCATGTGTTGTATTCTTACCAGCAATATGAGGAATCACGTGGTCCTTGACTCTGTCTATGATCAAATGCTTCATCCGCGCTTGATATTCTTCATACTTCTTGAGTGGATCTGCATCGGTTGGTACAGCAAGCGTTTTCTCTGCATGATCTTTGAGACCATACTCATCTAGAACTGAGAGGATTTTGGACTTCCAAACAACAAAGTTGGACATGCCGTCCAATCTGTCTTGATCCCTCTGTCCATATCGAGCCATCTTTGCTCAGATCTGAAGAAAAAAGTACTTCTCCCTCTGGATCTGGGTTTCTTGGTGACTAGAAACCCTCTAGTAACTTCTTCTTCTGAAAACTGACTTCCCTCTTAGAAATCTTCCACCAAAATTCAAACAGACAGTATTCTCCGATCCTCCTGATCGAATCTCAGATCTGTTTGGCTCAGATCTACTGAATGATTGTCTTCCTCCCGCCTTTGTTGCCTTAGCTAGGTACAATTCTGCACCTGCAGAATCTCTACCCCACCAGCACTGCTGAAGATCTGAAGCACTGCTTCCGGATCTTGGCTGAATTCTTCTGCAACAAGAGAAGTCACTGGTCAGCGTTTTCCTCGCTAGCCCAGCACAGTGCCAGCGCTGCTCAGAAGTGGACTACGTAACCCCAGACTGGGTGACGCAGTCCTTACGCTGCCCTAGGAAGGGTCTGCGTAAGCCTAGAGGCCTTCTGCAGCTTCAGTGCTGTCTCCTGGATCTGCTTTCCCCTGCTGTCAAGAAGCCCTTTCCGGATTTGCTGCTTCTTCTGCCACCCTGTAGAAAATATTTCTTCAGCTGATTGCTGGAGATTCAGCTTGATCTGCTATCGCTCTGATACCATGTGAATAATATATTGCAGTGTATTGGTTTATTTTCTCCTACTTGATTTAATTAATACAAGTTATTTTCAGAAATTAGATTCAGAAAATACCAAAAATAAACACAACTACAGCCTACACATGCAGATCATTTACTAAATAATACACTCATGCAAAAAAGTGACACATGGATTTTTGGACATAAGTCCTCGAAAAAACCCAAAGTGGGAAAACCAGTTCAGCAGATATGAGGGTTTATTACTAAGTAGTTCTGAGTATAGCAACTCTGGGTTCCAAAACTTGGAAAACCCAACAGAGAATAAAATATATCAAATCTGCAGCTAACCTAAAGATCTAATGCCAAATATTTGACTGATCCACACCCTCAAACGGGATTTATAGGACTCAGCCCAGATCTTACCCTGGAAATCCTCAGCGCAGCTTCTAAAGCCCCAACATTGCCCTAGAAGGCCTGCGTCAGCCTCTGCGTGGCCCTAGGAGGGCCTGCGTCACCTCTGGAGGGTCTACGCTGCCCCTGCACTGCCTCTGCTAGGCCAATGTGGCCCTAGTTGCCTCTGCGTTGTCCCTATTGGACTACGTGGCTCCGAAGCCCCTCTACATTGTCCTTGCTGCTACTCCTCTTGCCTCTTGTTGTCTCTTGGCCCAGGAATCAGAACATTCCCTTGGCCAATACTACCCCTCACTGCAGGAAATCCCTCTGGAAATTCTTAGCAAACCCGCCCTAGAATTCCAAATCTATTCCTCAGTTCTACCAAAATTGAGTCACTCAACTGACCCTCAGGCCTTTCTCTTATACTTTTTCGTTGAACCCTTCAATGGTTGAGATTAAATCATCCATCAACAGTTGAGATTAAAAGATTGCTTGATCCATGTGACTTGAGACAATTTCAGCACGTGTTAATTAATTCACTTTAATTCTTTTATTTTCCTATGTTAGACTTAGGAAATCCATTAAAAATAATTAATTATTTGAATAACTTGGACACCAACTGAAATTTCTCAAATCCATTTTTGGGTCTTGTAGATCAAGTGTACTGTAGTCCCTCCACAAAATTTGGGAGCTAGAGCACAATTGACACTACCCCAAATACACAAAATCTCAACACACAATCCCTGCGTCACTATCTCTGTGTTGTCCCTCCTCTGCGCTGCTTCTTCCAGTATGTTCTCGCACTCCCGACTATCGCTGATACCCTCTCTCTCCCACCTGCAACTCTCCCTCTGATTCGATTTTCTCTTGCCAAACTTCAGCCAGTGAGAAAATCGATCTGCTTGGGCAACTAAGTATCTGCCTGGTGTATTTCCAAATGACCATCGAAGTCCTTCCTATAATCTTCTCGTTGAGAAATCAGCAGCCCAAATTAGATTCTAATCAATGGCTCAAATCATATTAACTCGATCTTCGTCTTTTTCTAGAAGATTCACACTCAACTCTATTAATACCCTTTAATTATTTTAATTTGCTAAGTTTAGACTTATGCATCCATTAAAAATAATTAATTATTTTAAGAAAACCTCCTTCGGGTGGAATTTCTCAAAAATATTTCTGGGTATTCTGGAATACATGTGTCCTAGTCTCCATGCAAATTCTGAGGCTTAGAGCACATCCGATGCTACCAGAAATCAACACTCCCTCTTAGCGAGGAATGTGCTCTAGTAATGCAATCTGTTGAAGCATCACCCTAACTCTGTAACATCTCCCTCTGTGTTGTTGATGTCTGACATCACTACCCACCAACTATTGCGCAAATGTTGCATTTGTGTTGCTGTTGACCCTGCATATTGCTGCCAACAACTGCCAACTACGGCATCTACACTGCAACTCCTTCTCATTTATTGTTGTTGCAACTGAGAAACCATTTGTTTCTACTACTAAAACAGGTTCTCTACAATACCCGTCTGCTCCCTGAACCTAATGAACTTAGCTCTTCCTATAGCCTTTGTGAATATGTTTGCTACCTGAGCTCCTGTGGGGACATACTGCAACTGTATTGCCCCACGCTAAACACTCTCTGATAAAGTGACATCTGATTTCTATGTGTATCGACTGATCATGAAATACAGGATTCTCAGAGAGTTTGATACAACTATGATTATCGCAGTAAACATTGGTCGCTTCCATCCTCTTCCTAAACAAACTCACAAGCAACTTCCTAAGCCATATAGCTTCCCATGTTGTTGTGCTAGCTGCCATATATTTTGCTTCCGTTGAGCTCAGAGCTACCGACTTTTGCTTCCTGTTGCACATATTCATCCTTTCACAAGAGTGTATATTATAAGGAATCCTGGTAGCCTGGTAATCCCACTCTGGAACCTGAAAAGGCCCTTAGAGTTCGATTAAACATGCTCAACTCTAGTAAACATCTTGTTTTTCTCGGACAGGAAGCCCTCTCTAACATCCATTTTTTTTCCCTAACCTCGTTGAGCAAGACATCATGGACTTATTCGCCCCTTGTAACTTTTCCAATATGTAGGGTTATCCTCGTGATTCTTTAAAGAATGGTATGGACAAATTGCCCTCTTTCAAGGGGAATAATGCAATTAATGTTGTATATCATCTCAAAGCTTTTATAACTTTCTTGATTAGATATGCTAGCAAAGATGCCTACAATCATGAAGATGTAAAGATGGAGCTCTTTGTTCTCGCCTTAGAAAAAGATGTGTTGGATTGGTTCTTAGAAAAGCCCGCTAACTCATTTGATTCATTGCAAGCCCTGATTAATGCTTTTAAAGATAAATATGGGGATAAGAGAGAAGGGAGATATTTGCTTAGAGTTATCAGCGTTATAAAGAAAAAAGAGAATGAGATAGTTGAAGAGTTTAATAAAACGTTTAATGGTATTGTTAAAGAAATGCACCAAGATTATAAACCTACCGATAAGTCTCTTCTTGAATATTACCTCGATGCTTTTAATGTTGACACCTCTTACGAATTAAGGCGTGCTAAGCCTATTGATTTGAAGACTATTCATACCTTGGCTGAAGAATTAGAAAAAGAGAAGAAAGCATCTGGGAAATCTAAGATTCCAAGTTTTGATAGAGGTCCAAGTAAATCTCGTGAACCTAAAGGAAAAGAGATCAAAGAAGTTGACCATGATCCTATTAAGAAATTGACTCAATTAATTAAGGATATGAAGATTGAGCATGTTGAGGAAATGAATGTTATGCAGGCTAGGTTGATCCAAATGGAATGATCATAAGCTCATAATATTCAACCTAGAAATAATAATAACAAGAATAATATTGCATTGAAAAAAAAGGACTACTCCAACAAGTAGAGACCGCCAAATCCTCCTAAATCTACGAATGTTGCCGATCAACCTTTGCCATTTTGTAGACCTTGTGAAAGCTTCCATGAAAAAAGTTATTTTGTTATTGATAAAAGTATCTTAGATGGTGGACAAGTGGCTGCAAGTGAGCAAATTAATGTAATCAATCATGATCTTAACCTGTCTATGGAAGAAGATATAGAGATGCTTCCCTCATCTTTTACCATTAATAATTTCAATGATGAAAAGGACCCAATTATGGAATTGTATGAAGAGAATTCATCCCAAGAAAAAATCTTGGAGATTACAAAGAGTAAGGGATACACTTATAGCAAGAAAAATAAAGATCAAAGCAATGACCAAGCTCCTCCCAAAACTTATCATTATGGCTTGAAAATTGATTGGGTTACTTGAATAAATAATGCGAAAATTTCTATTCATGTCCTTGAATTTTTGAAGATTCCATCTCAAAGAGAAAAATTTTTGAAAGTTATACCTTAGAGGCTTATGTCAACAAGGAAAAGTTGGTGCACATACCAAAGATGAAGAAATCAAGTTGAAGGATCTAAACTGTTATATGACAAATGAAGACCATCATCCTTTCTTCTTTATTTTAATGGTTAATGATCATTTGTTGCACAATTGTATGTTGCACTCAAGGACTTCAACTAATGTTATGACTAAGAAAGTCATGGAACAATTTAATTTGAGGGTATAAAGGCCTTACCACAACATATGCTCCATGGATTCAAAAAAGATTAAATTTCTTGGCATAATCAAAGACTTACAAGTCTGCTTAGCAACATTCCCATACAGGATGATTACTATGGACATTGCTATTATAGAAGTACCAGACGTACGGGGGATGCTTTTATCTCGAAAATTTGCAGTTGATCTTGTAGGTTGTATTCAATTGGACTTGTCTTGTGCTACTATCCCTTTAATCGAGGGTGGTATGGCCATACTTTACAGGGAAATTGAAAGGAAATTTCATATTGAGAATCCCAAGAAACCCAACAACGCAAATGTCGGCAGATCTCCCAAAGAATATAACGCAATATTGATTGATTTTGTTGAACCTGTGGTGCGAAGTGCCCACGATTTCACATCATCAACCATGAACAGGAAATGAAAGTGAAAAATACTAGATAGATCTACGCAGTACAACATTCAAATGCTTCATCATCCTAAGAAGTTCAAGATTCAATAAGGCACCTCAGATAAGCAGCCAATGGATCCGCTTGTAAGCAAACAAGTTCTCTGGATTGGACTACAAAGATGACATCTGATGCCATAGGGAATCCTTTGTATTGTATCTCTAACCCTACTCTCCTAGATTAGGTTTCATTGTTTTCATTAGAATAGGTTTTACATTCAGCATTTATATTTATTTGTCATTAGATTTAGAGTTCATTTCTCTATTTTTAGAATAAGATTTCTATTTCAGCAGTTGATGATATATATGATGATGTTGATATGTTTTAGAATAGATATCTACTTGATGTTACTTGTTCTTCTTAGATGCAGATTGTGGATTCTCACATTCCTTCACTGAAGCAACATGTCCCCAAGTAGAGCCAGATGTTGACCATGTACATGTCAACAGTTCCGAGAAGTAAAGTATAAAGCAGTGGATTATTTTTTTTCGTCATTATCATCATTGTAATCCCAAATTTTGCAAGATTCCAGTATGACCACTAAGCCATGTAACAACAGGTAGGTAAGCCTATGATTCTTGTCAAAGGGTCTCACTCGAGGGAGTTTTTCAGCCTCTCTAATTATTGGTGTTTCTAGACATGAATAATTAGCAGAGTTTTTCTCCCAAACATACCCCAAAGTTAGGGTGGAACGCGTTGATAAGGTCTTAGGTGAGTCCTCATGTTATTGAGTCTATGTATTTTTATCATACTAGATCATGTGTCTTGTGCTGCAGAATTTGGTTGTGTCTAAAGAAGTTGTCTCTATGTGTAAAATTTTTCCTTCTAAGTGTTGATTATTGTAATATTCTTATGTAAAAGTGTTCTTTAGGAATATTTTTAGTGAATGGTTCCTCATAATTAGAACACCATTACCAAAATATTTTTTAGACCCACTTAGAGGGTAGAAAATATTTGTAATCCCCTCCTAAGTCTATTATTTAATTTTTTCAAAAATAATAAATAAATAAAAAATAAAAAATAAATAGCCAGAAATTGTCAAAAATAAAATGAGAAAAAAAAATTGATTACTATCCAAGTGGAAAAATTATCAAAAAAAAACTGAGGCTATTTTTCAAAGGCAAAGATAGCCTCATTTCCAAGGCAGGATAGCCCAGTCAAGAAATTCGTTGGACCAAGAAGACTATTTTCACAGCAAAATCGAATTTTTGGAATAGAGGGGTAATTATTTTGCACAAGTTACGATAATTCTATTTTTTAAGATTCTCTAAAGGACCAAATGCACTTGGAAGTTTGATTTTCTCAAGGGGTCGAAATTGTTGGAGATTTGTGTAGCAGTTATCAATAGATAAATTCATTTTGGCATGGATCAAGCCTTGTATCATGTCAAACTAGTCATTTTTCCACTTGGAGGGGTCTAGAACTCTCATATTTTCTATATAAGGAAGCTATTTTCTTCTCATTGTAATCGTGATTTGATGCACTGAGCTAAGCTCTGTTGGATATTTTCTAGAATAAAATCAAAAGTCTTTGGGGTTCCAATTCAAGGTGTCTCTCTCTCAATGATTTATGGTATGTGCTGAGTGATTTCAGTGCTCTAATGGTTTATTACTAAATATTGTTGTTGCAATAGCCGATGGTTGGATTATCTATTCGCACAAATATCTTGCATTAGGTATTGGGCTAGAGTAAACACTTTAAATCTAGTAGATCTAGCAAGTATCTCTAGATCTTTGGATTTCTTGTGTGAATCGAACCCCTTTGGAACTAACAATCTATCTCTTGAGTGTGTAGAGATCTTCAGGTGATTCAACACTTGGGAGACTTTGAGGAGACTACGTCTTGTTTGGCTTCTCGACTTATCCAGCAATTTATGGTGCAGGGTTTTAGCTAGTGCATTAGCTAAAAATTATTTATTTCACTTATTCTCTAAATCTACTTGTGTTATAAAGGTTTATTTGCTTAATAGATCTAGTATTTCCTTATAAATATTGTGAATAATTTGTGAATAAATCTACTAACCCCTGTATTTTATTTGTTCATTGTGTACATAATTTTTTGGTTTTCATTTTGGAATTTTGTAGATCTTGGGACTTGCTCTATTTATACAACTTGCAGGTGCCATAACTTTAGGATTCAAGGATAAATTTGAAATTTGAGGGCTTAAGCCCTCACCTAGCTTGGATGGCTAGGTTTGGGCAATTAGTCACTTGAGGAGGAGGAGTTCAGCCTTTTGGAAGAGAGTGTTCAACTTCTGAGATTGGATCTAGGGTCTAGATACCTTGATCTAGCATACCCAGGTCCTAGAATTTCAACACTCAAGCTTTTGGAGGGAATCGCTAGCCCTAGAGGGCTAAGTCACTGCAAAATCAAGGATTCAAATGAGGGTTTGTCATTGGAGGTGGCTACAATCACTTACTTGGGCCTCAATTTGACTTATCTTCTTGCTTGAAGGCAGTTGCGGGCCTAGGAGGCCTTCTCAAACTTAGCCGCAACGGTTTTGAGGCCTTGTAACCCTAGCCGCAACCCTATCTTTGTTGGAAATACTGAGAGGGGGGGTGAATCAGTATTTCTTTTCAATTGTTATTTTTACCAGTTAGATCACTTATATTTAGAACACAAAATGAACAATAAGAATAAATGTTTTTATTAATTTCTTCTTTACAATAAATCAGGTACAATATATGTAGGGCTCCAACCCTAGATGAAGACACCGATCTTCAATCTCCCAGGCTCCAACCTATATTTGCCAAGAACCGACTTGGTCTTCCAAGGCTCCAACCTTGTCAATTTTGAGGCACCAACCTCTAGGGCTCCAACCCTATCTCTGGTACAGGCTCCGACTTGGTCTCTTGAGGACTCCTATCCTCTAGGCTCCAACCCCTTTGCTGAATCAAGGTAAGTCTACCACCTTCACGGCTCCCAATATCATCTCCAACGAGCTGACAATGTATTTCACCAATGCTTCCTCTCAATACAAGTTAGTCCATCAATGACAACTTTGCATTCACATGAAGGTCACACCATTCATGGTCACCAAAGAAGATTCAGTCACCTCATGTAGGCCTCAACAATGCATCATAGCTCCTGCAAGAATCCCAAGATCAGCTCCAACCACCTGATATACTTTGTGTATTTTCATGACAATGTCAATGTGTTTCACAATGTTCAATCTGTATGACTTCAAATCAGCTCCACCAAGATTAGTCTTCATAGGAAGTCTTAACAAGTTCCAAAGATAATCCTTCAATCTACCCTAAATGACAACCCAAAATGCTGCTTCAAAATCCATTCAAGGGTTGCTTTAATGACTACAATATATGCTCCAAGTCTCTTCAAATCTGCTTGAAGATATCCTTCGCATGGTGTTCTTACAAAGTCTTCAGGATCTGCTCAAAATGTTCTCCATGGTTTGCTCAAGATCTACTTCAAAATGTCTTCAAAACACTTAGCTTAAGATTCCTTAAGTCTGTCTCAGACATCTTAGGTTCATGACACTCAAAAGGTTGTTCAATATTTGATCTTTATGAGATTACCCAGTGTTGCTTCTCCAAGATTGACACAAAGAACTGTCTCAGAGACTCGTGAATGCATGCAAGTCTAATGAGAAATAGCTTCAAATCTGCTCAAGGATAAAGAATGCTGTTTCAGAAGCCCCTGAAGATCTTCACTTTCTTCCCTTTTTCAAATCTGTTCCAAGGATGCTTGAGGTCTACTTCAACAAAGGCTTCTAATAAAGGTGAGAATATCTTCTCAAAAACCTCCCTGAAGTCTGCTACAAGATTCTTCAAAAATTGCTCGAAGTTCACAAGAGAGAGTCCTCCAAACAATTCCAAATCTGCTCCAAGCAAGCTTCCGAAGGTGGTTTAATGAGGGTCAGTTCACATGATTTGCTCCACAGGAAATTAGGGTGAGATTCCAAACTTAGGTTACTTCAGTTCTGCGTTTTTAGGATAACCAACTTGTTTTAACCCTACAGAAATTTTTTAGCCCAAAACAAAAAGTCTTCAAGTCCTCCTTGGCCTCCAATTACTTCTCTGCAGTTATATTCTGATTTTTTGATCGAAAATCCTTAGCCAAATGAACAGTCCAAACCTCCTTTTTAGTGCTGATGATGACGTCGTGATGAAAGAACACGTCTTTTTTTGGGGGGCAGGCCGAAGATGGAATCACTGTATAGGCCGGCTAGCTGCTAGGATTAATTTCCTCAACTTAAAAAAATCAATATCTTTCAAACTGCTTGGAGTTTCGGGCTGAGTAATAGCTCGTTGGAAAGGCAAAATTATGCTCTTCAAGATGGTGTAGGTCTCATGTGAAAGACTGCTTCTAATGTTGGAAAAAATATTTTTCTTTGTGACTGTCCTTAAATTATTTAGTGTAGAAAATGATCAGGACAGTATGGCTTCTTTGTTTGGCTTCTCCATTGTTTTTCTTCTCCATTATTTGGCTTCTTCATCATCATAGGAACATGTAGGACATCCACGTCATCATGATAGTGTCCAGCAATGAGTGTATCATCCATGTCATCACATAATTGTGCAGTGATATGTTATAGTGCAGCATCATTAGGAGAACTTCAAATTAGTCTTCCAGCCATCAAATGAGATCTTCCACATCATCATCTAGTCTTCCAACCTTCATCAAGTGCCACATCAATTGTGTCATTCATTTAGTGTATGACTCATATACTTACCTAAAGCTGTTAAGTTCTTTGACTTTCACTTAAGGCATATGCAATATTTATAGCCAGTTCCTAAGGACTTCTACATTCTTCGCTAGTGGTTTGACATCTCTGTATGACCTCTTCATTGATGCATCCTGAAATTGTGACTGCATGAGGTTCATTGACATCACAAGAATATTTGCCATCTCAACTATTGACATCAATGACAACCTTGATTAACAATCTCCCCCTTTGTCATTGATGGCAATATTCTTGCCCTTCAACATTCTCTCCCCCTTTGACATCAATGGCGAAAGGGGTGCTCAAGTACTCCCCCTATCAAGTTGCTTCCCTCATCATATTTTCTTCGTCAATAATAGTTCTTCATAGGTACGATGCTCCCCCTGTCATGGTGCTCTTCTTTCTGGCAATGTGTTCCATGATAGATGTGTTTACATTTCTCCATGGATGAACCAATTACCCCTTCATGCATAAGCTCTTCTAGCTTCTTTAGACAAGAAAGATTGTTGCCTTGTGATCAAGTGGAAGAAATCTTCACAATTTCATTATTTTCTAAATTGGAGTTACTCCCGAGAGATGATTTGTCAAGATTGTCCAAGTGTGACTCATCATGGATTCCATAACACCTTTTCACGGAAGACTTCTGCAAGAATAGTTAGGAGTCACCAGCTCCCCCTAACAGTATGCATGGTCTCCTTTTTGGCAGAGTCTCATCATCAAACACTTGAAATATCACATTTTCCAAGGATGTCTTCATCAAATCAACAATATGTGTTGTTGGCTGGAGTGTTCAAGAGACTTTCGGATCCAATTTGCTTCATTTTCCACACTTGTGTAACTTTCTTCTGTAGCTTGGTTGTCATAGTTTTAGCTTGTTTAGGGACCCAAGTCAAGTTACAATCACGAGCCATATGTCCAATTTTATGGCAATTGGAGCATTCCATTCTGCTCATAAATGAGAATGCATGATTTCTTCTTGCAAAGTTGCTTCTAGGAGATTGACAGGGACCACTAAATTTGTCCTTGTGGTATGACCTACAATCCTTTGCCATATGCCCAAAGTTTGTACAAGAATAGAAATAACCAAAAAATATACTTTGGTACCTAGAGGATGGAGATTGCCTTGATGTATTTCCAAAGTCATTCTGCCTCGGGATCCTTTGATGATATCCATTGCCTCTTTCATCCTTGACACCTTCATCATATCTTCTTGAAGTAGGGTTTCTTCCAATGTCATCTTGACTCATGCTTTTGCTGGAACTGGGGGCATCAATATTTCTTCCAAGCTTTTCCACATCCTTGTTGTTTGAAGCATTAGGGTTTGCATCACTTTTGTTTGAGGGTTCACCTGCATAACCAAGACCTGATTTATCTAGGGGGGATTTTTGATAACTTAGCATGTCATTGAGGGTTTGAGAACTCTTTAAGTTCTTATTCAGCAAGTCAACTTCCTTTTTAAGAGAGAAAATTTCTCCTTTCAACTTTTCACAGTCTTCATCTTTCATAACTAGTTGGTTCTTCATTTCTTCCATCATCCTTGTTGCTTCGTGTGCTTCGATTTTAAGGGAGATGATATTTGATTTCATTATGAGGATTTCTTCATTCTCCTTTGCTAGACTGCTCTCCATTTCTTCTTTTATTCTTGTAGCTTCACATGTTTCAGCCTTGAGGAGATTGATGTCTGATTTCAGTTTGAAGATTTCTTCATCCTTTTCTTCTAGTTGGCATATCATGGTGTTTCTCTCCTTTTCTACTTCATCAACTTGTCCTTCTATGAATGCCAAAGTTTCCATCACCTTCTCGAGTCCTTGTGCTTGTTTCCTTGCTTCTTCTAGTTGAGATCTAAGAGAGGAGACCTCTTCCTTGTATTGACCAATCTCTGCTTCAAGATTGTTCAAGCTCTTAAGTCTTTGTTCAAGGTGGCTTGACGAAGTTTCTTCTTTTTTCTTTGCCTTATCCAATTGATTTGTGATAGATATGACTTCCTCATGATGCTTTCTTTTGTATTGATGAAATTCCTCCTTAAGTTTGGCGAGCTCTTCATCTCTCTCTTGAACTTGAAGCTTGACAAGGTCAACTTCCTTCCTTGTCTTGTTTTGGTCACCAACTTGCGCTTTCTTCTTAAGTTCCTCATTTTCCTTTTTCAACCTTTTAATCTCTTCCATGGAAGCCATAATTTTATTCAGGAGATCTTCAAAGTCTTCTTTGTTCTTCATCTTCTAGGTCTTCTTTAGCCTTGTTGTCATCTCTCTTATCTTCAGCTTCCTTGATGGATTCTGGACTTCTTTCCTGTTTTCCATCATCTTCTTGACTAGAGATCATTGTCAATGCTCCTTTTGAGTGAAGATCATGAAGTTTGTCCCATATGACTTTTGCTGACGACCATTTTTCAAAATTGGCCTTCACAAAATTTGGTAACCCATTCAAAATTGCCCTTATTGCTCTTATATTGTAATCCTTGGATTCTTCGTCCATCATGCTATCAGTAATCACCAATTTCCAAACTTCAACACCTTGAGTCTTTAAGAAATTCCTCATTCTTGCCTTCCATATATCAAAGTTTCCATTGAACAATGGAGCCTTCACAAATTGATTGACTTCAATTTCAATGGTTGAGGAAGACATCTTTAGAAGGACTGGAAACTTTCTTCCTTAGCTTCGCCATTTGTGTTCTAATGATCAACCTTCAAGCTATTAGGCTTTAAGTGAAGGTACTGTCTCTCTGATACCAATTGTTCGAAATACTGAGAGAGGGGGTGAATCAGTATTTCTTTTCAATTGTTATTTTTACCAGTTAGATCACTTATATTTAGAACACAAAATGAACAATAAGAATAAATGCTTTTATTAATTTCTTCTTTACAATAAATCAGGTACAATATATGTAGGGCTCCAACCCTAGATGAAGACACTGATCTTCAATCTTCCAAGCTCCAACCTGTATTTTCCAAGCACCGACTTGGTCTTCCAAGGCTCCAACCTTGTCAATTTTGAGGCACCAACCTCTAGGGCTCCAACCCTATCTCTGGTACAGGCTCCGACTTGGTCTCTTAAGGACTCCTATCCTCTAGGGCTCCAACCCTTTGCTTCAATTCGTCAAGATAAGTTCACTAATTCTTCACGACTCCCAATATCATCTGCAACGAACCGTGACAATATATTCACCAATGCTTCCCTCTCCAATATGCTTAGTCCATCAATGACAACTTTGTATTCACATGAAGGTTTCTCCACAACTCTTCATGTCAACCAAACAAAGATCTCCAAAGTCACCTCATGAGGGCCTTCAACAATGCATCATGGTCTCCAAGAATCTCCAAGATCAGCTCCAAATCCACTCCAGGATATACTTCTTTAAGGTATCTTCAAGACAATGTCTAATGGTATGCTCTCAAACAATGTTCAATCCAAGTGACTTCAAATCAGCTCCACCAAGAATAGTCTTCATACGAAGTCTTCACATTCCAAAGATAATCCTTTAATCTGCCCTAAATGCCAACCCAAAATGCTGCTTCAAAATCCATTCAAGGGCTGCTTTAATGACTACAATATCTGCTCCAAATTTCTGCTCCAAGACTCTTCAAATCTGCTTGAAGACATCCTTCGCATGGTGTTCTTACAAAGTCTTCAGGATCTTCTCAAAATGCTCTCCATGGTTTGCTCAAGATCTGCTTCAAAATGTCTTCAAAACACTTAGCTTAAGATGCCTTAAGTCTGCTCCAAGACTTCTTCAAGGACAACTCAAAAAGGTTTTCAATATTTGATTCAATAGATCACTCCAAAAGGCTTCTCCAAGATCACACTTCAAGAATCATCCTAGACTTCAGAAATGTCTACAAGTCTGCACAGGAATAGCTTCAAATCTGCTCAAAGATACAAAGAACATTGCTTCAAAAGATCTTCAAGTTCTCCTTCAAATCTGTTCCAAGGATGCTTGAGGTCTACTTCAACAAAGGCTTCTAATAAAGGTGAGAATATCTTCTCAGAAACCTCCCTGAAGTCTGCTACAAGATTCTTCAAAAACTGCTCGAAGTTCACAAGAGAGAGTCCTCCAAACAATTCCAAATCTGCTCCAAGAAAGCTTCCGAAGGTGGTTTAATGAGGGTCGGTTCACATGATTTGCTCCACAGGAAATTAGGGTGAGATTCCAAACTTAGATTACTTCAGTTCTGCGTTTTTAGGATAACCAACCTGTTTTAACCCTACAGAAATTTTTTAGCCCAAAACAAAAAGTCTTCAAGTCCTCCTTGGCCTCCAATTACTTCTCTACGGTTATATTCTGATTTTTGACCGAAAATCCTTAGCCAAATGAACAGTCCAAACCTCCTTTTTATATGATATTGACGTCAAGATGAAGGAACACGTCTTTTTGGGGGTAGGCCGACATGAATGACTGTGTATAGGTCGGCTAGCTGCTAGGATTAATTTCCTTAACTTAAAAAATCAATATCTTTCAAACTGCTTGGAGTTTTGGGCTGAGTAATAGCTCG
Source organism: Pinus albicaulis (assembly GCA_034641835.2). NCBI lineage: Eukaryota > Viridiplantae > Streptophyta > Pinopsida > Pinales > Pinaceae > Pinus > Pinus albicaulis. Next base: position 1,446,295,731 of record CM076582.1, on the reverse strand, counting down.
TTGGAAAGGCAAAATTATGCTCTTCAAGATGGTGTAGGTCCCATGTTGAAAGATTGCCTCTAATGTTGGAAAAAAATATTTTTCTTTGTGACTGTCCTTAAATTATTTAGTGCAGAAAATGATCAAGACAGTATGGCTTCTTTGTTTGGCTTCTCCATTGTTTGTCTTCTCCATTATTTGGCTTCTTCATCATCATAGGAACATGTAAGACATCCTTGTAATCATGATAGTGTCCAGCAATGTGTATCATCCATGTCATCACATAATTGTGCAGTGATATGTTATAGTGCAGCAGAACTTCAAAATAGTCTTCCAACCTTCAAATGATATCTTCCACGTTATCATCTATTCTTTCAACCTTCATCAAGTGCCATCATCAATTGTGGTCACTCATTTAGTGTATGACTCCATATGTCATCAAAGGTTAAGGTCTAGATCATCAATATGCAACATTATAGCTAGTTCAAGGACTTCTTAGGACTTCTTCATTAGTGGTTTGACTTCTTCATTAGTGGTTTGACATCTTCATGGGTTGACCTCTTCATTGATGGCATTCTTAGCACCTAAGGATTGCATGAGGTTCATTGACATCACAAGAATATTTTCCATCTCAACTATTGACATCAATGACAACCTTGATTAACAATATTGGCCTCCAAGGCCTAGCTGTAGGCCTAAGAGGGCCTCATAATATCATTGAGAGCCTAATAATATCATTGCAGTTGGTCTTTACACTAATATCTTGTGTTTGCAGGTCTAATATCATTTTTGCAAGGGTTTAGAAGTGGTTTCTCTGTGAATAGTTGTCATTATAAATCTTTGATCCATAAGGGTTTCAAATCACTTTATAATCATTGGTTTTGTAGGGCTAACATTCACTTGGAGAGGGTTTTGTGGGCTCAATCTAGCCTTTAGGCCTAAGAGGCCTTTTTCATCTTAGCCGCATACCCTAGAGGGTCTTCCAGCCTTAGCCGCTAGCTTTTGAGGGCTCAATTCATCATCAAAATTTGCCTAGGGCTGACTATTTTGCGTTTCATGTGTATTTGGAAGTTTCTCATCACTTATTTGGGCACAAACAACTCTGAGGGCTTAATCTTGTCACCTAGGGTTGGCCACGGCACTAGAAATCCCTTCTAGCCCTAGCCGTAAGGGTTTGGAGTGTTGATTGCATCATTTTGAAGGTAATTTTGTGGTTGCATGTGTTTGGAGGAGTCTCATTGCATCTTTGAAGCCCATCCACTCCTCTTTGGTGTCTCAACTTGGCATACTTGGCATTGGAGTATGCCCTCTATGCCTCAAGGGTTTGCTCCCTCCCAACCCTCACCCTTTCTTGATTGTCATATCAATATTCAGATCTGAAGCAATCCTAACAGTGGTATAATCTCTAACATCTAGTCCTAAATCTAAGTCCTTTTAAGCCTAAAAACATCCAAGAATAACACTTACTAATCGTACGAATCATTTGAAGTGTTTTGGCTTTTTTTTCATTGCATCCTTGGTAACTAATCTTGCTGATCTCATTACTACAGTAGGATGATTACATCACTATAGAGGTCTGATTTGAGGTTGCAGCAACACTTTTATGATCTATCACAAGTGCTCTTAACATCTAGTTAGGTATTGTGCATTGGATTTTCTATACATGTGTTGATCTCTAAAGTGGACTGTCATACATTGAGCTATAGAAGTCTAATCCTTTGTGACAGTGGAATATCTGAGGCATTTGGGAGTCACTTGAATATTGGCATAGGTTCTCTCTTGTCTTGATAGCCTTGTTTGGTTATTAACCTTTCCTCTCTCATTATGCATGTTTAGAATTTAGTTGCATCTCATATGCATAAGTGTTTCTCTCATTGCAAATTACATTGCATGATTGCATTCCTAATATCTTGTTGCATTCCATAAACATTTTCACGGTAAATCCTATTGTTCCATTTCATTTAGCAATCTCATCTAGTCGTTATTACAATATTGAGGTATTCTATTGCTCTAATCGCCAAATCTAATAATTGAAAGAAAACCTCTAACAAGCATACATAAGTGTGAGACAAGAGGATTTTGCCATCATTATTGCCATAGTGTTCATCTTATTGTGTTGTAAATTTGTCATAGTCCAAATTGTTACATTATATGTAAGAATATATCCAATAAACACAATAAGATCATCTTAATAACATTGCTTCATTGAACAATCTCAAGGTGCTTCATAAGTTGCTACTGGCATTTCTGTAATCTTTTGCTCTAAGGATAATGTTTGAATAATCTTGCTTGCAAGGGGGTTAGTTGTTCATTTTAAAACATTGAAGCATAATTACATCTCATTGAAGCAAGCCAATTTCATTAGTATTTTCCTCTTCATTCTAGGTTAGAAGTTGTAAATTTTTGAAGATGTTCTATGCTTGATGCAACTTTACTTTTATCTCCAATGTCAGTCAACAATCACAAAAACAAGAAAGTAAAGTGTTGATAGAACATACCAGTAGATCGACAGAAGACAAGCCAGAAAAATATAAGTGTGTTGGCATGTTACGGCAGTCAACAGGATGCTTCAACCAGCAAAGTCTCAATACGATCAGCCAACCAGAAGTGTCACACACACAGCCCTTAAAGACAGCTCATCAAAAATCAACATAATTCAACCAATGAATCCCACATCCAGATTTCCGACATCATCCAGATTTACAGCATCATCCATATTTATGGCATCCAGATTTACGGCATCATCCATATTTACGGCATCCATTTCCAGATCATGAGGATGTGTGTGATGAGATGATTGAAATGTCCTCCAACGTTGACTCTATTCATATCAATCACTGAGGGTGTGTGACACATTTGCTGGGGGTGTAAAACCTTAAGACCGACCTGCACATATTTTGAAAGTATTAAAAATAAATTCAAAATACATGTTCTGCTCATCGAATCAAGATGATCTTTAGATCGATCTTGCACCTCTTCGAAAGAGGAACCCAATAAAAATATCGGTGTCTTCATCTGAGCATCACAACATGGAGTTTGGACCTAGTTGTCCAATTTTAACACTCCCTCTCAACTAGGGAGAACTCCATCCACCTGTGCAATCAAACATCGTGTGTCATCCCGCCGTAACTTGCTTTGTTGGCCTCTTTATTTCAGAACAGAAGCGGGTCAGTCACAAAGACATCATTCCCGGCTGACAGATTCAGCCCAGAGGTCCAAAACCTTTATAGGACTCACAAAGAGTCTCATACCAACCTGGAGTCGATTTATCTGACCCGAAGTCAGTAGGAGGTCTGAAACCTCACTTGGAATCAAGAGAGTCATATATACTAACCCGAAGTTAGTCTCATTGACCTGAAGTGAGTTGGAGGTCTGAAACCTCACATGGACTCAAAGAGTCACATACCAACCCGAAGTTGGTTTATCTGGCCCGAAGTCAGTAGGAGGTCTGAAACCTCACTAGACTTGATCCCTGATCATGTGGTTGAACACGTGTCATCCTAGATAGAGAGTACGACAATCTCTGATACGTCCATCAGTCTTTACTACTAGTCTCTAGCTTTTCCCACCTCATTGGACAAATGAGAGGTACTTCCCATGAGTCCGGAACTCAAATGGGTAGGATGCATACGGGGCACAGATCATGAGAGGCGAACCAACTCAATCATCATGACGGTGGGGCCCAAGCACACCAACAAGGTTCGGCAAGCCTAGCCCTGTGGTTGCTTATAGCTCCGAGAAGCTATCCCCAGAGCCCCCCATAGCTCCCAGAGCCCCCCATAGCTCCCAGAGCTCATCGTCCAACAAGACCCTCAGAATAGGGTCATTCCACGATACCAAGATTCTCACAGAAGATTAGGAACATGACCTTCCCCAAGGGCATTGTGAAAATATCCACGACCTACTCATCAGTTCCTATATGATCGAGCCTTACGGCGCCTCGCTGTACCATATCCCGGATAAAGTGGTACCAGCCATCAACATGCTTGGATCGTTCGTGGAAAACGGGATTCTATGACAAACGAATCCCCCTCTAGTTATCACAAAGGATAACAGTAGCATCTAGCACATGCTCGAACAGCTCACTGAAGAGCTTTCGCAACCAAGTGACTTCACAACAGGCCATACATGTTACAATGTATTCGGCCTCAACAGTGCTCAAGGCTACCGACTTCAGTTTCCTTCCCGAAGCAAATCTACGTGTGAAGTAGCATCCAGATGTGCTCTTGCGATCCACCACACTGCCAGCCCAATCGACATCAGTATATCCATGGAGTGTCATACTCCCGGCAGTGTATCTCAGCCCATGGTCTATCGTGCGTCTGAGATATCTCAAGAGTTTCTTGGCACCAACCCAGTGAATGTTATGATCAACCATGTGTTGACTTGAAGTGTTCACTGCACAACATATGTCCGGACGGGTGTTCACTAAGAACATCAGGGCCCCTACGAGTTGAAGATACTCAGTAGGATTTGTTAGCACGAGCCCAGCAGTGCTGCCACTCAACTTCTTAAAGTTGAGCTCCACTAGTTTCGACACGGACTTACAGTCCATCATACTAAATCTTTCCAGAAGCTTCACAATGTATTTTCCTTGAGAAAGGAAAATCTCGCCAAGTCTCTGCCAGACCTCCAGGCCTAGGAAGTAGTGCATCAGTCCTAGGTCCTTCATCTCGAACACAGCAGCAAGCTCCCCCTTGCACTGATGAATGAGAGGAACAACACCTGTCAGGAAGAGGTCGTCCACATACAGCACCAGAATGAGAGGCTTCTTTCTATCAACCTTGAAGTAAAGGTTCGGATCAACATTACTACGAGTGAAGCTTGGCTTCATCAGGTAGCTATCTATCCTCTCGTACCAAGCTCTGGGTGCTTGCTTCAACCCATAGAGGGCTTTCTTCAACCCGCAAACATGGGTGTCTCGATCCTGGACTTCGAACCCCAGAGGTTGCTCCACATACACCTCTTCCTTTATCGCACCATGCAGAAATGCGATCTTCACATCCATCTGATGAAGACTCCATCCTTGCGTAGCAACAAGGGCTATGATAGATCGGATGGTGGTATATCGGGCCACAGGTGCAAATATATCATCATAGTCTATGCCTTCCTTTTGAGAGAAGCCACGGGCAACGAATCTTGCCTTGAACTTTTCAGCACTTCCATCAGATCCATGCTTGATCTTGTAGAGCTATTTCGAGGTGACAACTGCTTTTTCCTCCGGTCTTGGAACCACATCCCAGACATCATTCTTCATTATGGACTCATACTCTTCGTGCATAGCATCTTTACGGCTTCCTCAAAAGATCCAGTCTCAGATTGTACAATAGTACTCATGGCTGCTAGATACCCTTGGTATCTACTTAGCTTCTTGCTTTCACGAATGTCCCCCTTTGAGGCCATATGTCCCTCGGCATCCTCGAGAGTCTCCCTAAGCCATGATGGTCTCTTCCCTATTGAAGGAGGTGGATCAATCGGGTCCATTGGTCCTTCAGCACCATGCATCGTCTCATCCTTTGGTTCTTCTTGATTTCCAGGCCTTGCTTCATGATCTTCCTCAGATCTCAGAAGATTGACTACTTTCCTCAGGGAAGCATCTTTGTCAAAGGTAACATCGTGGCATATCTACACTTCCCTTTGACCAGGCACATATACTTTATAGGCATTCGAAGTTTCGCTGTAGCCCACAGACATTGTGGTCTCCCTCTTGATGCTAGCTCCTCTACAAAAGTTATTGAACTCGTTCGTCTCATATAATAAGAACATCCTCCCAGGGATGTCACAGGTAGCATACCAGACAGATCGGAATGTACTAATTGCAAGACATCAGATGTCTTTGTGACACTTGAGGGGAAAGGTACCCTTGTATGCTTTCCTTCGGCACAACCCTGACATACATCTTCATGATTATTTGAGAACTCAGGCATCCCCGTCACCACCTTCCTTGCTTCGGGAAGGGCCTTGTAGTGAAGTTGTCCAAACCTCCGATGCCATAGTTCAGTTTGTCGGATAGTATCACATGTCATCGCTCCCAGTGGACTTCCTCCAACCTAGTAGAGTGTACCAACTCTAAACCCAATCGTGATAGCTTCCTTGAAACTCTTCTTCCACATCCACACCTTCCATCAATGAATGCCACATTGAAACCTTTGTCTTCCATGGCCGAAACAGACACAAGGTTCTTCTTCAAATTAGGTACATATAGTACATCTTGCAGGCAGATGACTTGACCTTGAGACAAGTGGAGGGTCACAGTCCCTGTCCCTTTCACGGGATATGTGGCATTATCTCCAAGGATAATTTGTAGATTAGTATCCTTCTCAACCATATTAGTAAGTGCTTCCTTGAACCCAATGATGTGCCTTGAGGCACCACTATCTATCAACTAGACATCCATAGTGTCGGGTGGAGATGCAGCAAAGAGGGCAGATACAAAAATGAATTCATTTCTTTTATCATCAAAGACATTTGATTCCTCATACCTGGAATTTCTTGACCTTTTGAAAGGTTGCCCATTTCCGCCAGAGGGAGCCTTCCTTTTCTTGACCTTCTTGAAAGGGCATTCTCTAGCATAGTGACCTAGCTCAGAGATGTAGGCAACCAGACTCTTATGAATTGAGTCCCCGATCATCAGCTTTGCTTTGATTTCCCCCTTCTTGTACTTTGATTTGGCAACAACAATTGCAGTGAATGGAGGCTCTTTGATTTTACCTTGCACATAGTCCATGACATCTTGGTCTTCCAAATTAAGATCCAATGCCATCTTCCAAGCATGGAAGTCATCCTTCCTAGTCAATTTTTCATCAGCCTTAAAGCCATTGTAGTTTGAGGAACCTATCCTCTTCTTCGGTGATTGCTACAAACTAGGGCTTTGTCTTCACCTCAGCTCTGATACCATGTAAATTTTTGAAGATGTTTTATGCTTGATGCAACTTTACTTTTATCCCTAATGTCAGTCAGCAATCACATAAACAAGAAAGTAAAGTGCTGATAGAACATACCAATAGATCGACAGAAGACAAGCCAGAAAAATATAAGTGTGTTGGTGCGTTACAGCGGTCAACAAGATGCTTCAACCAGCAAAGTCTCAATACGGTCAGCCAACCAGAAGTGTCACATACACAGCCCTTAAAGACAGCTCATAAAAAATCAACATAATTCAACAAAAGAATCCCACATCCAGATTTATGACATCCATTTCCGGCATCATCCAGATTTACGAGATCATCCATATTTACGGCATCCAGATTTACGACATCCATTTCTAGATCATGAGGATGTGTGTGATGAGATGATTGAAATGTCCTCTAACGTTGAATCTATTTATATCAATCACTGAGGGGGTGTGACATATTTGTTGGGGGTGTAAAACCTTAAGGCCGACCTGCACATATTTTGAAAGTATTAAAAATAAATTCAAAATAAATGTTCTGCTCATCGGATCAAGATGATCTTTAGATCGATCTTGCACCTCTTCGAAAGAGGAACCCAATAAAAATATTGGTGTCTTCATCTGAACATCACAACATGGAGTTTGGACCTAGTTGTCCAATTTTAACAGAAGTGCATGTTTAAAAATTACCTCCAAGCATAAGCTTGGTTGATAGAAATTTAGGGCCACCTCTCTCTCGATTTGCGACACTTGACCCTTGCACTGAGCTTAAAACAGATAACCTTGCAATTCTCTTGTGGGCAATCCCTTGTAGGAACCGAGGCATTTGGGTCATTAGAATTCCAGGGTAGGTATCGTTATTGAGGCTATTAATTTTAGATAACCATGGTGTTCTATGCTTGATGCACTTTTACTTCAATCTTTCTTAGGTCCAATACAAAATAGCAATCACATAAACTTGAAAGTAAAATGTTGACAGAACACAATAATAGATCGATAGAAGACAAGCCAAATATAGATCAGATTGACAATTCCTTTTGTCTAGCAAAGATATGAGATATTGTGCCATTACGACGGTCAATAAGATGCTTCAACTAGCAAAGTCTTTCTCGGTCAGCGAGCACTTTCATGTGTCACACCCACAGCCCTCAAAGACAGCTCGTCACATGTCAACGCAAGTCAAACCAAGGACAGCGCAGAAAATTCAACGCAGGAAGCTTCAGAAAAGTCAACGCAACAAACTAGGGCTTCGGTCAAACAGCCCGAAATTCCTCGATTTTAGTGCCCATCTATACGGCGTCCTAAAATCGGAATTTCTGCAGAAGATTGAGGTCAAACGACCAAGGTTTGACCATGGTCAACGCTAGTCCACGTTGCAGCAGAAAAGCCCTAAACAGATCAGCGCCGAAAACAGCAGCTTCGCTCCACACATGTGAGAAGAAAAAGGCCTCCAAAGGCTATCGAACCAATCAGATCAAGAAGAGAGAATGTGTGATGAGATGATGAAAAAATGACCTCCAAGTCTCTCCAATTTATATTCATCAATAAGGGTGTGTGACACATCTCTTAGGCATGTGAGATAAATTTGGCCAACCTTGCACATGTGGAAAATAAATTCAAAATCAATGTTTTGCTCATCCAATCAAGATGATCTTTAGATCAATCTTGCACCTCTCCGAATAAGAAATCCAACAAAAATATGACCATCGTCATATGAGTAGTGCAACATGGAGTTTGGACCTAGTTGCCCAAAATTAACAGAGACCTTAGCCTCCTTCCCCTGGACTTCTTTCTACACCCCTTTGCGAGACTTGCATCTAAACAATCGAGGTGAAGGCTCTCATCTAGACTAGGCATTTAATTAAAAATAACCAAGATCTTGCATCTCACATTAGATTAGATCTTGCATTTCATCTAGGATAGAATTTGCATCTTGCAGCAATTGTGCATCCAGTAGCTTGACATATTCATTTATATTGTGCAAGTAATTAATCTTGAGGCACTGGTCTATCATTTATATCTTAAGAATCTAATTGGTTGTGCATAATAATCTTACTTGTAACATAATTCTAATCCAAGTTGCTAGGATATTCAGTTGTATCTCTTGAACTTGTTCGTTTCTGATGGGTTCCTCATCATTCTATCTGTAGGGACTACCCCCCTTAGTTTGCATTTAGGAGATAGCTTAAACGGAGTAGGCAGGGATCAAAGTGACAGCCCCTGTCCTGAGCGTTGTCGCATTGGGTGTACGATTCGGGCAACAACAAACCTCAAAACCATTAATGCTAAAAAGAAACATTTGAGCTCTAGAACAGCTGGCGATATAGAGCAAACATCATACATGTCATGTGCTAATAATAGGCACCCTTGAGTAATCGTCTACAACTGCAAGTTCCAAATTCAGTTGTATCAGTAAGGTTTCCCCTTAGCGATACTCACATCTAACAGTGACAAGTATACTATTAAATTTAAATTTCACATCTACCAGTGACAAGTATACTCTTATATTTTCAATGCAAGTAATAGAATAAATCCCAGGAAAAATCCAATCTATTATCCATTGTAAAAGAGCTTCATATGCACATTGCTTCTATAAATTTTCAATACGATTGTCTCATTATCAGGGTTACCTAGAATCAGGATGCATGGCAGCAAATCTCTCGAGGAAAACAATTGCCTCTCTTGTGTTTAGTTCGAATAACTGCACACACTAAATTAAGTACCATTAGGACTCTATAAACAAGTAGATCAATAAGCAAGAAACTTCCAAATTCCAATATACAAAAATTTGCAATGAGATACTATTAGCCAGCAATAACTTTTGCAAAATTGCAAGCAGGTAACATGAAAATGAAGACAGAAAGCAGTGACACCACATGTTTTTCCTTTTATTTTGAATACTAGTGCTATAAATTGATCAATTTGATCAAATCCATCAAATCATCCATAAACCACAATATATAGATTAGTTGGCATGTAATTTGTAGAGTTGTTTATGCAGATTCTCTATCACAAAGAATCAAATTTCACTGTTTGGCTCATTTCTTGCTTACCCACTTTTTGGTCAAAAACCTATATGGGGTCTGGACACAAAATATTGCAATCTGTCCCTAAGCCTACTTCTGATCATAGTGAGACTCACCCTAATCACCTGAACCTTGCCATTGGTAAAATCTTCTCGTCAAATATTCCCTTGACAAGCTACTAGTGGGCACACCAGAAAATGTGCACCACAGCTATAAAGATGTGTTTGATTAAGTACCCTATTTATCATTATGGTTTGTTTGTGATTACTACAGTCCATTTCTGCATTTAACATGGTAATTATATTCTCATGTTGATGATGATGATGAAGTTGTGATGTATGGTTATGGTTGTGATTATATGCAGCTGTAACATGAGTTTAACTCACTCTAGGACAACTACAAACATTTGATTATGAATGCATAACCACTGTGGAAATATTGCATGGTTGTGCTGGCAATTATTCACATGATGATAATGATTCGGTGGCTCTCTTCTCTATTTATGATTTGATCTCCCGTACCTTTTAAAACAATAGTTATTATAAACTTAAAATGTAATGGTCTGTGTGTGCACAAGAGAACAAAGGCTTACTGTATGGATATACGTATGTGTTATATAGTAAATGTGTAACTAGGGCCAAGACTTCAACCCCTCACCCCACAATAATGTTGTCTTTAATAACCAATTATGAATCAAGGAACAAAGAGAATTTAGACTCAAGAAACCCCCTAAGGGGAAAATCTATACTAAATAATCATTGCTGGATGTAATTCTATTGTACAAATTGTTAAAATTTGGGTACCAGAGAACAAGTAGTTTCTTAAGGCTTTGATCTTTGGCCTAGGGAAAAGTGTCCAAATGTATTTATTCTATTCTCCTAAAGTGACTTTATAAAGCGGTAAAGTCAAATCTAATTTAAAAGTGACTTTATAAGTGATAAAGTTACAAAGTCTAATTTTAAAGTGACTTTATTAAAGTCAATGTGAAATTAGAAAGTGAAAAAGTGACTATGGAAATAAAAGGCTAAGTTGTAATAACTCTGTTCCCTGATTTCTAAGAATTTACCTATCTGAACTTAACTTTAAGTAAAAACAGATCTAATGAAACATTGTAACAGTTTAAAATTGAAATTTCAGCTTGCATGATTAATCTATACGTAGAGAAATACCTGAAAATCAGCACAAATTTACAAATTCTGAAGCGGGCTGAAGATTAGTTGAGCACCTGGTGATGTCGTGAACAGATTACCGGGACAATCAATCCTCCCAGCCAATCCGGGAACAATCCCAGACCCAAAGGATGCCTCCTCTGCCCCCGTGCCCAGATTTCCAAGAACCTAGAGACTCCTTCCCAAAACAATTCAATCTGACATTTCCTTCTCACTTAAGCAGAATTCGTTTATTTTCCTTCAAAACATCCCCCCCCTTCTTCTCCATATCACCTCCCTTAAATAAGCTCCCTCCACCGCCTCCTCCTTTCCCGAGGTCTTCCCCTTATTAATGGTGATATTTTTTGTATTTATGGTGGTATACTTTTCATTATATTTGGATAGGAATATAATCTAAACAATCTTCCTCCACCGCCTCTAACCTCCCGAGGCTTATCCATCCTTATGTTCATATTAAATGTTGTTATGGTGGGTGATCCACATTAATGTGAGTACGAATATACATTTATGAAGGTGGGATTATATAGTTATTTTATTTATAGAGCTTGGGACTTTATTTAAGTACTTTTAATATTAATCTTTAATATTGCATACTCATTTTTAACTTAAGGATTTAACTTTATTATTTCATTTCTTTTATTACCTCTTTTCATAAAATTTTATACTTAGTTGAACTTAATATAAATCTGAAATCTTAATATTAAGTTCCCAATCTATGAAATCTTGATATTAGTAGGTAGGTGTACTAGTGCGATGTGGGCGGTATAGGCAGGTGTAGCTATCAAATGCCTATATCGTTCACATGCTAATATCGTTTTGTATATACTTGGGAATGGGTCGTTACATAAGTGGGGTGAAT
>CM076582.1:1446024040-1446283706 GCA_034641835.2 Pinus albicaulis | reverse complement strand
TTTGTGGACATCTTTAACTTCTGATGGGGGTTCAGTATTTTCCATGCAGCTGTCTATAAATTCTTGAAGGTTTTCTACTGCTTTCTAGTTGCGTAGCAACTTCATACATGCCTATAGGAATGGTTTAACTTCTTCGTCTGCTTTTAGGTTTGTTGGGTGTTACACCATTTTTTTGGTCATCTAACCTATTATTATTAGATGAACCCAAGTACACCATGTAAGACCAATTTTACCCTAAGTAAAATTGCTTTCACCATGTGAAATAACTTATTTGTTTATATTTACCGGTCATATTTAACCCAAAACAAGGAAATTAATTAAATAAATCTATATTTATTCGGTATTTCCTAGAATAAGTTATTTAAATCATTATTTAAATAATATTCTTAATTAAATTTATTAAATCATCCATAAATAATTAAATAAACCATTATTTATTTAATTTTATTTATCATTCCCCTAAAAATGATAAATAAATCATTTATTTATTTATTATTATAATAAAGGAATTGACTAAATTCAAAAATCCTTTTCCTTCAACAAATATAATAAAATATTCCTAAAAGGGTGGTTCTTAGAATTCTAGTAATAATATTTTATTCATTGGAAGTTCTAGACCACCTAATATTTTGTTATAAATAGAAGGGTTTTCCCCATTCATTAGTCACCTCCATTGCATTAGATCACTCTGGATCTATACTAGGTCACATTTTCCATTTTTGCCTTATGAGCTCCCATTGAGTTCTATGTTTGTTTGGGTTTTTTACAACAACAAGAGAGAGGAATTTTAGATCTGAAATGCTGAGGACTTTCAAGAACCCATCCTATTGAGGAGAACCAGAAAACACCTTTATTGTTTTCCTCCCAAGTGTCCCCTTTTTAATATAATATAAAAATTCTTTCAAATACATTGTTCTTGTCTTGTCTATTGGATGCGTAGAGGTAGACACATTTTACTTTATCGTTAATGTCTTTTATGCTTAGATATGGATTTGTGCAGCATTATTTGGATCACCTAATTGCAGATTTAAAGATATTTGGCAGCCATAATCGATGTTAGGGCTATTTGTTATGCGTAGCTAAAGTGGTCTTTTACGACGAAAGATTCATACTAACATTGGGGATTTGGAGGTAAAGTATTTGCGAGCCTCTAGGAAGGTCTCTTTCTCCTTCTATAGGTCTAGGCTTTCTTTTTTTATAGAAACTTTTCGAATAAGGGGTTTAGCTGCAGCTCTTTCCTCAACTCCTCCCGTAGCCATGCCACTACACGTAATGACATTAATATTGGGTTCCTTATCATGTGGTTCTGCCTTAACCCTTTGTACATTCTACATTGGTGTCTGCTGTTTCTCCTGCATGTTTTATATCAGTACCAGACAATCTTCGATCACATAATCCAATTGTCTGCAATATCCACAAGATTGTCGTGCAGGGTTTAGACAGTCCCTTGCGAAGTGCCCTACTTCTCCACAATTATAGTAGATCAATTGCCCTCTTCCTTGACTTGTGATTCTGCCTCTTCCCCCTCGGCCTCTTGCATGGGAGCCTCCTCATCCCAAGGGGGATAGTGGTGATGAAGGGTTAGCCTGTATCCTGTATAGATTTCCTCGGTCTATCATTAAGTCATATGTCCATAAATTGTGTTTGTCATGTCCCACAGATGAGCAGAATCGAAACCTTTCTTGCTTCAACTCTGGAACATAGGCACCAAGACAGGGGCAGTGGTTGGTGTCATGTAGTCCAGCCATGCAGCAGTCATCGCACCATAAAGTGGGGGTGCTTGGTCCTACAACCTCTTTAGGGTGCAATGGGTTGCCCCCCCCAGCCTGCATGTAGTCTACCAGCAAAGGGCACTGATCCTTGGTGTGGCTAAAAACCCTGCATCTTATGCACCAAAAGTTTGGACTAACTTATTTTCCTCTCTCCTTTCACAAATTCTGGATTTCAAGGTGCATTGCCTCCAGTTGTCCCTGGATCTCTGTACCCCAAACTAGGCATCGTCTCTTGGCACAACTTATAGCTTCATGGAAATATCCAAGGCTTTCTCTTGTGTATCAATCACTTGTTGACCCATAGTCCCGTGCAGGTGAGGTAATAGCATGGAAATGAACCATTCCTTGTGCTATCTATCCTCATACTTAAATTCCCCATCCCTGATAACCTTCTTTAGTCGCTGATCAGCCTTCCATACTGACTTAGTGGGTCCCTGTTTAAAGTCTATTAAGTCAACCACTAGTTGAGCATAGGACTTAGGCTTCTGAAACTGTTTTTTTAAAGAATCCTTAATTTCTTGTATCGATGGATCCGCATGTTGGCCTATGTACCCCATGGACCAATCTAGGGCCCTTCCTTCAAAGGCGAGGGATAACTGCACCCTTTTTACAACATCGTTAGCAACATTTTGCGTAGTCCATATTGATTCTTCTACGAACCAAAATTGGTCCATGTCTTCGTCTCCCACACCCTTGAAGGTGGGCAGCTTCATGTGTGTGGCGATATGGCGGAGAGTAGGGGAGTTCTTGCCCTTATGTTGATTTGACGATGGTGTAGCCGAAGGATTAGTTCCTGCATGCAAAGATGGTTCTCTTAAGGGGCTATATGTAGACGGATCTATCCCCTTCTCGGTTGAATCGGTAGTAATTACCACTTCGTGTTGTACTCTCACCTTGATCAGAGGTCATTCATTTGGCGTGGTTGCATAAAATGCGTTTTTTGCACAGTAGTATTTTAATTAGTAGCGGAAATGTGCGCAAGAACTTACCTCAGAATCCTTTGAAGAACCTCCGCTCCGCTTCAGAGTAGGATACAAGCTGATCGACTACGAATTCTCTTACAAATCCTCCTAGCACAATATCCGCCTAATGATCTACAGTCTGGGTGATTGTGTTTTCAGCCTTCTCCAACTTTTGAATCGATTCTGAAGTCCACTGCGTAACCTGATCGTCTTTACAACACATCTGGAATTCTACTAGCCTTGCTAGCCACTCCTGTAGCTCATGCGCGAAAGTTACAAAGAAAATTTCATATACTTCTATGAAAATATACTTGTTCTTCCACTTCTTAGCTATTAGCTTCATGCTGCGATTCTCTTTTATGGAAAATTCTTGAATCTATTTTTCGAACCAGTCTTTGAGCTCCAATTTCTCAGGTTGCCAACGGCCTCGTGGCATTACCCGATCTTTCTCTCAAAATGCTCCCGGTCCTGGCAACATAACCATTTGTTGGCTTGAGGGGTCCTGACCCAGGTTCAGATTTAAGGTTTTCCAACAAACCCCTATACTACTGGCCCTTTCAGCAATGACCCACTTTTGTAGGCCAAGATATCACTTGAAGTAGTATGGGTGGGTGCTGGAACCAAGTTTCCACACCCTGGGAGAAAGTGGGTAATTAAGGTAGTCTTATTGAGATCTATGAGGTTCACACAGAAACAATCTTATTACCGAGCCCTTAACAGTATAACCAACATGTAAACATAAACAAAGCTACTATTATTAAGTAGATATTAGCAACGCCTTCACATCCATGTGCACATTAGTAATTATCATCACAGAATAACAAAATCACAGCTAACGGAGAGGTACTTCAATAGTAAATGCAACTAGTTCAAATAACATAGAGATACTTCAACAGATTCTGTGTTCATTAACATCCAAAACCCAGTTACAAACCCAAGGCACAGCTCGCGCATGCAGCTAGTGGGGTTCACACACAGCAGGACTGAGGATCTCTACGCACACAACCAGCAAGAGTCCTTACGCAATACTACCAAAAACGGATCTCAATAGTTCATATTTAGCATCAATATTTTTTTACTTACCTCTATACTCAAACTATCTATCTATTTATATCATCATAGCCTGCGCTATCCTGTGGTCTGCAAACCATGGTTTTTAGACTCTAGGTCAACTCTTTGATCCATTACAGTACATTGGGGGCTTTGACCCACCCCAAAGCCCCTGCGCTAGACTAATTACTACATATATATATATATATATATATATAATCGCAGCTAAGGGATCCCGCTCCAACAAGGACGAAAGAAAAACTGCTTTATTTGATAATGGAAATGTAAATATTTTCCATAGGGAGTTAAAAACCTAGAATTGACCTATATGAGATGGAAAACCTGACTTTAGACCTCTAAATGGTGATGAAATTATGTGAAGGAGAAACATATCAAGATGAGACTTATTCAGTGACTAAAATTATCGTTGAAAACTAACTGAAAAAGGAAAAAAATTGATTAATGACCTGATGAAAAACACTTAAAAGAGTTATTTTTGATCATTGATAAACTGACTCTAACATTGGCTCCAACTAGTGATGGAAGATCCTTAAGGAGGTGTCAAGAACACCGTAGATTAGGTAGCCTTACCATTTGGCTATGGAGTCAACTAGATTATGAAAAAAATTAAATAAACTAAAAATATTGTTTTAGAAAAGATTGACTTGACTCTGACTCAATAACTGACTAAAAACTATGAATTTTAAAAGAAAAAAAGAATCCTTGTAGGAGTCTTATGGCCTTCTCCTCGGGCTTCAAACTTCAACAAAAATTCTTGTGTTTTTTTTGGATATCAATTGTAAACTAGTATATATAATGATAGTGAATTTCTTTCTTAAGATATCAAGAAATATAATGCTTTAGAAACCTACCATTGATAGTTCCTCCCAACACTTCTTTCCCTTCAAGATATTCTAGCCAAAATGCATTGTTTCCTCTGAATGGTATGATCTTGTAAGGTTCTTTCCACAAATTTTCAAATTTCCCCTGCTTGCCCTTATCTTCATTCCCGGCATTCCATCTTAGAACAATTTCTCAATTATTGAAGTCATCAGCCTTTGTTTTTCTATCAAAAATCTTTTTAATTTTTTCATGCATCTTTGAAGTATTGTTGAAAATTTCATCTTTTGATTCTTGCAAATGTATAATCTAACTGATCCTTCTTTGAATGTCAATAGGTTCACTTTCAACCTCCTGAAAAATCTTCATTACCGGGACAACCAAGGAAGAAGGGGAAACGATGTCAACTCCATAAACAAGATGAAATCGAGACATGCTAATCGATCTTTTTGTGCTCACTGCATCAACAGACTGAGCATTTGTAAGCTTCTTGTGCCAATTCCTTTTCTTTTTCTATAACATCTTCTTGATAATATTCACCAAAGACTTATTATATGATTCTGCAAGTCCATTTCCTTAAGGATAATATGCAGTAGAATGAACAATTCTAATATGATATTTATCACAAAAATCAATCATGTTCTTAGATTTGAAAGCAGTTTCATTATTAGTGATAATCTTGTATGGACAGCCAAATCGAGACAGAATATTATTTTCAAGAAAATAAATGATAACATAATCAGTTGCTTGCCTAGTGGGGATAGCTTCAACCCATTTGGTAAAATAATCTGTAGCAGTGAGAATCCATTTGTGTTGAGCTGAAGAAGGAGGATGAATTTCACCAATAATGTTAAGTCCCCATTGTTGGAATGGTGCTTGGACTTCAACTGGTTTAAGAGGCAAAGGTTAAAGTTTCCTTTTTCCTTGAAATATCTGACACTCATGACAAATATTGACTGTTTTGTAGACATCAAAAAATAAGGTGGGCCAATAAAAACCTACTCTCAAAATTTTAATTGTTGTGGTTTTCCAATAAAGATGACCACCATAGTCACCCTTATGGAAATCTGTCATGACTTTCTCGACTTCACCTTCAACTAAACAGTTCAGTAATATTCCACCAGGGTCTTTCCAATATAGGACACCATTCAAAATGCATTATTTCAGTGCTTTTAACTTCAATGATATTGCTTTACTACTTGACATGCCAGGAGGAGGATTCAAATGTTGTAGAATATATATAATATCAAAATACTAGGGAGATAAAGAAAATATTTCAGCTATCTCAGGTAATGTTTCAGTAGTTTGTTCATCAGACAATGCAGCAATGAATTTTATGTCCAAGGCATGAAGATTTGAATCTGACATTAGCTTTGCTAGGCCTTTTCCTTTGATTAATTTTGTGGGCTTAATCTCCAAATCATACTCTAGCAAGGTAACAATCCATTTACCTCTATGACCTTCTGGATCATTATGTGTGAACACTTCTTTAACAAAAAAATTTGGCACATAAGCAATGACATGGGAATGTAGAATGTGCACTCTAAAATACTTCAATGCTTTGACTAATGCTAAAGCTTGTTTTTCAATGATATTGTAATTTACGGAAAAATCTCTTGTTGTTCTATTAAAGAAAGCAATGGGTTGTTCTGTATTTTGATTTTTATTTTTCATTAAAACAACAACACGTGTATGCTCTGAAGCAAATGAAAAAAATTATAAAATCAAGTGTATAGTCTAGGCTAATGAGAATGGGAGCATGAGATAGAACTAACTTGACTTGATTAAATGACTTATTCATTTCACCAGAACATTTTACTTCAGTATCTTTCTTCAACCTGTTAGTAATCTGCCTCAAATGTTCAACAAGATTGGGAACAAATCTTCTCTGAAAATCAATTTTACCATTGAAATATTGAATCTCCTTTTTCCTCCTAGAATAATCTAAGTTCTGAATTGCTTCAATCCTTGAAGGATCTAGTCTTATGCCATATTTAGATATAATATGTCCCAGAAATTTACCTTCTTCCATAGCAAAAAGACTCTTCTTTGGACTTAATGAAACACCAAACTTTCATCATCTTTGAAAAACTATCTTTAAATGCTGCAAATGGTGCTCATATGTCTTTGAAAAAATATTGATATCATCAAGGTAAATGACCAAAAACAAATGTTTTTCATTGGTAAAATAAATATCCATTTCTCTTTGAAAATTTTCCCCTGCATTCTTCAAACCAAAAGGCATTTTGGCATACATGAAAGTACCCCAAGTTGTGGTGAAAGATGTCTTTTCTTGATCATCTGGGTGAACAAGAATCTGATTGTATCCTAAGTATTCATCTAACAAAGAAAGTCTAGATGATTCGACTACCCTTTGCAAAATGTGGTCCATTTTTGGTGGTGGATAATTATATTTTAATGATACTTTGTTCAGATTTCAAAAATCGATGCACAATCAAATTTCTCTTGTCTTCTTTCTCACACGCACTAGATTAGACATCCAGTTTGAGAAACAGATAGGAAAAATTATTCCAGTAGTGAATAATCTGTTTACTTCCTTTTGAATAAAAGGGAGCAATTTGGGATTCATCCTTCTAAGCTTCTAGCGAAATGGTTTTTGATCTGGCTTCAAAGGAATAATGTGTTGAATAATGCTTTTATCATAGACCTCCAAATCTGAATATTCCCAAGCAAATACATCTAAAAATTGAGACATAAGTACTGCATACTTAACTTTCATTTCTGGACTCAAGGATTTTGAAATTTGCACCATCTTTGGTTTTGCTGAAGTACCAAGATTTAGATCTTCCACTCCCACTTCTGTTGGTGACATAGTAGGCTTTCTTGCAGCATCATCTTGGTCAAAAAGTTCTTCCAAAGGTACCAAACCTCTTGGAATAGAATTGTCCTTAAGATGTAGTACTTGCATCTCTATAGCATGAATCTCTTGGTCATCTATTTGGGCATTGATGAATTCTTCTTCTATCTGCAAGAAGTTATTGATTTTCTCATCATTTTGAAACACTTGCAAATATTGAAATTTTTTTGGGACAATAGGGTGATTTTTGACATTTATTTCATATTTTTTTGTTTGGATACAGTGGGATTTTGAACATACTAGCAAAAATGGCAAGAGAATTAGCAATAACATTGTTGTTTCTAGGAATTAATGACAAAGTATATTCAAGAAATGTTTTAAGAATATATAGGACTACATTTTGGTAAGCTCTCATTCTGGGATGTTTGGCATGATACCCTCCTTTGAATTTATTGATAACTAACTTGGAGTCACCATATATAGAAATTTTATTTGTACCAAGCTTTTTAAAATTTTTTAGGCCAACAATCAAGGCTTCATATTCGGCTTCGTTATTTGTGCAATAAAATGCTATTTTGTAGGAAATCATTCTAACATTTTGAGGGAAGTTCAATGATTTATTATTTGGGCTGTGAATCCATATCCAAATGCCAACACCTTCTTTTCCCATGGCTCCATTAAAATCCATAGTCCAAAGACAATTTTCTTCATCTGGAAGGTGCAAATCAGATGGCTAATTTTTGTTTTTTGTTTGAGATGCCTCTGTTGTATCCAAAATTTATGGTTTTTTTCTCCTGTTTTCTTATTTTCTTCTTGAAAAAATGTCTTTAATTCTAAACTGTTTGGTACTATTTTACAAAATTCTGTCTCTACCAATTCTAAAACATAATTTGAATATTCTGGATTTTTTGATTTTTCTTCAATCAAAAACTCTGAAGATGCTGAGCATTCTTCTGTATGTACAACATGAATGGGATGATTGTTAGTATTTTCTTTGGTACTGATCATATACTTCATCTTTCTTTCTATGTAAAGTTTCTTGAATTATCCAAAGATAAGAATTGTTGCATATGAAAATTCAAGCTACAATGTTCCTCTAAGCTTTGCTCCCCATGATATAGAATGTAGCATTCCATACCTAGGTGGGATGTTAGCCACAAAAAAATCCATGAGGACATTCTTGGCTAGAATTTGTTCTAATGAGACCACTAAATCCTTGATAAGACCAAGACATTTCATGCTTCCTGAATAAAATGAATAGAGATCATGATAAGGTATTGTGATGTCTAGTCCTAATTTGTCCATAATGGCTTTAGGCATGAGGTTGTGTGATGCTCCAGAGTTGAGCATTGCATTATGAAGAATAAAATCATGGATCTTGAGGCTTAATTAAAAGGGAGGAACTTCACTATCTTCTGATTTTCCATCAACGACATGACCAAAAAGAAGCTCAGGATGATCATCACTTCAGTTAACCATATCAGATATTTGATCAACTCTAAGAAACTTAGCAACTTCAAACTTGTACTAATCATTCTTCATTATCTCAGTCAGAGGAATAGAAACCTTCAATTTAGAAATTTCATTTTCAAGGGAAAAATGAGTAGGATGCTTATCTACCTCTTTTAGTGATGTGTATTTCTTTTCAGGCGGTTCTTTGGATGGGGAATCTTTCTTCTGTCCTCCTTCTTGAACTTCTTGATATTTTATTTGATTGCTGGTGGATGCTTCATTAGCTTTGGGAGAGGTAGAAGCAGCAGGTGCATTTTCTTTGTTTGTGTTTGGAACAACAACTTCTTTTTGTTGAGTATTGGTTTAAGAGTTCTACTTCTTTTTATTAACAATTAGAGGAACATTTATACTCCTCAAACCATACTACCTTTGAACTTGGGTGAGGGCATTTTGATATCCTCTTTGATGATCTTTAGCACACATTAAGTGTTCATTTGACATGTCATATTGTCGGTATTCTGATGCACAAATTTATGTAGAATATTGATCTTCTTCACTAAGGAATAAAGGTTGTTGATTTTCCTCAAACAAATGGGTTTCACCATAAATTTATTCTTCATCATATTAATCAGGGCCTTCACTATAATTCTGCTGGAATGGTGTCTGAACTTGCTGTTGACTTTGTGGATCCTGACCCCTATGTTCCCGTTGTTTAATCCTGTGTTGGGGTTGTTGATTTTGACCCCTGAAATTGGGATTTATTATAGAAGGTTAAGCTTATTGATCAGCACTGGAAATCTTGTCCATCATTTTCTCCATATCTTTGATCAAAGTACCATTTTTTCCTTCTAATGAAGTGGATGCTTCTTCTTTTATTGTGACTCTTTTCTATGTTTTGACCTTAGACATTTTAATAATTAGATTGGCCTCTACACTCACTGCAATTCTTTCAAAGTTGATGGGTTTCTCTCCCTCAGATGATAGGCCATGTCGGGGTCAAAGGAATCAGGATAATGGAGTAAATCAAGGCCTGGGGGAGGCTTGATATTATCAGGAATTGAATCATATATCTTGTTAAATCTAGTTGTGAATTCTTGGACGTATTAATTTGTTTTCCTTTTCAGTGCATTATATTCAGGCATAATTTGCAGTGGATTTTTCTTATCTTCCCATTTTCCCATGAATAAATCAATTAGCTGTTGTGAGGTACCAATTGTACCAGCTCCAAGAGAGCGAAACCATTCCTTTACTTCTCCAAAAAAAAATTGAACAATAATATGCATCTTGGCATCATCATTGTTTATTTCTTCAAGGTCTATTAAATCAACTACTTTAGCCACATGTTGATAGGCTGTAATTTATGATGTTACATCAAAGAGAGGTAGCCTCTAGCCTTAGTTTTGAGGTAGAGCAGTAAGCTGACCTGGTATAATCAGTGGATAAAATCTGGCCATGTTTATTGGAGGAGGTGGCGGAGGTGTGAATTGTGACGTGGATTGAATAAAAGTTTGTAAAGGTAGAGATGGAAAGAAAGGAGGAACATAAGGTGTAACTATATGAGAAGATGAGGTAAAATATGTACCAAAAGTATGTTGTTGATATTGAAAATAGGCCTTTTCAGAGGTTTCTTGAAATTGATCTACTAAGCCTTTAAGTTTATGGAAATTAGAAAAAACTTTAGTATCGATTTCAGACTCAAAGCTTTCATAAAATGGTGTAAAAGACTCAAAATCAAAAGGGTCGAAAGTAGCTTCCGAGAGAAATGTTTCAGACTTGATTCTAATTAAATATTTTTCAGATTCTAGAGAAGAGGCCAAATCTTCTAAAACAAACATCGTAGGCAGGGAATTAGATTTAATCAGTGGAGGAAAAAAATTTCCCAACTGTCGAGACTTAGTTTTATGTTTTGTCAAAATAATTTCAGGATTATATACAAGTGGTGATGGATTAGGGTCAGGGTTTGACCTGGTATATATTTTTGGAGCCACCTTAAGAATAGAATTATATATTTTGGCTCAAGTTTTGACTTCATCTTGTTTAGAAATTTTTTCCATTGAGTATTTAGCAATCGTTTCTCGACAACGACGCCAGAAATGTTATCACTCTCCCCAACTTCCCAGGCTAAAAATAATATTGAAGAAAGGTAACCACAAACCAACCTTTTGGCTAGGTAGCTAGCCCTACCTAGATCGGAGGGGGATCTCTCTATGTCACTTTAAATATTCAATGAATGGCTGAGCACCATGAGATTTTAGGCTAGATACATATATAAGATTTGAATGAGTAAGTTTGATCAGTAATTGGGATGTTGTATAGGAATTAGAATTAGGGAACTAAGGTTGATTTCAAAGGTTAAATTGCAGAGAAAAAGATGAGGCCAAGTAGGTAAACTATTGAGGATACTTAATTTTTCATTGTGTATAGGGCTTGAAAGAGAGGAGTCTGAATGAACATTTAAAATGAATTCATTCAACAACATAATTGACACATCTATGAAAATCTTAATAAACAGAGCATAGAAATAATGATTTATTTTTATAAACTAATAAGATTAACATACACAAGCTGAAATGAAAGTGAAATAACAGAGATGAAAACACAATGATCAAAATAAATACCACATGAATCTCACAATATCTACTGTAAATTATTTTATTTCATTAAAAAGTGTACAAAAGCTCCACAGTAATACACAGAGTTCTCAAAAATCAAATTATCCAGCCCATAATACTTCGTACGGTGAAGTATTTATAGAAAAATTATTTTACAAAATATTACATAAATGATATCTTAACAGATAGTTGTTTATTTGCGAAATTAGACTCTAACTGTAACATGGAAATAAAGTTGATTTGATGTGCTGGCTTCTCTAACAGAAAATGGTTGTTGAAAGGAGAGAATTGTGGACTGCGCCGGCTGTCAGTTGATTGATGACCTGACAGAAGTTGACTTTTCTCTTTTACCATTTACTACTGAAATTTTCACAAATTTTCCCAGCGAATTTCATCCGAGATGGTCAATTTTATTACCTTACGGTAAACTTCATCCATTTCAGTGTACTTGGAAAAAGTGGGACTCACTGCGAAAACATGTTTATCTCATACTGAATAAAAATATCATTGCTTAGTGTTTCCAAGAGAGCCCTTCCTTTCATTGTGCCTTTGATGTTTTAAAATTTGGCAGTATCGCTGGAAATTTATTTAAGTATTCTCCAATAATCTTCTTTTGTCATCAATTTTTCATTAATTACAAACATAGAAGGCAATCCATTTTGTGTTAGAGGCTCTATTCTGTCGAAAAATATCTGCACCATGATTTCCAGACTGTGACACTTCTCCTCAAGCTGAAGAATTAAAATTTTCTTTGTGAGCACCTTCTTTACCTCTAGGATTGTTTATGTTCTATCATCTATGCCCAAATCATTCAACTCATACATGTTATTTCAATTCAGAAACTTGATAATGTTGTTTGCTATAACAGGCTTGTCTTCAAGCCATGCTTTAATTGTTGTGATAGCCTCATTTGCTTCTTGTATAAACTCCTTTTGTTTAAATATAATATGTATACTTGGCCAAATTTCATTAATAGATTCCATGATATCCTCCTAGATTATTTCTTTTACTTGGCCCAAAGTGTTTCCAATGGCTGATTCTTTTTATTCTTTTTGCAATCTCTCGATTAGCTTTTTAGCTCTCTATGCTTCAACTGCATGTGAATTTTCATCTTTGGACTTATGATATTGTAACAATTGTACTTGATATTGCAGTTTCTTTATCTCTTCTTCCTAAATTACATATTTTGTACTGCTTTAGTGAGCTGCTCAGTTCCATTTGCAGTACTTAGTGTAGAAGGTTTGACTATAGGAATAACTGCAAGAGGCACTGCTTATAAAAAAACTTTAGATGTTTTGTTGTTTGTTCCTTTTCCTTTATCATTTTCTCCATTTCTAATTCCATCTGTTTTATTTGAGCATTTTGTTCCATAATCAACTTCATCATTTCTTCTTTCTGGGATTCAGTCTCTTCAATGTCCTTTCCCAGAGAATCTTATGTGGCTAGAATATTCAATTGCTTCCTTAATGCTGCTATGTCAACATTTTTATTTTTGATGATTTCTTCTGCTGCATTAACATTGGAATTTTCATATCCAACTTTGATCACCAGGTCTTCCAGAGTTTTGATTCTCGTGTCTTTAGAAAATGAAGAAACTTTATCTATTTTTAGTTGTGATTGGATATTAGTCAAAGAAACCTACAATTTTGACAAAATCATAGCAGTTGTTGGTTCTGTAGAGGTGGTTTTTTCACAGCTCTATCGTTCCTTTATTTAATTGTCAACCCGGGGTTCATCTTTTTATTTCAAGGGTGTCAACACGGTATGTGCGAGTTACCTAGTCTATTGATGCTTCTTGCTAATGCGAAGAAAATATTCGTAACACTGAAAGATGTTGTTCTTAAGAAAAATGCTGCTAATCTATAATTGAACAATTATGTTGAAGCAAAGTGGTTACTAAATTGAACTGAATATAAGTCTAGTAAAATCAGTAGAAATGGAAATAATGGAAACGAACTAGGCAAAACAAAGTCCTAATTAAGTTATTTCAAGAGAAAAGCTGAATGAACTTAGAGAATCCAAGATGTAGTAATTTAGCTGTGCAATTCTGAAACTACAGTACAACTAAGAAATGTGTGCAATTGTGTAATACAGAAACAACAACGTAATTCAAGCAATCTAAGTAACTATGCAATATGCAAAAATAAAGGACTAAACCATATGGCTAGTTGTGCAACTAAGAAAGAATAGCAGAAGTAAATCACTAATAAGACAATCAATATAACTTAGCTGTGAATTTCCTAACTCAAATAATTTTGCAATGGAATTCTCTGTAAAGACTAACTATTCATCAGTGATCTACCAATTACTCGCTGCGTTAGGTTATAAGGGAACGTGTAGTACCAAAAGTATCAACACTGGGTTAGTCCTCTTTTACTCAAAGGTTAATGGTCATAATCAACAAATAAACTAGACTTAACAAAACATATGCACATAATTGTATTTATCGCTAGGAACGCAACTATTAAGAGTCCTACAAGAAAAGATGTAGTTATATTATCAAAAGTATATGTTGCAACTGCATAATATTGACAAATATTGATTCTGCAAAGTTTCAGAACATAACATATGCGTAGAACTTCTAGAGGTTGGGCCTAGACCTACAGAAGCTATAGCACTACCGAAGCTTCAAGAGGGAAGTGCTTAGGATTCTAACTCATTCAGGAATGCTCTTCACAAAGAATTAAACAGGATGTCCTTGGGTTTCCCTATGAACTGTCTCTCCTTTATCCCAGTCTGTTCTTTTCCTTTTTAAAGGAAACTTCTTGAGAATGTATCTCAAACGACAACCAGCTGCGTGTGGCCGTTGTTTGAGTTTTTAAACTCAAAAACTGTTCAGTTGCCCTTTACTTGGTCGCCTGGAATCATTGATGACCTCGATACATGCATTCGTTGATTGGTCATCATCTATCCTGGACTTCGCATTCTTGGTTTCCTGCAGATAGGGACAAAAAGGAGTCAATTCCTTGTTATAAATCGTTCTTCATGTCCTTAGTCTAATTGTTCTTGTTTCTATGCTATTTCATCCCTTATTATTGATATGAAAGAATATTTCCTCAAATTTATAAGATAATTCAGAGTATTTAAAGGGGGAAATCGTACTTGAATCTGGGCCCAACATTACTCCCTTGCTTACCTTTTTGCATGTCCTCATGCAAACAAGTGATTAAGGTGTAACCGTGTTATGGAGTAGGTAGGGTAGGGTCTCTCCTAAGGCGTTCTAAATCCATGCTTTCGTTCTATCAGTGAAAAGGCAACACTGGTGGCTCCTTCCGGTAGTTCATAATCATGGTTATATTCTTTGGGGGAAGCCAAAGGAGTTGGTTCCGGTACCTGCAACCTAACTAGGCTAGTCCCATGCAACTGACTAGACTAGTGTATAGGTAAAATCTGGATGCAGCGGCCTTGAAGTTTCTATAGTTGAATGGCTCTCGTTTTTTTACATTATTCGTGGAGGCCATCCATCACTGTTTGGCTGCTGCCAAGGTCGATTCTCTGATATC
The DNA here is from genome assembly GCA_034641835.2 of Pinus albicaulis. NCBI lineage: Eukaryota > Viridiplantae > Streptophyta > Pinopsida > Pinales > Pinaceae > Pinus > Pinus albicaulis. Next base: position 1,446,268,697 of record CM076582.1, on the reverse strand, counting down.
TTCGAAATAATCTTGGGCTCCTGCTATGACATCCTTGTGGATGGGTCCGAGTTTAGTTTTCACACCCAGCTTCTTCATAAAGTTTTGATGCCGGATGATTGTATGTAATGGGTTTGTGGGTTCTCCTCGCACCCATAGCTCCAGGTTGTGCTCCCTTTTTTAAAAGATGCCATAGGCTTTGGCCCATCTAACTTGATTTTTTGCATATGATAGAAAAACTTGCAGCTGGATATCCCCTATGAAGGGGATCAGGTTACTATCGTTGTCAGTTTCCAAAATAAAATTGTGCATATAAAGCTCGCACAAGAGGTGCTGAATCTGCTCGTCCTGCTCATGGAAACATTGGAAAAATTCCCCTACTGATTTGAAAGAAATAGACTTTCCAGCCCTTAAAGCTTTGACTTTTAGCAGTAAGTACCATTCTGTTAAAAACAAGGCATAGTTAGTCGCAGGGGACCTACATGACAAGGCATCGTCATAAAGAGAGCAGATTGCGGCTCTCTGTTCTTTAGCTTGCTCCAATTTCTTCTGTGCCACTTTGGCCTTAGATTGTTCTTTCCTGAGTTGAGCAAATGTTTCTTCCTCCGTGCGGGAGAGGTCAGGGAGCTTCTTCTGTAGTGCCTGGTGCTCCTTCAATGGCACCACTTCTTTTCTACATTGTGCCAATTCATGGCATGTCTGCGCCAGCTCATTTTGCAGTCGATGCTTAGCAACCAGTTCCACCAAGTGAGCATAGCCTGGGACTTCCTCTGTCTGGGCGGATGCTTTAGTATGAATTGTTTTTTCTGTCTACGTTTCTGCCTCTGTGGTAGTGGTCAGGTTGGTTTGTGTTCCAACATTTGTGGCACTTGCTGGTTCAGTTTGGGTTCCAATGATGGCAGTCTCCACATTTGGCTTCCTTGCCATCTTTTCCTTCTTCAGTTGTCTCCTAAGGTTCCTTACCATATTTTTCAGCCTCTTACAGTTCTTCTTCAATTTCTTAATTTTCCTCACGTGTAACTCTTCTTCTTCTCCTTTTTCTGCTATTGGTATGGTGACAGAATTCTCCTTTTCTGGAGTTGGTTCTAGAATGGTTTTCTCGAATACTTATTTAGACTTGTTCTCAGCATGAGGGCTCTGGCTGAGGGATGCGGTGCTATGTTCAAGTTCAATTTCCATGGGTGTCCTCTGGTCCAAGAGGATGGTGTCACTGGAATCTTCTTGTGATTCTCGTCCCTCCCCTGCTTGTTCAGTGCTGTGAACTTCAAAATTGTAAATGGGAGACAGGGTTACCTCTTCTTGCAATTGTTCCTGATTGAATAACAAAGTGTTATGACCAGAATTACTAGGGGAGGCGACTTTGCCAACAAATTCTTCCTGTTCCTCTACTTCTGGCACATTTCTTGTTTCCAAATTTTATCTTGATTTCCCTAGGTCTCGGGCCATCTCTTCCTCCAGTTCTTGAATTGGTGCCTGAGGTGATTCGACCTCGTTCATAACGCTCGAGGCTCCCTGAACTTTTTTAGCCCTTTTTCACCTACTGGGTTCCGATGTTGTGGTTCGACTTCGTTTTCTTCTCGGGGTGTTCACCCTAGGGGGCTCAGCTTCAACATTTTCAGGGTGAATTCCCGGTTTTGGTATTTCTAGGTTGGTTTCTGGCTCTTGTACTTCTGGGTTAACAAAATCATGCCATGCTATCTGATTTTTATCTAGCTCATGGATGATAATTAACTTAATTAAGGCTTGGTGGCTCAACACTGCTTGGGGCCTCTTGGCTTTCCTTAACCGGCTAGCTGTATCATGCAAAACAGTGTTTAAAAATGCAGGAATATTGATTATAATTTTCTGCTTAAGCGCAGCTAGGAGTTTAAGGTGTCAGGGTTTTACTGCTTCTTGACGTCCTTGGCAGGTTATGAACCATTGGATGAACTCTGCCAGCTCCTGCCATGGCTGGTGTAAGGATGTGGGTGCAATTCCTTTGCCTTTCCATTGCAGTTGCTCCTCTGGATCTTGGTATAATGATACTGCTTCTCTGCCCATATTTCTCCTTGCGCTAGTATTCCTGATACTGCCGCTATTATTTCCTCTGTGACAGGTATCATTTGTCCCTTGACTCTGGTTTGTCCCTCGTGCAGGTTCCTCAGGAATTCCATTGCAACCTTTGTATTGTATCCTTGGAGTCTGTGTATGTATGTGAGCCATCCAACTCATTGAAGAACAACGGTTTCTTCGTCTGAGAGTGTGAAGTTTGGTGGCTCATTCCTGATCGGTCCTCCACCCATGTCTGAATGTTTCTCGTTTCTGGTTGGTCCTCCCTCTGGTCTTGTTTTTTCGTCCAAATGCTATGCATGTTTGAAAGGGGAACTGTAACTCTTAATTTCCATGCCCAAAATATAGTTTGCAGCACCAAGATCCTTCATGTCAAATTTGGAGAACAGTTGGGTCTTCAAATCTTGAATAATTTCTTTGTCATTTCCAATCAACAACATATCATCCACATATAGGACCAAATAAATAACACAGTCACCAATTAATTTAAAATAAACACAGTGATCCTCCTTGCTTCTAGTGAAGCCAAGTCCCCGTATATAAGTATCAAATTTCTGATACCACATCCTTGGTGACTGTTTTAACCCATAAAACGACTTCTTCAACCTGCATACCAGGTCTTTCTTACCCTTCACCATAAAGCCTTCAGGTTGCTTCATGTATATCTCCTCTTCTAGATCCCCGTGAAGAAATGTTGTCTTCACATCCATCTGTTCTATCTCAAAATCAAATGCAGCAGCAACAGATAAAAGTAATCTAATAGAAGTAACTTTGGCAATAGGAGAGAAAATATCACCAAAATCAATTCCTGGCACTTGGGAATAACCTTTTGCTACCAATCGAGCTTTGTATTTCTCCACCTTGCCTTCTACATTCATCTTCTTTTTAAACACCCATTTTCTCCCTATGGGCTTCCTTCCAGCCGGCAACTCCACCAGATCCCATGCCTCATTTTTGTGCAAGGATGCCATTTCATCAACCATGGCCTCCTTCCAGAGTTTTCCATCCTCTGAATCTACTGCCTCCCTGACAGTTCTGGGTTCATCATCAGTTATAGTTAAGGCAAAACCTGAACAGAAAGCAGATGGACTATACCTTTCCGGTTGCCTTCTTTCCCGAACTGATCTTCTCAAAGCTGGAGTTTGTGGCTCTTCATCTTCTGAGTCTTCTTCTGTTGTAGAGTCTGATTCATCCTCCTTTAGCTCAAACTCTATCTTCGCAGGTTCCTTTGGTAGGACTTCATGTTTAACAACATCTTTCACTTCTCTAAACACCACATCTCGGCTGTACACAACCTTCCTTGTTTCTGGGTTCCAAAGCTTGTAACCCTTTAAACCATCCTTATACCCAATAAAGATGCACCTTTTAGAGTTATTATCCAACTTGGTCCTTTTCTCCTTTGGAACATGTACATATGCATCACATCCAAATACCCTTAGATGTGAAAGAGAGGGTTTCTTACCAGTCCATACCTCATGTGGAGTCTTATCCTCCAACGTTGATGAAGGTGATCTGTTAACTAAGTAACATGCAGTCTCCACTGCCTCTGCCCAGAATTCTTGTCCTAACTTGGTACCACTGAGCATGCTTCTTGCCTTTTCCATCAGTGTTCTATTCATTCTTTCTGCAACTCCATTTTGCTGAGGTGTGTATGGAGTAGTCTTCTGCCATGCTATACCACACTTCTTACAGAACTCTTCAAATTCCTTCTTGCAGAACTCCCCACCATTATTTGTCCTCAACGCCTTTATCTTCTTCTATGTCTGGTTTTCCACCAGAGCCTTAAATTCTTTAAATTTGTCAAAGACTTCAGATTTCTTCCTCAAGAAATATATCCATGTTTTCCTTGAGAAGTCATATATGAATGAAACATAGTACACGGACTTTCCCAGTGATGGAACTGACACAGGCCCAAACACATCACTGTGCACAAGTTCTAATATCTTGTTTGCCCTCTTAGCACCAGAAGGAAAACTCACCCGATTCTGCTTTCCATATACACAATGTTCACAGAAATCGAAATCCAGAGAGCAATTAGACATACCTTCTACCATACCATTTCTATGTAGTATCCGAAGGCCCTTCTCTCCAATATGTCCAAGCCTTTGATGCCATAGCATGGTATTTTCTCTAGAGATAGCTAAGCTTTCTGCTCCATTTTCAGGAACCACATAACTGTTACACCCATCAATAACAGTGCTACCTTATAGCTTGTACAGAGTTCCAATCTGAACTCCTCGCATTAATACCAGTGCTCCCTGAACCATCTTGCAGGCATCTTTCTCGAACACTGTTTTTACACCTGCATCTTCCATCTTGCTTACAGAAATCAGATTTCTAGCCAATGCAGGTATATGTAGAACACCAGGAAGTGTTCTAATCCTTCCACCTTGCAGCTTCAGCTTGACTTTTCCACGTCCGACGATTCTGGCCTTCCTATCATCCCCTAGGAAGACATCACCACCATCATATTTCTCATACTCGCAGAACCACTCCTTATGGGGAGTGAAGTGAAAGGATGCACCTGAGTCAATCAACCATGACTCATGATCTACATGTGTATTTGAAGAAGAAGCCAAATACACATCTCCACCTTCAGCCAAGGTGGTTTTTGCCTCTGCAGAAGGAGCTTCATCAGATCCCTTTCCTTTCTCAGGAGCTTTAGATCTACATTCCTTTTTGTAGTGTCCTTCCTTTCCGCATTTCCAGCACACTTTTAAAAAATTTCTAGGAGATTTCGATCTCCCTCTAGATTTAGATCTCCCATTCGAAACCTTATTCTTGTTTCTATTCTGGGACCTTCCTCGTACAGATAAGGCATCTCCATTCTGACCCTCCATATTTCTCCGTCTCATTTCCTCCGACAGCAAGGCTGAGACAATGTCATCAAAAATCAAGGTAGTTGTATTGCTACCTATTTCAATAACCAGACTGTCCCACGAGTCTGGTAGAGAGCACAACAAACTGATGCACTTATCTTCATTTGAGATTTTAATATCAATAGATGATAGCTGACTTACCACAGTATTGAAGGCATTCAGATGCTCTGTCACCGAGTCTCCATCCTTCATCCTCAAGTTATACAGCTTTTTCCGCAGGAACAACTTATTCACCAGAGACTTAGATTGGTACAAAGTCCCAAGTTTTTCCCACAAATTCTTCGCTGTAGCTTCCCGAGATACATTCAACAATACTGAATCTGAGACACACAACCGTATTGTGCTCTTAGCCTTCCGATCCAGTTTCTTCCAGTCTTCATCTGACATTGCCGTTGGTTTAGTACCTGGATCTACCGCGATCCACTGATCTTTATCCACCAGAAGATCCTCCATCTTGAGCTTCCACAACTCAAAACTCTGACCATTAAATTTCTCGATCTCTATCTTTCCGCCACTCGCCATCTTCTTTCACCGCAAGAATCGATCTCGCAGATCTCCCACTGAACAGGGTCTACCTCAGGCCCGAACAAAAAACCCTCAGCAGCAAAGGCGTCCCTTTGAAGCCGAAACAACTCTGATTCCAAATGTAGGTTTTAACCCTGAACATAAATTATCTACACAAGAATCTTATAACAGAAAATAAACAATAGCGAGAGCATAAAACATAAAATAGATAAACACAGAGATTTTCCCCTGGATCCCAAATTGGGACGACCAACTTTATTTTTCATTACATTCCTTTTAGTGTTACAACACATATATATACATGCCAAAGCATACATAAACCCCAATCCATTAACCCTGGATTATAACATAACCGTAGTTCCCTTGACCGGATCTACAAAATACCAGGGGCCGAAAACCATCGTACCCCAAAACCATGTGCAAACTCATGCACAAAACATGGTGGGTCCGCATATGAGTGGGACCGCATACCAAAAACAATTTTCACTGGGGCGCTGCCCCAGACCCCAACAGGGGGGGCTGCTGCCCCCCCTGTGACCCCCCTGCTGCGCTCGGCGCAACGTATAGCTCGTGGGGCTAGTCGTGGAAAGAATATAATACATACCCAACAATGTCGTCAGACAATTATGAGGTGATGACGGAAGCGTGATGTAACTAGATTTTGATTGGATTATCATTCCCATTGTTCGAGATAGGTTTATCAAATATTCGTTAATGATTACTGGGATAAGTCATAATTAGCATTTATTCAAGTAAATAATGGTATGGGAACAAGGTGTATATAATGGTATTTACTTATAAAAACATTCCTTTATTCCTTTATTATATATATATATATAATTCTCGCCCCTTTTTCTTCTTTTTATTTTTTATTTTTAAGAGAGATCGCCATGCTGGTATGGTGCCCAGGTAGTCATGGTGCCATTCACCAGAGTTGTAGCAAAATGATAAGGCCGGCTCATGATGAGACCTCCTGTCCTTCGAATTTAGCAAGAAGGTCATGACCCTGGTGTGGTTGCCATAATGGGCGTGTCATTTGCTAGACTCTTATGAACATGGTAGGTTGGCTCATGATGAGACCCCCAATCCTCTCTTGAGATATATATTTTAGTAATGCAATCCATCCGGAGGTCACTACACTGGTGTGGTGGCCAGATGATAACAGTGCCATTCACTAGAATTAGAGTGAGGTGATCAAGCCGGCTCATGATGAGACCTCCTGTCCTTCTGGGAAGGTCATTACCCTGGTGTGGTGGCCATAATGGGCATGTCACCTACTCAGTTCTTATGATCATGGTAGGCTATCTCATAATGAGACCCCCTATCCTCTGTCAATATTTTGCATATCACACAATGATGATGGGGGCTTAGTAACTTCCTTAAGAATGAGGGATGATGGAAAAAGTAATGCCAATAATACCCTTTGTTCCATTTTGTTAAGTTGGATATTACTCAAATAATGTAAAAAGACGTATCGATATAAGGTTCGGATTTGTTTGATGCCCTATTTGAATTATGGGAATTGCTGCCTTAGTATTGATATATATGATGTGAGCTTCTTGATTAAGAGATATCATTGGACATCAAAATTAGAAGTGTTACCATTTTCATTCTCTCTTCCAAGTGCCATGACCTGCTCAAGGTCATTCAATTGTGGAAGAAAAAGATATTTGACAAGAGTTTCAAAAAAGTTTTAAGGGAAGAAAGAGCAGTTAGGATGTTCAAAGATGGAACAGCATGGCTAGGATTGCTTTCGAAGGCTGAAGGGACTGCTACTGTTCAGATATTGAACAGTGGTGTGAAATGGAAGGAAGGCTGTTCAATTCAGGTGGACCGCTGCTGTTCAAAGATTGGGCAGTAGTTGTTCTGAATTTGGACAGTAAAAACGAAATACGCTCATTGAAAAAAAATGTTTGGAGTTCCGCTGAACTGCTGCTGTTCGAATATTGAACAACAGCTCTTCAAGATTTGAACAACAAAACGAAAAACTCTAAAAAAACAGGTGTTGTTCGGGATTCCGTTGAACTGCTGCTGCGCACATATTGAACAACAGCTATTCGGAAACAACAAAACAAAAATAATCAAAGATTGAATGCAAAAGGAATATATATACAATTATGTACATAATTTACAATTGATGGTGCCAAATCTCTCATGTACCTAAGTTCGTGGGGTTGCCACCCCCTTGTGTTACAACTTGCATGGTGGGGTCTTCTCGTGCCTGCTAACAGAAGGATGATTTTGTGAGAGGTTTGTGATAGAGGCGTACTCGGTGTCCATTAACTCCAAATGTTGAGCCGTCTCCGTCGATTGTGGTCAAAGTGAGGGTGCCATTGTTATGTACTTCTTGAATTTCATATGGCCCAAGCCATCTTGTTTGCAATTTCCCTGGGATGTCTTGGAATCTGGAATCATACAATAGTGCCCAATATCCCTTTTGGAATACCTTCTTTTTTATAAGGTTATCGTGCCACTTAGCCCATTGTTGTTGGACAATCATAGTGCACTGCAAGGCAAGCAGTCGGATTTCGTCCAGCTCATTTATTTGTTGGAGCCTTTTGATTTGAGCATATGATAGGTCCAGTCCCACTTCTTAGGCTGTCCTAAGTGTTTTAATTTCAAATTCGATAAGGAAGATAGGTTCTCTTCCAAATACTAGCTGATATGGTGAGTGTCCAATGGTATTTCTCCAGGTTGTTCGATAGGCCCATAGAGCTTCCGGGAGTCTCGTGGCCCAGTCTCAGCGATGTGCTGCTACCGTCTTGGTGAGAATTGCTTCCAAGACTTTGTTGGTGCTCTCGACTTGCCCGTTCGCCTGTGGGTGGTAAGGAGACGTAATTATTTGTGTTACGTGGTGGTTTTTTAAAGTGGATAAGATTTTATTTCTTGTGAATTGCGCTCCTCCATCCGTTATTATTTCTTTGGGTAAGACATATCATACAAATAATTCAAAAAGGAACTTAATGACTGATTCTTTTGTGGCTCTTGGCAGAGCTATTGCTTCGACCCATTTTGTAACATAGTCCGTGGCAACTAGTATGTAAGCTTTTTGGTTTGAGGGTGGATTAAATGGGCCAACAAAGTCCAATGCCCATCGCTCAAAAGGTTCTACTACAAATTGTGATTGCAGCGGAATTTCATCTGTTTGGCCAGGACAACCCATCCTCTGGAAACTATCGCAGGATTTCACATACTTCTTTGCACCCTTGAAGATAGTAGGATATAAATAGCCCAATTGCAGTACTTTGTGTCCCATTCGTCGATGTGCGAAGTGGCCGCCACAGGGTTCATCGTGGTAGGTGCGAAGTATATCATAGATTTCATCTTGCCTTATGCATCTACGGATATGCATATCGACTCCAGTATGGAATAAATATCCCCCAATCCAGGAGAATCGTGCACTACGTTGTATAATTAGTTTTCGTTCTTTTGCTGATAAATGTTTAGGTAACTTCCCAACTGCTAGGTAGTTTTCCACATCCGCGTACCATGGAGTCTTGACTGCTACTGCAAACAGGTGTTCGTCAGGAAATTGGTCATCCACTGTTAATGTGTCATTTGTTTTTGGAACTCTTGATAGAAAGTCTGCCACCACATTTTCTTTGCCTAGACGATCTTTAATCATTATGTCAAATTCCTATAATAGTAGTAGCCAACGGGTTATTCTTCCATTTGTAATGGGTTTGTTTGCTAAATATATGATGGTAGAGTGATCAATATGTATAAAAAATTGATATCCAGTTATGTAATGCCTAAATTTATTAATTGCATAAATAGCAGCCAGGAATTCCTTCTTGGTTACGGTATAGTTGAGCTCAGCAGGAGTGAGATTTTTACTGATATAATAAATGGCATATGGTTTGCGGTCTTCTTCCTGTCCAAGGAATGCTCCAATTGCTGTATCAGATGCATCAGAGGAGATATGAAAAGGTAGTTTCCAGTCCGGACCACGAAGAATAGGTGTTGTAGAGACCAATTTTTTTAATTCTGTAAAAGCAGAGTCACATTTGTCAGTCCACCAAAATTCAACATTGCCAGTTAAAGCATACAAGGGTGTACTATTTGCACGAAATTTTTTATGAATCTATGATAATATCCTGCATAGTCTAAAAAGATGTGTACCTCTGTTTGTGTGCAAGGTGTGGCCAATAAAAGGATTACCTGTATTTTGGCTAGGTCTACCTGTATTCCTGTTGCAGAAATGTAATGACCCAGAATTACCCCTTTAGTCATCATCATATGAAATTTTTCGTTGCTCAGACATAGTCTAGTAGCAATGCATCATTCCAATACTTTGTCTAATGTTTCTAATGCTTGATCAAAATCTTCTCTATAGGGTGTAAAATCATCCATATAAATTTCGAGTCCCTCATTTATTAGATTGGAAAAAATTATAATTATGGCTCTTTGAAATGTTGCTGGGGCATTGCACAATCCAAATGGTAGAACTCCGTAGGAAAGAGTGCCTCATGAACAGGTAAAGGTTGTCTTGTCTTGATCTTCGGGGAAAATTTGTATCTGATTGTATCCATTGAATCCATCAAGAAAGGAGAAAAATCATTTTCCAGCTAATGTGTCCAAGACTTGGTCAATAAAGGGAAGGGGGAAATGATCTTTTTGAGTCGCTTTATTTAATTCCCTATAGTCTACACAGATCCTCCATTTCCCATTTTTTTAGGGACAACTACCAAAGGGGAGACCCATTTTCTGTCTGAGATAGCATAGATGAAATTGACATCCAGGAGCTCCTGGAGTTCTTATTTTACAACTTCTTTGAGATGGGGATTCAGTCTTCGTTGCAATTGTCTGACAGGGCGCATATCTTTATCGGTGTAGATATGATGGGTGCACAGTTGTGGGTCCAAGCCCTTCATATCTTTGTAATCCCATGCAAATGCACCTTGGTGCTTTCTGAGGATTTTTACAAGTTTCTGCCTTTGAATATCATCCAGGTTGCTGTTAATGTTCATAATCTTGCTTGGTTCAGTTTCAATTGGAATACTATTACAGACAGTGTCCATGGAATCAGGCTGGATCTCAAAATCTGTCACAGGAGTTTCTTGTCCTTCATGCCCGATGATGGTTTTCATCATTTGGCATTTCAAATTTTCAGGTCTGGGGGGCTGATTCATAATGTTAGTAATCATATCGTCTTCGGTTTGCTATTGAATTCGAGGGCCTCTACTAGTGTGAGGGGGGAATGGATATTGCGCTCCCAATATGTATCTGGGTGCTTGTGGATTTTGATTGTGGGTAGGCTTGGCTTGGCAGGGGGGTAAATAACAATGTTCTTTATAGAATTACCTCTGTTGATCATCATGCTACCAGTTCGGTAACTTATGTAGGCATCTGCTGTGGCCAGCCAAGGCCTTCCCAGAATCAATGGGTGGCCTTCCAGTCTATTTTTTGGATTAATTACCAGAAAATCAGTAGGGTATTCCCATGAGTCTACTGAGACCATGATATCCTGCACCACACCTTCAGTTCTAATAACAGATCTGTCAGCTAATTCTAGAAGTGTGGCTGTGGGTTCTAGAATTGATATGCCTAACTTCTCACAAGGCCCTATAGTCAGGATGTTAATGGTTGCCCCGAGGTCAACTAGTGTATTTGGGAATGAATGTCCAACAATTTGTATAGTTACGATGGGGTTTCTTGGATCGTCATATTTCACGGGTAGTTCTTTTCCTAACAGTAAGTTAGATAAAGTTCCTACTACATGAACAGTAGGTGTAGTCATTGTTTTCCTATTTTTCTTATTTTTGTTGTACATTTTTCTTGCGGTGTGCTTGGTCATGATTTCCACTGCCGACGTTGATTTATTAAATAAACTGGTTCTGTTTCTTCCTTTGCTTCTTTGTAAATGGCTTTCAGTCTGGGAAGAGAAGGACATTGGTATGTAGCATGATCCTTAGTGCAAATGGCACATGTCTGAACCATGTCTAGAGTACATTCTCTTTGGCTGTGCTTCTTTCGACATTTTGGGCAAAATATGGTGAGGTTTTGCTTAGCTATAGATTTTTTTTTCTTATCCTACAAGATATCAAGTTGTGTGGCTAAAGTGCCCAAGATGTCAGTTTTAAAGTTTTCTAAAAGGTTTCCAATTCAGCCCTGGTTACATTGCTACTAGTTTGCTTAAGCTCACGCCCCATAGGTCTATTACGTGAGCTGCCCCTGTAACATCTGATACATAAGGATATAATTTCATCACACCCTTCCTGGGAAATATCTCATTTCCCCATTATGTTAAGCAATTCCAGCCATTCTCCCTTCATCCCTTTAAGCAGTGCAGTTTTGAGAATATCCTTGGATAATGTAGTGTATGGTGATATTTGTAAATTATATTGAAATCTTTCTACATATTCCTCTAGCGTTTCATTATATTTGGTAGTCATGTTAAATATTTCGTCTTTTAAGCCCTGGGTTCGGCAATAGTCCTGATATTTGGTGAAGAAAGTGTTTTTCATCTCATCCCAGCAGTTTATAGTTCCCCCTCCTAGCCCCATGAACCAGCAAAGAGCGGCCCCTTTCAAGGTGGAGGGAAATGATTTTAGTTTCTGGGGGTCAGTGGTATAATCACATCCTCTGCACAAAACATCAAATTCAAATAAAAATGCATCAGGGTATTCTGTGGTTAGTCCATGAGAGGTGGGGATGCTATGCAAGGGAATAGCTTTCATAGGGGCATTGGTAGCATTATCAACAATTGGGTATTCCAGTGTGGATTTCTGCCTCTGATTTTGATTTTGATTATTTTCCATTTGATTGAAAAGGTGCCAAAAGTCTTCTAGAATTTCTTGATCTGGAGTGGAGATTTTGGTAGGTTTGGGAGGTGAAGGTGGTGGGGGTCTGACAACGCTACCCTAATCTGAGATGCTAGGATAATTTGTTCCGATTATCCCCACAGGGTCCTGGGTACATCTATATGAATTTCTTTACTAATTTCTCCCCTTCCCTCTTGCAGATTGCAAGAACCTTCGTTCCTTAAAAATTTATTGTCTTGATAAATGGTATTTTGCAGACTCTGATCAGATCCCTCTGTCCTGCTATGAATCCCAGCAAAGGCTTCAGATGGTGTGGTTGTCGCTCGAGGGATGAGATTAGGATTTTGGATGGAAACGGTTCTAGATCCTACAAATGCCTGAGATTCAGCTTTCTTAATGATTTCTTCGATGTAAGTTTCTCTCCCAAGGATCACCGGTCCTTTGGGTTGTGGTTGAGAATGGTTTTGGTTTGTTTCTATATTCTTTCCCCTAGTCATAAAACAAGAGCACTAATCCTATAATTTCCAAACAATTCTGCTAGTAGGTGGGCAACTAGGGCAAGCATGTTGCTTGCCGGTATGCAGGTTCTTACATTCTGTTTTTAAGACCCAGCTCCTTGCAGCAGCAGATAAAGGATAGAATAAGGAAGATAACTCCTAACACACTCCCTGGAAACGACGCCAAAAATGTTGGTTTTGTAGAGGTGGTTTTTTCGCAGCTCTATCGTTCCTTTATTTAATTGTCAACTCGGGGTTCGTATTTTTATTTCAAGGGTGTCAGCACAGTATGTGCGAGTTACCTAGTCTATGGATGCTTCTTGCTAATGCGAAGAAAATATTCGTAACTATGAAAGATGTTGTTCTTAAGGAAAATGCTGCTAATCTATAATTGAACAATTATGTTGAAGCAAAGTGGTTACTAAATCGAACTGAACAGAAGTCTAGTAAAATCCGCAGAAATGGAAATACTAGAAACGAACTAGGCAAAAAAAAGTCTTGGTTAAGTTATTTCAAGAATAGAGCTGAATGGACTTAGAGAATCCAAGACGTAGTAATTTAGCTGGGCAATTCTGAAACTACAGTATAACTAAGCAATGTGTGCAATTTTGTAATACAGAAACAACAACGTAATTCAAGCAATCTAAGTAATTGTGCGATACGCAAGAATGGAGGACTAAACCGTATGGCTAGCTGTGCAACCAAGAAAGAATAGTAGAAGTAAATCACTAATAAGACAATAAATATAACTTAGCTGTGAATTTCCTAACTCAAATAATTTTGCAATGGAATTCTCTGTAAAGACTAACTAATCATCAGTGATCTACCAAACGTGCGGTACCAAAAGTATCAACACTGGGTCAATCCTCTTTTACTCAGAGGTTAATGGTCATAATCAGAAAATAAACCAGAATTAACAAAACATATGCACAAAATTGTATTTATCGCTAGGAACGCAACTGTTAAGAGTCCTACAAGAAAAGTTATAGTTATATTATCAAAAGTATATGTTGCAACTGCATAATATTGACAAATATTGATTCTGCAAAGTTTCAGAACATAACATATGCGTAGAACTTCTGGAGGTTGGGCCCAGACCTGCAGAAGCTATAGCACTACCGAAGCTTCAAGAGGGAAGTGCTCATGATTCTAACTCATTCAGGAATGCTCTTCAAAAAGAATTAAACAGGCTGTCCTGGGGTTTCCCTATGAACTGTCTCTCCTTTATCCCAATCTGTTCTTTGCCCTTTTAAAGGAAACTTCTTGAGAATGTATCTCAAACGACAGCCCACTGCGCGTGGTTGTCGTTTGAGTTTTTAAACTCAAAAACTGTTCAGCTGCCCTTTACTTGGTCGCCTGGAATCATTGATGACCTCGATACATGCATTCGTTGATTGGTCATCATCTATCCTAGACTTCGCATTCCTGGTTTCCTGTAGATAGGGACAAAAAGGAGTCAATTCCTTGTTATAAATTGTTCTCCATGTCCTTAGTCTAATTGTTCCTGTTTCTATGCTATTTCATCCCTTATTATTGATATGAAAGAAGATTTCCTCAAATTTATAAGATAATCCAGAGTATTTAAAGGGGGAAATCGTACTTGAATCTGGGCCCAACCATAGTATTAGTGAGAGTGGATGAAATCATCTCACCAATTTGTTTATGTAACTCCATTTGATCTATTGGATGTATTTCCTTAGGATCAAATTCAAATGTAGTCTTTTTGTAATCTGCTGTTAACTTTGGCTGTGGAATTTGTGCTTGAAGAAAAGAAAAATGCATTTTTCCCTTATCTGAATGAAAAGCTGAGAGAAACCTACTCTGAGAGCCTGGAGTTTTCTTCCAAAACTGATTGTATGTGCTAGTATTCAACATTTCATTCTTCAACTTTATCTCCCTGAAGGTATCGAAGATAGTCTTCTCCTTTTCCCCTGTAACAACTGTACTAGGTTGAATGATTTGATGTTGATCTTGAGAAACTGCTGAAGTAGTAGGAGTAGAAGAATTTTTACCACCTGCTTGTGTGGAAGGAGGTGTCTCTTTGGTAATAATAACAACTTCTTGCTTTGAATACTTGCTAGGATTGACTTTTGGATTGAGATTTTTCTTCTTTCTGTAATGAATTTTCTTCTTTGTTGGATGAGTCAGTAATTAGAGATGAATGATCTTCTCTGATCCTTTTTCTTGCTCTATCTTGTGCAAGAGGAGTCTGTAATGCTGATGTAGACATTGTTTGTTCTTCATCTTCCTATAAATTCCCCTTATTCCATTCATGCTAATTCATATATTTCTCAATTTCTGGTCTATGTGTATGAAACCAAGGTGTATATTTGTTCTCTACCCTTAGTTTAGAAATAAAACCAACTGGATCATATGACCATGTGAAACTGAGGCTGAATTTCATCTCTTTCAACAATTTGTCTGATTCTTCCCCAGTTATCCTATTATCATAGATAAAAGGTCCTATATGTGTTTTGATTTTTAATTGGGACTTCCTCTTAACAGAAACAAAATGTATTTCGTCAGCATTAAGCATTTGTCTAATGTATTCTAATGCAAAAATCCTCATTGGGAGGAATTTTGGAAATTTGTAAGGGGGAAGCTCACAACCATAGATTCTGAGTTCTGTGTAATTTTGATAGAGATACCAATATCCTATTCTGGATTGATCTGATAGTTGCAAAAATTTTCTTATTTCTTCACTGATCCTAGGCTCTGTACAGATGTTTAGTAAATTGAGTGCTGGATGTAGAAACAATTCTATAAATTGCTTATATGAATATTCCTTTTGTTCCTTCATCAGTAATGAAGTCCAGAAAATAACTGATTTTTGATTCCCTTCCTCATCCAATTTTTGTAATGAAAACTTGAATTTGTCTCCCTGAGAATATAAAAACAAATAAAATAACACATAGGCATATTTGAATACCTCTTTAGTTGGGAATTTAATAAAATTCTCATGAATGGACTCCGCAATGAATTGATTGAAATTGAATATGATGGAGGGTTTTGAATCTGTGGTGAAAATGGACATGAATCCTATGATGGCTTCGTCTACCCATTGGTTCGAATAATAACCAAGAAGAGATAACTGTGATTTTTTTCTTGGATATTTCAGGGAAAATGGATGATGGAAATGGAGGATACTTCTTGGGTAATGGAGCATTTTTAGTCATAAACAACTCAAGGGTTTGAGTTTTTTTTGCAAAATCCAATTTCTGATATATTCAATCAGTACTTCTTGAGAAAATGGAGTGGAATTCTCTGTGATGGGGGCTTGCATCATTTGTTCTATGGTTTGGGAAATTTTGGTTACTAAAATCTCTCTTGTAGGAGCGATAATAGCTCTTTGGTTGGGTACATACCAGGCTTGCCATTTTTAGAAAAATTCTGGGGCACTTTGGGTGTGAGGAAAGATATAATGAGGCAAGTTTGAATCCCACAACCCTATATCATTATATTGATCAAGAAATTTATCCTCTAACCAACAATACATTTGAAAAAATTTGAGCTCATAGAGGGTTTCATGAATCTTATGGTCTCTATCTACTAACGATATATGATGAAAGTCAATTTGAGGATGAAGTAGGAGATTTAATGGTTCTTTGTGTCCTTTGTTTTTTGGAGGCATCACTGGCTCTGTTTGAATGACGGAGGAATATTTTCTGAATGGAAAATGGAGGTTGAGACTGAGAGAAGGCTCTAAAAATTGGAATAATGTCAACAACTGCAAAGGATGCTTTAAATAGTGGTCAAATTTCTTTCTGTAGTTCTGGCGATGTACAGAGCAGAGTGAATGAAACTGAAGGTTTAAACAAGTTGTTTAGTGATGAATTTATAAACATTTTGGTTTAATTCCTGTTGAAAGAGGCACGGGTACATTAGCTTTAATGATTAACATTGAATTTAATTGGCTGACGATTATACAAGCGCGAGAATTGATTTGATTGGACAGTGGCACAGTCCACGATGGCATAACACTAATGGTGGGTGGAGCAGGTGGTTTCATTCTGTGGGTAAGAAGAATTTCGGAGGGGTTCATCGGTGGTAAATAGTTTTATGGGGGGGGGGGGGTGCGAAATCATATGCGGTTTCCACGTAGTGGTGGGGTCGAGTTATGAAACCACCCTTTTTGGACACCCCCCCGATGGTAAGTTTTAGTTGATGAGGTGGGGCCAAAATGTGGGCCGTTGGATTAA
Source organism: Pinus albicaulis (assembly GCA_034641835.2). NCBI lineage: Eukaryota > Viridiplantae > Streptophyta > Pinopsida > Pinales > Pinaceae > Pinus > Pinus albicaulis. The sequence goes on along the minus strand of CM076582.1, from coordinate 1,446,251,805 downwards.
AATGTGGTGCAGTAGATGAACGGTGAGATGAGCGTTAATTAACATACGGAGGAGTTTAATGAAAGGTGGGGTAGGAAGAATAATAAATGTGGTGTGACTTGGAGAAATGATGGGTAGTGGTATGTAACGTGTCATAGGGGTAACGGAGGATGACGCTTAGGATAAATCCTATGGTCTTGAGAATGATATTTCGTATTTTTGAAGAATAAACATAAATAAAGCATGTGGTCTGAAATAATGCTCTAAGAAATGTTTTTCCTTTCTTCGTGAATATAGCAGCAGATTATGAGATTTATGTGACATGAAAAGTTTTATTTGAACTGTAAAATCAACAAACTTGCTCCTTCAACCAGGCTTTGTGAATAGGATGAAAGACAAACTACTTTATTTGATAATGGAAACGTAAAGATTTTCCATAGGCAGTTAAAAACCTAGAATTGACCTATATGAGATGGAAAACCTAACTTTAGACCTCTAAATGGTGATGAAATGATGTGAAGGAGTAGCATATCAAGATGAGACTTCTTCAGTGACCAAAATTATTACTGAAAAATAACTGAAAAAGCAAAAAAAATCGACTAATGACCTGATGAAAAAATCTCAAAAGAACTATTTTTGATCACTGGTAAACTGACTATAACACACATTCCAATATTAGGACTTGGAATTTCACTTTAAAATAATTATGAATAATATTAAATTTACACTCTTACTTATATAAGACAAAATAATTCAGATACAAATTGAAAGCCTAACAAGATAAAACACTATGATGCTTGAGTTTGGGGAAACTCTAGCTCAACCACTTCTGCTTTATTTTTTTTCTCAGTCACATATTGGTGCGAAGCTCGGTACTATGTGATGATATCCAAAAAATGTGTAATTTTTTCTTGATGGAATCAGACTCTAGCCTCCATATCATCAAGGTACACTGATATCGAACTAGTCTTGACTTCCTTCTCGAGCAGGAGAAACATTGTTCTGATCTAGACATGACCACCAATGTAATTACACATTTTTTGTCTATTTAGCTCCAAATCCTCCTTGGTGGAAATATGTGTCAACTTCTCCAAGCACTCTTTATCCTCCCGCTTGAACCAGTGTTTTCGTTTGGCTTTAGTGAGTGAGCCAATTGATGGGATCTTGTGTTTTCTCACCATGAAATCAAAACTATTGTATAAACGTACATATGAGGCATGAATAATCCAAATGAATGAGGAGAGATGCTTATTACTTTGAATCAAGATTCAAAATTTTACTTTCTCTGGCTCTTCGTGCAACTTCATTTTCTTTACCAAGTTAAGTGGTACCCCTTTGTATCACATTATCCATTCATGCACGACGATGTTGGTAGCTTGTACATTCTTAATAGTTTTGAAAAAGTCTTTTCTCTCCTGCTGCAAGCCATGCAAGTGGAAAACTGCCTTATGTATATTTATGAGCTCCTCATAGAGTTCCCACATGTTCTCTCCAAGTGTTGATACTTCACCAAGTATCGATGCTCTCATTTCCTCCAAGTAGACTTATACGGAAGCTACATTTTGTGCTGTCATGCGGAGTAGTTCTATCTCTTGTTGGGTAGCTTGTAAGTTATGTGCCGATTTCTTATTATCAACCACCAAATACTAAGTTTTTTATATTTCTGCACCTGTAATGGCCAAGTTGGCTTCGACAATGGAATTTGGATTCTTTCTAGTGCCCGCCACTATCAACCTCTCTCTAAAAAATGTAGGCGATACATGATCATCCAAAAAATGCTTTCTTCATGCTTGTAAAATCTTTGGAATTCATCATATGACAGATTGTACAAATCCATTATTGCATCATCATCAAGAGGACCTATGTCCCCTTTTTTTTAATAACAAAACAAATAAACATTATATTAAAGTTTTAAACCCACCACAACGTTATCCTAATCATCAGGTCAGACCGTGTTGGAGCTATGAAAATCCGTGTGACAAAACTTTTGTACACAGTGGCGGAAAAGACCTAAACCATCGGGAGCTGACCGAAACCGCTAGATAGACTGCATCGGGATTGCCGTCATGTGACAGTTGTTTCCGTGATCGCCAAAGCTGCCGCAACTGATGACCTGACCACAACCGCCGGGGGATTTCCGCCTATTCACATGTTGGAAGTTAACCATTTCCACTCGGTTAGCCTGACCGCCAGGGTTAGCGTATAACATAATGTTTATTTTTGGTTTTTGAATTTAATATCGGTGCTAAGGTGTATTAACTTAATCCCTAGGGTTATGCAAATGATAGGACTGAGACCCTTTATCACTTAAAATCCTCAACCAAATGATAAAATTGGAATTCAGAGGTTCAATGCAGCTTATTTAATCCATGGAAATTCTCATGAAGTTCATCTTCGATATTGGGAAGATAGTGTGCATTTTGAGTTTAGTTTCAGAAGGACATAGGCAAAATTTTTTGCAGCATTGCTCTGCCATCGGGTGTCGGAATTGAGTGCAGAGACAAGCATCGAAAAGGCAAGGAAGAGTAATTTTTGATTACAGAGTTCAAAAGTGCCCACGATTAAATTCATTTTGTTCCATTTTAGTGTAATATTCCTCAAGATCAATCCTAATAAAAACGGATGCCCACTTAAAAGTGGACTCGGAGATGTAGTCCACTAGGGACGAACTCCGTCATCAACTGTTTTCTTCTTATTCTCTCTATTTATTGTTGTGATTTAATTCATTTATTGCTGCTGGTTTATTTCATTTTTCACATAAATCTTAATTCTGTTAACAATCAATCTAAAGGACAAACTAATAAAACTACTTAAGCACTTTATTCGATCACATTTAGATTATATTTGGTATCAGAGATGGTTGATATTTGTAGTTTGTTTTTCAGTGGATGTTAACTAGGTTAGGATTGTATCGTGGAAAAGGCGAGCTTGAGGAATTCGATCTAGAGATTGGAAAGCGAAAATTCGTTCATCAATAAACGATGATAGGGACTGAGACCGTTGAGACTCCTGAAGCTACTGAAAAGAAACCCATGGATGAGAATCAAATCCATCAGATGTTTCTAAATATGTAGAAAATGTTGGCAGAACTATATGAAGACAAGAAGACGAGAGATGCAACCTCATCATCGAAGGCATCAAAGAAGGAAAGGGTATAGACAAGGTAGATAAATCTCCTTCTCCTCCATCATCTCCATCGTCTTCTTCTTCCTCTTCTAATTCTAGTTCTGAATCAGAAAAAGAAAAGAAACCTAAGAGTCCACTTTTGAAACTTGATGTTAAGTTTGAATTACCTATGTATGATGGAGAAATAAACCTTGAAAAACTAGATAATTGGGTAAAACAATTAGAAGTCTATTGTCGTATTCAATATATTACTGATGATAAGACAAAGATCCAATTAGCTACTCTTAGAATGGGGGGTACTGCTTTGATCTAGTGGGAAAGTAAGATACATATATATTTAATGCATAAATGAAAAGTTATCACCTCATGGACTAAGTTTATTAAAGCTATAAATAAACAATTCTATCCGTTGGGTCACACACAACAAGCTGTAATGTATTGGCAGCGATTGTGACAAGGTAAGGGACAGAATGTTCAAGAGTTCACACAGGAATTTAGAAAGAAGGCATTGGCACTAGGTATTTCTTTGGACACAAAAGAAACTTTGTTGAAGTATATTGGCAGTTTGCATTCATATTTGCAACATAATTTATTAATTTTCAATCCCAATGATTTTGATGAATTTTGTGTTCAAGCTATTCATGTCGAATCAGGTGGTAGACCTTTCAAGTTTACACCAAATATATCCAATCAGATGGAAATTGGAGATAGCAAAAATAAGGGCAAGTCAAAGGGAAAGAAGACTACCATAGCTCAGAAGAAATATGATAGACCTATGTGTACACATTGCCAAAGGATCGACCATAATGATCTAGGTGTTGAAAACTTCATCTGGAACTGAAGCCAAAAAGTTCCAAACGAGGAAGGGTGAAAAGAAGGCTGAAACAACAATCCAACAACGCTTGGACTTAGGATCCGATTTAGGTGATGAAAGCAAAACCATTGCTATGGTTACAACATAATAAATTTATGATGCTAGTACTTCTACTTCTTCAAACATCAAACAAAAGAATGAAGATAAAATAATCGAGTTATTTCATATAAGGGTAACTTCAAAGAATACTAAGATAGATACATTGTTCGATACGGGATCACAGGAAAATTTGATTTTTGAGTCATTGGTTAGAAAATTGGGTATGAAAACACATAATCATCCAAAGCCATATCCTTTAGGGTGGTTAAAGGAAAAATCTCAAATTCATGTTACCAAACAATGTTGGTTAAAATTTGCAATCACAACTAACTATATCGACGAAGTGGATCTAGATGTGATACCATTAGACATTTGTGGAATTGCCTTAGGTAGCCCTTATCTCTATGACCGTGATGCAATATTTTATAGAAAGGAACATATGTATCATCTCATGAAAGATGGGATTAAGTACATCGTTCAGGCACATAAAATCAAAGATCACTTGAATTTAATTAATACTAATCAAATGAAGTGCTTAATAAGTTCAAGTAAGAGATACATATTCATGTTGATAAAAGAGAAACATAAGGATCTTATTGATACTTGTTCAGGTTGTGAAATTCAGTATGAAGGTAATTTGGTTAAAAATGTATATTCATTTCAGAATCTCGTTAAAGAACCAAAAAATCTACTTCATAAAAAGGAAATATCACATGAGATGCAGTTGATGTCTGTTGCCTCTCTTTCTAATGATGAAATGTATCACAAGTCTGTTATAGAGCATAAAGAAATAAAGCAACAAATTCCAGGGATGGAATCCATGCGACCCAGTTCATCTCCATACAAGTCACCCATAATTTTGGCTCATAAGCATAACAGGATATGGGGAATAAGTGTTGATGTTAAAATTGATTCATTTAAGTAGAAACATTTCAAAAAATTGTTAGATCATCAACAACCATATGAAGTTAAAATAGATGTTAAAGGTTATTCAATGGAAACAGTGATTCACATAGATTATCAGCTGCTTCAATACTTTCAGTCATATACTAAGTTGCAACAACATCACTACAGTTGGATGGGATTTCTTCAACAAATTCACTTATTAATTAAGGACAGGGAAGGTGTAACAAGTAAAGTAGTTGATATGCTGTCTTTGAATGCTTCAGTAGTACTACATAAAAGTTCATTGGTTCATCAAAGTTATGTAGAACAATATAATACTGATGATGATTTCGAAGAAAATATTGAATCGCTAACTCATGGTGCTCAGATAGAAAGAGTTCAGGTTATTCGGGAAGTTCATCTTTCTCGGATTGCAGGATATTTTGGCGTAAGCAAGACTACGATACAAAGTCAAAAGTATTGTTACTGGCCTCATATGTATGAAACAATTGTGAATTACATAAAGGGATGTGTAATGTGTTCAACAATCAAGCCATGCAATCGAAAAATTTGTTTGCACATGCCACTTCCAGTTCCTTTGCAACCATGGGGCAGCATGGATTTGGTTCAAGGACAGATGGAAATGGTGAAAAGAACCGAGATAGATATTCTTCAAGGTAACTATAGTAAACATCCTAAGATGTGGGATGAATTTGTAACTTATGTGCATCAAGTTTACAATCAAGCCTTACATTATTCTATGCCACGACAAGCATTGAGTCAAGTCAGGTTCAAATTGTGCCATGATAAGCATCGGTTTCAGGTCAATGATTAGGTATGGTTGTATGTCATAAAAGTCAAGATGAAAGTGAGAGAGTTGTATTCTCACTTATTGTCAGTTTAAAATCAAGCTTTTGTGGTCCAAAAGATTTTTAAGTGGAGAGGATTGATCCAGGAGGATCTTGATCAGTACAGATCGACAGAGTTCCAAGTAAAATTGACATCCATATCAGTCTTCATACATGCAATTTCACCAGTTTTTTCAGTAAAAAGGTCCTTCAGTGTCAAGGTTGTCATGTGTTTCGAATTTTAATGGAAAAAGGTGTAAAAAGGGACATAGTATTTATGGACCTAGTTCTAAGGTTTCATATGGTGAAATACCTTATGAAATGTAAATTCCTATCCCTAAATACCTAAAACATATGTCAAAACTAAGACTTTAGGTTTAAAAACCTAACAAAATAGTCTAGCCCTAAATCCTAAGCTCTAACGTAGTCCTATTCCTAAGTGACAACCTAAGACCTAAGCGCTATGGTAAAAATCTATTCATATGTCAAAACCTAGTCCTAGCGCAAACCATGATAAATTATGTTGTAAAAACATTAAGTCCTAAACCTAAAGTGAAAAGTTAAAACCTATTTAAAAACTATACCATAAACCTTTTATTATAAGGTTCAGATGTTATTTTTTCAATAACAAAACAAATAAACTTTATATTAAAGTTTTAAACCCACCACAGCGTTATCCTAACCATCAGGTCAGACTACGTCGAAGCTGTTCAAAGCCGTGTGACCAAACTTGTAAACCGTGGTGGAAAATACCTCAACAGTCGAGAGCTGACCGAAATCGCTGGATAGACCGCGTTGGGATTGTTGTCATGTGACAGTTGTTGCCGTGATCGCTAGAGCTACCGTGACTGATGACCTGACTGCAACTGCTGGGGGATTTCAACTTGTTCATATGTCGAAAGTTAACCATTTCCACCCGATTAGCCTGACCGCCAGGGTTAGCATATAACATAATGTTTATTTTGGGTTTTTGAATTTAATATCAGTGCTAAGGTGTATTAACTTAATCCCTATGGTTATGCAAATGATAGGACTGAGACCCTTTATCACTTAAAATCCTCAACCAAATGATAAAATTGGAATTCAAAGGTTCGATGCAGCTTATTTAAGACATGGAAATTCTCATGAAGTTCATCTTGGATATTGAGAAGATAGTGTGCATTTTGAGTTCAGTTTCAGAAGGACATAGGCAGATTTGTTTGCAGAATTTCTTAGCCGTTGGGTGTCAGAATTGAGCGCAGAGATGGGCGTCGGAAAGGCGAGATAGAGTAATTTCTGATTACAAAGTTCAGAAGTGCTTGCGAGCACATTCATTCTGTTCTATTTCAGTTTAAATATTCCTCAAGATCAATCCTAATAAAAACAGACGCCCACTTAAAAGCGGACCCAAAGATGTAGTCCACCAGGGACGAACTCCATCATCAACTTTTTGCTTCTTCTTCTCTCTATTTATTGCTGTGATTTAATTCATTTATTGTTGCTGGTTTATGTCATTTTTCAACTAGATATTATTTTAGTTAACAATCAATCTAAAGGAAAAACTAATTAAAATTCTTAAGCACTTTATTCTATCACATTCATATCATTCAATAAGACAAACCACTCTCCAGGAAAGGTCTCTGTGCTTTGCTAACCGTGAATTTTGCAAGCTAATATAACCAAGAGCTAGTATGCCTTCCTGAGAGACATTGTCTTATTTAAATGGGTAGGTGTCTGTCAAAACTTGGAAGGCTATTTCACCCAACCTTTGACAATATCTCTTGTGCTCACACAAATGTTGTTGGCATAGAAGCATGATTCCACGATACTTGTTGGATCGAGAAGATGATACATGAGCTAATAATATTCCTCCTGGAAGGTAACAAGATTTTGTCCATTGGCACTATTTAATGTCATGGTTTTCTAGTCAATATTTGAAACAATCCAACTGGAAACATCTACAAATGGGAAGGCTAAATATCTGCATGAAACCTTGTATAATATTGATCATTGAACATTGATGTAAACCTATCGGTCCTCTAGATCATCTTTGAAGTTATTTGCTGCAAAATCATCCTTAACATTGTGCCATTTTAGATTTGAATCCTTTTCAACAAGTTGAGTGTCCGCATACACTAGCAAATCTACATGTGTTTGCTCAATTGCTTCCCCGATACTGCTTTTAGTGGTCTCTTTTGAAGCAACTCTCTTTGGTGCCGTGGTAACAGTGAATGCTAGAGAGAAGTAATTCAACAACTTTGGTACTTGTGGGATAGAAAAGGCACTCATGGCAATAAAACATTATAATTTTGAAAATATAACTTCAAAGAATGATCAAGTAGAAAATGAGGCAACTGATGAGAGGGATTTCACAATTTCCATCAACAAGGAAGGGAGACTGGTGGTGTGAACTGCGCACTGCGCATTCCCAACAGCCAAGGGTGTAGCATAAGGCTTGAGACTGCGTAATGCACATTCCCAACAGCCAAGGGTGTAGCCTAAGGCTTGAGACTGTGAAATGCGTAGTTCAGCCTAGGCAGTGGACTGGGAGAGACTGTGCATTGCTCAGTCTCAGTGGCCAAGCTGGAAAAATGAGCCTTGGAATTGCAAAATGTGCAATTAGTCCAGTCTACACTACACACTGTGTATTCTTAGAGCCCAAGTTCTCAGCTTGAGCTTGAGGATTGTGCAATGGCCAGTAGGGGAAAGTGAAAACTAGCCAAGGAAAGTGTAATATTCCAAAATAGGGAAATTCTGCAACAATGGGAACACCTTAAGATGTTCCAAAGTTGGAGATGCAGCAACGTAAGAACCCATAGTGGAGTAGCAGTCAAGAATCGATACATAAAACATGAGAAGAATCATATAGCCATCATAATGATCTTATAGCAGCAAATGTATACAAATCCTTGAGGAAATAATCACTCAAACTTAGGCAAACCAACCTCAATGGAACATGTACAAGAAATGTGAGAAACACTGCTACATAGAAAAATGCCCTAGGCTATGACTGCGCAGTTTATAAGAGGCACTGCTATAGAATGAATGTAAATACATAGATTTGGAAATGTATGGCTAAAATAATGTGGGGAACAAAGCTCTAAACCCCTGAAATCAATCTGAAGTCAATCCTAGAAGGATTGGCTGAAATATACAAAACAGCCAAAATGTGGGAGTTGCAGTCTCAAAATTGAGTAGTAGCTGCAACTCAAGAAATGGATGAAGATGGTTGAAGATGCTGCATGTGACACATAAATCTCATCCAAAGGATCCTTTAGGTGAAAGGTTGATCCAATCACTGAAGATCTCACCCTCCAAACAAGTAATGCAAACCCCCACTGCAAATACTCTCAGAAATAACGCAGTCAAGGAGAGGGAATGCATTTTAGGAGATGGGGAAATGTTTGGCCTGATGCCAAAGATGTACAATCAGCTCCTGAATATTTCTCACTAACCTCCCAGAGGAATAAAATATCCCTACTCTGAAAGATAAGCTCTAGAAGTGGTGTTGTGGAACCCTCCACTGCAACACCCTGCAACACAACCCAGCTCTAAATAGAAACTGCACTGTAGTTGAAGGAGGTGGCTTGGCCTTGAGCCTAAATGTGGAGAAATGAAGTACAAATCCCTCAAGAGGCCTCTCAAGAAGGGAGAAGGATTCCTAAATAGGAATTCGTTGTGCTAAGCAGCATTGTAATCTTAGTTAAACAATTGAAGAGAGAAAATAGTCATGCAGACCTAAAATCCAACACTCAATAACATATCCTCCTATGGCTACCTTGTCCTCCCTTTATAAAAATGAAAGAATTCTTGCCTTGGTCCCCACAAATTAAGGTTTCCTCCACCAAATGACCTCTCCTCCATTCATACTGCGCTGTCTTTCAAAGTGATCCACTCCCTCCATGGCAGCGATGTTGACTTGGTCAAACTTAACCTTGTCCTCATGCATTTGCCCCCTTTTCACACCTGAGGGTGAAAAATCCAACCACTCTGATGATCCCTTTCACACTATGAGGGATTTTATTCCTATTCATGGGCCTCCTTACCCATTTATTCACCTCCTAGATGATATAAGTAAAATCAATTCTCAAATTATCTTTATGCTAAATTTGGGAACATTACAGTCCTCCCCTCCCAAATATTGCTTGTCCTCAAGCAACTGCAAGGATATAACTAAGTTATTTCTCCTCCGCTTCCTGTAGCATCCACATATGATGAAATCCTCCAAGCAAAAAGGATGTTGTCTCATCAACAAGTCTCCACATTGCTCCTCCCCAGCATGAAAGTTAGCTATCAAGCTATCATCATGAAAAGGTGAAATACTTAAGAAGGTAGCAAGGTGATGTCTAGAGGTCCCTTTGAGGAATGGGATTTGAAATCTAGTGGGAACAATCTTCCCCATGTGGATCCTCCATCCCCACGCTATCATCCATGCAAAATGAGTCACCTCCCAACTAGGCAACTCCTGAAAATCTTCCTCCACCTTTGGCTCATGCAAAGTAGGTGGGCTAAAAATATGAACATGGTAGACAAAGTAGCCTACCCCACACTGTCCTCCTCTCCACTCATGATAAGTGTAGAGTATGTGCTGATCTTGGGCTGCAATAATATTTCCCTCAAGCGGCAAGATGAAGATTAGACCTCCAAGGATCTCCTCTCTAACGTTGTAGATCAAGCTGGCCCAAAACATCTCATATATGATGAATAGGACATGGTCATCATATGGTATCCAATTGAGAAGTTTGTTGAAAGTTTTACATAGTGCTAAATGATACAAAAAATGTCTCAAGTGGACACAATGCAGTCTTTCCCACTGCAACTTCAGAAAATATCATGGCAAGTGATTATTTGACAAATGGCTAGTTGTGTGAATCACCACATCTACTAGTGAACAATAAATGGTTGAATGTGTGAATTGAGCATACAATAAATAATCAAACACTTGCCCAAGGTTATATAAAGGATGGATGTCTCCATCATAATAGTTGGAAAAATTTTGTTTATGGGGCTCAACAATTAACTTACCCTCCTGTGGAGCAATGAATTGTATGACAATGGTAAGAAGATGCAAATACTGTGTTAGATATTCAATAGATGCATAAAAATAATCTTACCATGTGCTGAAAGTAAAGTGATGCACAGATCCATGAATAAGTCCATGCTCCCAAGGAACATCGTTGATGGCCTATGTAAATAGGCTCCTGCCAACTCATAGCTCAATTCTTTGACATGATGATTGTCAAAGACTCCTCTAATAATGCTGCTACAAATAGGAAATTACTCCAAAAATGGAAGTACTTCCTGTTCATATAAGGCCAAGGAATAGCCCCTTTGCACCATGATAGTGCCATCTCCTACTCCTGCAACATCATGCAACATGTGAGAGCAAATCCACCCCTGCTCTCTCAAACACAACCTAAGCAACCAGAGTTTTTTCTGCCTCCTCATACTCTCATCATACAAATCATGTGATGAAAACATAATGAATGATATGAATGTCACATCAACACCATGCATGAATGTCTCAAAACCGAGTAGCAGCTGCAACTTAAGAAATGGATGAAGATGGTTGAAGATGCTGCATATGATACATAAATATCAACCAAAGTATCCTTCACGTTAAAGTTTTATCCAATCACTGAAGATATCACCCTCCAAACAAGTAATGTAAACCCCCACTGCAAATACTCTCAGAAATAACGCAGTCAAGGAGAGGGACTACGCTGTATGAGATGAGGAAATGCTTGGCTTGATGCAAAAGATGTGGAATCAGCTCCTGAATCTTCCTCACTAACCTCCCATAGGAATATAAGCTCCCTCCTTTGAAGGATAATCTCTAGAAGTGGTGTTGTGGAACCCTCCACTGCAACACCCTGCAACACAACCCAGCTCTAAACATAAACTGCACTGTAGCTGAAGGAGGTGGCCTGGCCTTTAGCCTGAATGTGGAGAGATGAAGTAAAAATCCCTCAAGAGGCCTCTCAAGAAGGGAGAAGGATTCCTAAATAGGAATTCCTTGTGCTAAGCAGCAATTCAATCTCAATTAAACAACTGAAGAGAGAAAATAGTCATGCAGACCCAAAATCCAATACTCAATAACATATCCTCCTATGGCTACCTTGTCCTCCATTTATACAAATGAAAGCCTTCTTGCCTTGAAACCCACACATTATGGTTTCCTCCACCAAATGACCTCTCCCCCATTCATACTGCGCTGTCTTTCAAAGGGATCCACTCCCTCCATGGCAACGTTGTTGACTTGGTCAAACTTGACCTTGTCCTCATGCATTTCCCCCTTTTCACACCTGAGAGTGAAAAATCCAACTACTCTGATGATCCCTTTCACACTATGATGGATTTTATTCCTATTCATGGGCCTCCTTACCCATTTATTCACCTCCTAGATGATATAAGTAAAATCTATGTTCAAATTAGCTTTATGCTAAATTTGGGAACATTACAGAAAGTGAAAATCTGCCTGGTGGAAGTGTGAGAAATGAGAAAATCTAAGTGATGATGTGAGTTTGAATGCGAATATGAATAGTTAAATATGAACCAATGTAAATCAAGTGCAAAAATACAACAAACAGAAGGAAAAAAAATATTTGAGGAGAGTCACCGCAACGATGACCATTGGTGCAAAAGAAAAGAAACTGATGCGACACTTGTGAAAAGAAAACAAAAACTTGAAACAACAATTATACAAGATAAAATAATTTGAAACACTAGAAATCATGAAGAGAAACAAGAGAAATATCACTCACAAAATTGAAATGAAAAAAGTGACAGGAAAAGCGCCAAAAGACGATAAAAGCGAAACTCAACTGGAAAAGCGACGAAAACTACAACAAATATTCCTTGATCTCCTCAGGAATGCTAGAGATCCATGATTGAATTTACAAATGAGATCTAGCAGCATCAATTAAATAGGTTTGAGAAAATTAGGGTTTATGACGTGCATGCCTAAAATCAGGGAAAAAGGGACATTTGGCAGAAGTTTCTTAAAGTAACAAATGTGCCTCCTTTGGGAAACTAAAAATGGAACCCTATTTTTAAGGGATGATTTTTCGCTTTTTTATTTTTTCCAGGAAAATTTCCATGCACACTACCGAGAATGATTGTGCAATAATGGGGAACTTGGCAACTTTCAGGCTCAATGCATTGCACAATTTTTTGAGTTGAGTGATGGATTGCACAACTCCCGTGCTCAGTGCTAGACTGCCTCCCATGAATATGCAGTTTATGAGTTCAAGGATGACTGCCATTATTAACTATGCAATTCCAATCATTAAGTTTGCTTTCCCTCAAGGATTATGTAGTTTCTAGAGGCAAGCCCAAAACTACTATGAGGTCAAGTTAGGAGGTTAGTTTGTGACTCATAAAGATCATTGAAGTGTGAAAAAAGTCATCACAAGCGCAGATGAAAAGGATAAGTCTCAGTCAAATCATGAGTACTTGATAATAGTGCAATATAAGTTCTTGTGGATAGAAGGTTATGCTCCAAAATGAAGCATAGGAAATTTTTTTGAGGGTGGTTGTTGTTGGAAATATTGTCATTGATGACAAAGGAGCTCAGAAGAGATCGACGCGTGCAACAAGTGCAATAACCAAAAGAACAAGCTCAGGAGAGATTCACAGAAGTAGCAAAGAAGCATAGGCAGCATAGGTAGCAGAGGCAGCGAAGGAAGCAGAGGAAGTGAGGGCAGTTGAACAGCGAAGGCAACAGTTGAATAACGAAGGCAGCAGAGGTAGTGAAAGCTAAACCTCATGCACATCTTATGAGTGCAGATAACGTTGATTTGGGATCAACGGTACCGCGGGGGCACAAATAGCTCGATGTTTAACCCAAGGGAGTGCCTCTGCAGTTGACCCGCCCATTGGGCATTGACCGCAGATCGACGGTTGTCATTCACTACGGTAGCACATGCCTGATGACCATTCCATACCAAGGAATTCCTCTGTAGTGACGTGAACTAGGACCCGCTTTCCTAAAGCCCAAAAGTATATTCATGGACCGAAGTGATCAATGGATGAGAATAAAGGAGATTGACGATAGAGATTATATCGCAATCAAGTAGGACCCAATCGCATATCGGACATCGCAAGCTCAGGAGAATAAGCGCTTGAGAATCGGGTTGAATCACTGAAGCGCGAAGTGCGATAATGAAGTGGCGATGTGATGTGGTGATGCGAAGGGACATGTGGTGGCACAGTGCAATATCGCACATCGGAGATGTGAATTTCATCACATACCACGAAGTAAAGATGTGATGCGATGCGAAGTTCATCACATATCGCAATCGGGGCAAGAGGAATATCGCATATTGGGAGAAAATATGGACGAAGGCACATTGGGTAACAGGATTTGCTGAAGTGCGATAAAGAGAGTGGATGCGATACAGATCGAAGTTGAAACCTAAAGCATTTCAAGTTCGGGAGTATGGGATTTCCCATTGTTAAATCACATCGGAGAAAAAAGGAGCATTAGAACATAAAACGTTAAAACCTGCGGGAAAGTGAAATGCGATGCACTATGATTGGTCACTGCCTTCTGGGACCCTTCAACCAAAGTTAAATCCAGGGCTAAGTGTTTTATGAAGAAAACCATGGAAACGAAGGTCAACTCGGGTTACAAAGGAAAGACCTGAAAATATGAAAAAGGACCCGAAGCATGAGCAGAACAGTGTGATGAAGGATTGACCATAGAGATTTGAGTGCTGAGTGAGCATCGATATACGTGCAAGGCATGTAAATCATTGGCAATGGTCAAACGATACTTGGAACTAGAAACGGCAAAGAAGTAGAACAGTGAAGGCAGGATTAGAAAACCGGTAAGTGTTTGTCGCACCGATTTTTGAAGATAAGTGGTAGAAGGTGAAACGAATGCGATAACGTTAAGAGGGCGACACGTGGCATTCTAAAACCACCTATTTCACGTAGGTTGGGAACAATTAAATAACATGCAATTTGGTGTGCGAATTCCGTTAGATTGGGAAGTTAAAAGAGGTGGGGTGCGATGAACGTCCGATTGATGAAAGGTTGATGTGCATGTGAACGCAGCACAAAAGACACAGGTAATAGAAGAAACAAAACAGTTATGCAGCAAAGCTAGAATATAATAGCAGAAACTGAAAAGACAGTGACAACAGCAGAAAAGACAAATATATGGAAAACCAAGAGCTGAAAGGGCTGAATTGAAATATTATTGTCTCTGTAAATGTAAATGATTTAATTATTTTTATTGTATGTGATGCAAAGGCAAGTCTTTGTAGGAAAAGAAAAACTCCAATTTAATTTTGAAATGAGTAGACAATGTTGTAACCTCCTGAAATGATGAGCAAGAAAATGAGATGGTGGAAGGCAAAGGGTCATGCCTGTTGACTTCATATTCCATGTAGAATGCAAATAGTCAAAATGTTATCTGTATAAGACATGTAATATCGGTATGCATAGTGAGGTTAGAGAGTGTAAGAAGAAGAAGGAGCAGAGAGAGGAGTTGTGAAGATCCAGAGATGATATAAAGCAAATTTGAAGGTTGGAAGGACAGCAACAAAAAGAAGGAGAAAAACAAAGCTGATATCCAGGTAAATCAGCATATGATTCTCTCGTACAGTGAGGAAGTTGGTGCTTCCATATCAAGTTGTAGCTTGATAGGTGTCCAGTTGTAGCTGGCTGAGGTAGGAGCCTCCTGTAGGTTGTAGCCTGCAGAGAATAGATGGGATTTGGAGCTTCCTTGCAAGTTGTAGCTTGTAGAATTGAGGTAGGAGCCTCCCATAGGTTGGAGCCTAAAAAAAATCAATGGTGAGAGGGAGTTGGAGCTTGCCTTTGCATCACAACAATAATAAGATGTGGTTTTATCCCTTATGGGTTTCCACTTATATCTGTTGTCTATATGCATGATGATTATGTGTTGATATTCTATATTTAAACTGCTTAATACCTGCTACTCACTTATTAAGATCGTTGTTCCATTGTTTATTAAGTTGATCATGAAAAGAAGATGTAAATAAGTGTAAAAGAAAGTTTTACAAGACCATGACTGTATTAAACTTGTTCACCCCCCCTCTCAGTTTAACCAAGGGTTCAACAATTGGTATTAGAGCGGATTCCTTCTGTATCAGTTTAACAACTAGAAGGAGACCCTAGGTCCCAAAGATGGCTAGTCTAGAACGATGCTCAACAAATAAAGCCCATTTGTTTACTGGTACAAATTATGCCTTCTGGAAAATAAGAATGAGGATGTACATAATGTCTCTAGGAATAGAAGTTTGGGCTACTATGGATTTGGGATATGCCCCAAAGGATTCTGACACAGAGAAAGAAGCCAAACAAGATTTTATAGCTAATGCCAAAGCCATGAATGCTCTCTTAAGTGGTCTATGTGAGGCAGAATTTATCAAAGTAATGCACAACAATACTGCCAAAGAAATACGGGATACATTAGAAAGTATCCATGAGGGAGATAAAAAGGTGAAGATGGCCAAAATACAAGTCTATCGAGCCCAATTTGAAAATATGAAAATGAATGAAGAAGAAGATGTTTCCAGCTTCTTCTTAAAGGTTGCAGAAATTGTGAATAATATGAAAGCTCTAGGAGAAACCATTAGAGAATGTGTAATCGTTCAAAGGATATTGAGATCTTTACCATCCAGTTTTAATCCCAAGGTTTCTGCCATATAAGAAACAGATGATTGGGAAACTTTGACCATGAACCAATTACTTGGAAACTTAACAGCCTATGAGATGAGACTTCCATAGAGGAAGTCAAATGTGAGGGAGGCAGCCTTTAAGGCTGAGAAGAGAAAAGAAGAAAAGGAAGATACATGCTCCTACTCTGATGAAGAAGATGCCAAATTTGTCAGAATATTAGATAGAGGCTCAAGTAAGTATAAAAGCAAGCTTCCATTTAAATTCTTTAATTGTGGAAGAGTCAGGCACTATGCATCAAAGTGTCCTTACAAGAAAATAAAGAATCAGACTCAAGAGATAGAGAAAACCAAAACAAATAATTGGAAGAAAGGGAAGAGATTCAATAGAAAATCACTTTATGCTCAGCAAGATAGCAGTGCATCTGAAACTCAGATGAATCCTCAAATGAAGAAGGAACCTCAGAATTTGTGTTGATGGCCAAGGAAGAGTCTGAAGGATTCCTTCTAGAAGATGAGGAAGAAGGTGAGGTAGATCTTGAGGGGGAGCTAAGAATTTCCCTGGAGGAAATAAACAGGCTTAAACTCAAGTGCAGAAAACAGAAATACATTCTCCTCAAATATGTAAAAGAGCTACCAAATTTAGAAGACCTCATTCAATTTAAAGTAGAACTTGAAGAATCCAAGAAGGTGGAAGACATTCTTCTAAAGCAAATTAAAGATAAACATCAGGAATAAGAGAAATTGGAAGAAGAAGTTGTATGCCTGAGAAAAAAACTAGAAAACACCCAAAGGGAATTGACAATGAACACTCCTCGAATGACAAGCACTGAACAATTGGAAGAGATTCTAAATGCTCAAAGATCTCCTCTCATAAAGACTGGGATAGGTTACGAAGGAGAAACCAGCAAATCCAAGGTAGAGGATAACCAGAATATCATTTTTGTGAAATATGTACAAGAAAAAATTAACTCTTAGCAATCTGAGATTAGTGTAGCTAGAAGACTAATAGAAGAAAGGAGAAGGGGGTGTAAGTAGCTCAGAGATGATATTTCCTCCATGGAGACCTCGAAGAAGGCAAACATTGAAAGGAATGATGAAGTAGCTCAAAAAGGAACCACAAAAGCAGAAGCCAGCAAGAACTTGATGTGTGATGAAACAAACAGAAACAAGGAGCAACAACAAGAGAAAAAGAATGAGAGGAAGAAGCAAGCAGTTGCAAAATTTCAATTGTTCCTGAAGATCAATTGAACAAGTTCGAAAGATCTCAAAGGAGATTTTGTCCTCCTATGAGAAATGTCACTTGTTTTGCCTGTCACAAACTAGGACATATTGCTGCACACTATTAGACAAAGATAATCGATTTCAACCAACAAAGGATGCAGAAAATGAGAAGACTACCTCAAGCAAAAAAATGGAGAGGACAACCTTTCACCAAGTACACTAATCGTTTCCATGGGTATTGTTTTTATTGCAAGGGGTACGACCATAAAGCCATGGAGTGCAGAGCGAATGGACAAAGACTGATGTACGAAAAATCAAGGAGGTTGATGAACAATGGAGAACTCACTCGTGTACATAATCCATTCAGAAACATAATCAAATGCTTTGACTACCATCAAATCGGGCACAAGTGTCACAAATCTCCTCTGAGAGAATGTGGTCCATCTTCTCAGGAAAGGTACCAAACAGAAGGATGCATGCAGTGGAAAAATAAGTTGAATAAGTGTGACCTAGCTCTAATAGCTCAAGATTAGAAAAGCCAATGGTATATGGACAGTGGATTCTCAAAGCATATGACTGGAGATCGAAGCAAGTTTGTAACCTTTGATGAAAAGAAATATGGAAATGTAACATTCAGAAATGATAAAGCAGGGAAAATAAAAGGAAAAGGCTCAGTCAGTCTGAATAATGGAAGAGGAGAGGCTCAAGATGTACTATTTGTGGATGGGCTGAAAGCCAATCTGCTAAGCGTCAGTCAAATGTGTGATAAAGGCTATGAGGACCTTTTCAAAGCCCAAGATTGTGAAGTAAGATCGAGCACCACAGGAAGGACCTTGATCAAAGGTGTTAGAATAGAAAGTAATGTCTATATATTGGAAGAAGAGAATGAAGTATGCCACATAAGCAAACTTGATGAATCATGGTTATGGCATAGAAGATTGGGACACTTAAACTTTGACCACATCATCAGTCTGAGCAAGAAGAAAGCAGTCAGAAATATTCCTACAATAAAGAAGCCTCCAAATAACATATGTAAATCTTGCCAATTGGGAAAACAAACCTGCACATCTTTCAAGACCAAAGATGAACTATCTACAAGTAGGCCACTTCAACTTGTACACATGGACCTGTGTGGACCTTCAAGAACTAATGCACCAGGTGGAGAATCTTATTTCATGCTAATAATAGATGATTTTACCATATTGATGTGGGTGGAATTTCTCAAATATAAATCTGAAGCAATTGAAAAATTCAAGATATTCAAGGCATTGGCATAAAATCAAACAAGATGCAAGATAAAATGCATCAGATCAGACAGAGGAGGTGAATTCACAGACTATGATTTTGCAAACCTATGCAATGAACATGGGATAAAACAACAATTTACAATTGTAGGTACACCTTAATAGAATGGAGTGGCAGAAAGACAAAACATGTTAGTACAACAGATTGCCAGAGCCATGATGCAAGAAAGTAACATTCCCCAAACCTTTTGGGCAGAAGCAGTACACATAGCTATTCACATTCTCAACAAAGCTCATCTAAGACCAAATTGTGATAAGACTCCTTACGAATTATGGCATGGTAAACCAGCATTAATCAAGCACTTTAGAGTCTTTGGAAGTAAGTGTTTCATAAAAATTAATGATGAAAAACTGGGGAAGTTTTATGCAAGAGCTGATGAAGGAATACTTTTAGGATATGCATCCAAGAGTAAGGGTTACAGGTGTTACAACAAAAGACTGCACAAAATTGTGGAAAGCATTGATGTAAGAGTTGACAAAGATCTACCAAACAATACAAGAAACAAAAGCTGCGCCAATCCTCCAGATGATCATGAAGCTGAGAACCCAGATAATGATGAACATAACAAGACAATAGAAGACACTAAATTAAACTCAAAGGGTCCCTCAAGATACACTCAAAAGAACCATCCAGAAGATCAAATCATTGTGGACAAAAATGTGGGATTCCAGACAAGAAGACAGCTTGTTGAACAGACAGAAGAAGTATACCTAGCCATGCTATCTCAAATAGAGCCAAAGAAGTTCAAAGAAGCCAGCAAAGACAAAAACTGGGTAAATGCTATGAATGAAGAACTGGACCAAATTGAGAAGAACAATACCTGGGAATTAATTCCAAGACCCACTAGGAAAAATGTCATTGGCACAAAATGGATATTCAAGAATAAGATGAATGAACAAGGGCAGGTAATCAGAAATAAAGCCAGACTTGTATGCAAGGGATATTCACAAATTGAAGGACTTGATTATGATGAAACCTTTGCCCCTGTAGCCAGGATGGAAGCAATCAGAATGTTTTTGGCCTTTGCATGCTATCATGATTTTAGGGTATATCAAATGGATGTGAAGTCCGCCTTCCTGAATGGAGATTTAGAGGAAGAAGTCTACATGGAACAACCTGAAGGATTCTCATTAACAGAGAAACATGACTTTGTGTGCAGATTAAAGAAAGCCTTATATGGTCTAAAACAAGCTCCTCGTGCATGGTATTCAAGGCTGGACAAATACTTGCAAAAACAAGGGTTTAAGAAAGGAGGAGTAAACAACAATTTGTACATAAAGGCTAATGAAGATGAACTCTTAATTGTAATAGTATATGTAGATGACATCATGTTTGGTAGCAACAAAGATGAGTTAGCAAAAGGATTTGCTGAAGAAATGAAATCAGAATTTGAGATGTCAATGATTGGAGAGCTCACCTTCTGTTTAGGACTTCAAATTCAACAAAAGAACACTGGAATATTCATTTCGCAATAAAAATACTTAAGAGAAACATTGAAAAGGTTTCAAATGGAAGACTGCAAACCTCTATCAACTCCCATGATCACTGGATGCAAACTATGTGCTAATGATGGATCAATAGATGTAGATCAAAAACTTTACAGATCCATGATAGGAAGTCTGCTATATCTAACTGCTTCTAGACCAGACATTATGTTGGCAGTAGGACTTGTAGCAAGATATCAATCAACACCAAAACAAAATCACTTACTTGCTTCAAGAGAATATTTAGATATCTACAAGGAACCTCACATTATGGCCTATGGTATCCCAAAGGAAAAATTTTCACACTGACAGCATACACAGATGCAGATTGGGCCAGTTGTGTGGATGACAGGAAAAGCACAAGTGGAGGTGCTTTTTATTTGGAAAAATTTTTGGTGGCATGGCTAAGCAAGAAGCAAAATTCTATCTCTTTATCTACAGCAGAAGCAGAATACATAGCAGCAACAGCATGTTGCACACAAATAATGTGGATGAAAAAAACTCTCCAAGACATGAAGGTAAGCATTGATGAACCCATTTCTATCAAATGTGACAATACAAGTGCAATAAGTATATAAAAAAATCCTGTACTTCATTCAAAAACAAAGCACATCCCAATAAAGTACCACTTCCTCAGAGAACAAGTAGCACAAGAATTAGTAAAGTTGGAATATGTACCAACCAAGGAACAAATGATAGAAATATTCACAAAACCTCTTGCTAAAGAACCATTCGAATATCTAAGAGACAAACTAGGGGTAGTGTTTGCAGATGTTACTCTCTAACATGATCAGAAATCAAAATAAAAAAAATAAAAAATTAAAGGCTGCATACAAGGAACGGGTCCAGTGCAAAAGACAAGTGATAGTCAATATAAGACAAGAAAGCATCATTCCAGGGGGAGAGCAGTCAATAAAAATTGTCACAAAAGAGCTAAAGCAATGGAGCAGTGCATGGAATAGGTCCTCAAGATCAGAGTATTATGAAAAGATAGAAACCACACTGGGAAAAGTGCAACCCTTTGCCATTGATGTCAAAGGGGGAGGAAAAGCAAGAAAAATAAGAAAGGCTCTTCTGTAAAGCAGGTAGAGGAAGAAAGACAAGATACTTCTCAGAATTAAAGGGGGCGGAAGTCTTGAAGGAAGTATGGGAGTGTTGGTGGATGTGTTGCCATCAATGCCAAAGGGGGAGACTATTGGAAATATTGTCATTGATGGAAAAGGATCTCAGGAGAGATCGGTGCATGCAACAAGTGCAATAACCAAAAGAAAAAGCTTAGGAGAGATTCGCAGAAGTAGCAAAGAAGCATACGAAGCATAGGCAGCAGAGGCAGCGAAGGCAGCAGTGGCAGCGAGGGCAGTTGAACAACGAAGGCAGAGGCATGCAGAAAAGGCAGCATAGGCAGTGAAGGCTAAAACTCGTGCACATATTATGAGAGCGGTTAATGTTGATATGGGATCAACGGTACCGTAGGGGCACACACAGCCCAATGGTTAACCTAAGGGGGTGCCTCCGCAGTTGACCTGCCCATCGGGAGTTGACCGCAGATCGACGGTTGTCATTCAATGCGGTAGCACATGCCTGATGACCATTCTGTACCAAGGAATGCCTCCACAGTGCCGTGAACTAGGACTCGCTTTCCTAAAGCCCAAAAGTATAGTCGTGGACTGAAGTGATCAACGGATGAGATTAAAGTAGATTGATGACAAATATTATATCGCAATTAAGTGGGACCTGATCACATATCAGACATCGCAAGCTCAAGAGAATAAGTGCTTGAGAATCGGGTTGATCGCCGAAGCACGAAGTGCGATAATGAAGTGGCGATGCAAAGTTGCGATGTGATGTGGTGATGTGAAGGGACACGTGGAGGCACAACGCAATATCGGACATCGGAGATGCGAAGTTCATCGCATACCGCGAAGTGAAGATGCAATGCTATGCGATGTGAAGTTCATCGCATATCGCAATCGGGGCAGGAGGAATATCGCATATCGGGAGATAAGATGGACGAAGGCACATTAGGTAATAGGATTCACCGAAGTGCGATAAAGAGAGCAGACGTGATACAGATCGAAGCTGAAACCTAAAGAATTTCAAGTCCAGGAGTATGGGATTTCCCGTTGTTAAATCGCATCAGAGAACAAAGGAGCATTAGAACATAAAACGTTAAAACCTGTGGGCAAGAAAAATGCGATGCACTATGATTGGTCAGTGCGTTGTAGGACCCTTCAACCAAAGTTAAATCCAGGGCTAAGTGTTTTATGAAGAAAAACATGGAAGTGGAGGTCTACTCAGGTTACAAAGGAAAGACCTGAAAATATGAAAAAGGACCCGAAGCATGAGTAGAACAGTGTGATGAAGGATTGACCATAGAGATTTAAGCGTTGAGTGAGCATCGAGATACATGCAAGGCATGTAAATCATCGACAATGGTCAAATGATACTTGGAACTAGAAACGGAAAATAAGCGGAACAATGAAGGAAGGATTAGAAAAATGGTAAGTGTTTGTCTCACAGCTTTTTGAAGATAAGTGGTAAAAGGTGAAATGAACGCAATAGCGTTAAGAGGGTGACACGTGGCATTCTAAAACCACCTATTTCACATAGGTTGGGAATAATTAAATAACATGTAATTTGGTGTGCGAATTCCATTGGATTGGGAAGTTAAAAGAGGCGGAGTGCGGTGACTGTCCGATTGATGAAAGGTTGATGTGCATGTGAACGTAGCAAAAAATACATAGGTAACAGAAGAAACATAACAATTATGCGACAGATCTAGAATATAACAGCAGAGCTTTCGAGAACGATTGACAACACTCAGCAGAAAAACATATGAACCAAGAGTCAAAGGTTGAATTGTTATTGATATTGTAAATAAATGATTAAATTATTTTTATTTGTATGTATGCAAAGAGCAAGTCTCGTAGGCAAAGAAAACTAATTTAACACTAGTGAGTAGATAGTGTTATACCTCTCCTGAAATGATGTCGAATCCCAATGGTGAAGTAAAGAGCTTCGTGCACTGTTCACTCATATTCTGTAGAATAAAACAATCAAATATCTGTGTATGTCAGTGCATATGAGGTTAATGGCAGCAGAAGAAGAAGGAGCAGGAGAGGAGCTGTAGTTAAGATTCCAGAGATGATGTGCAATTAGTATTGGAAGGTGTCAACAAAAAAGAGAAACTCTGGCTACATCCAAATCAGCATATGATTTTATTGTATAGTGAGGAAGTTCGTGCTTCCATATCAAGTTGTAGCTTGATAGATGTCCAGTTGTAGCTGACTGAGGTAGGAGCCTTCTGTAGGTTGTAGCCTGCATAAAATAGATGGGAGTTGGAGTTTCCTTGCAAGTTGTAGCTTGCATAATTGAGGTAGATGCCTCCTGTGGGTTGGAACCTACATAAAATCAGTGGTGATAGGGAGTTGGAGCTTGCCTTTGAATCACAACAATAATAAGATGTGGTTTTCTCCCTTATGGGTTTCCACTTATATCTGTTGTCTATGTGCATGATGATTATGTGTTGATATTCTGTATTTAAATTGCTTAATACCTGCTGCTCACTTATTAAGATCGTTGTTCCATTGTTTATTAAGTTGATCACGAAACGAATATGTAAATAAGTGTACAAGAAAGTTTTACAAGACCATGTCTGTATTAAACTGATTCACCCCCCCCTCTCAGTTTAACCAAGGGTTCAATAGTTGTAGCCACTACAACACTTGGAGACACATTAGTAGAACTCCATCTCTATGTATGAATCTTGTCTCATGTAGAGCCGGTCTAACTCTTCCAGAAGTACTGTTAAGCTCATTGATTAGCAAAAATCCTTCACTTAGTTTGATTTAACTATATAGTCCCTACCATTATCTTTATCGTTGACACACATACCAAGACAAGTCAAACCAAGTTGTTTCGATTAGGGATTGGGAGTATATAAATGCACAAGTAAACAAAATTTCTAGAGTGTTAGTTTTCATTTATGGTGTTTCTCCACTGCTAGTAGGTTGGAGAGTACCCTGACAGAGTCACTTCAGGGAAGCAAACATTGCTCCACTCCCAGCAAGCCTAGATAGTACCCCGATGGAGTTGCTTTCTTAACCTCTCTGTCCAAGGATCATTTCTCTTCTTTCTCCCTTTATTTTATTTTTTTCATTTTTTGTTTTCAAATAACTATGCATAAGCACTTATTTATTTCATGGTGTCGAAGAGGTATCCCGACTTATTGAGAGAAAAAGAGATTGTTCCTTAAGATAAGGATATTTATGTACACCTCTGACATACTTGTTAAGGTTTTCCTTCCCTCCTCACTCTACTCCACTTAATTGATAAGGATGAACCAAATATGAAAGACAAATTAGAGTAGGAGGTACTAGTTAAAATCCAAAAATCGTGATTTCACTGTGATTTTCTTTGAAAAAAAATATATTTTCCACTAGAGTATCATCGACTAAAATAATGCAAGATTCACACAAATAGAGAGAGTGGAAAGATAATGAAGAGTTGATAGTATTACAAATTCCTCTAAGATTTCACCATGCTTGCTCGGAATCCAAACACGGTCTCATGCAAAAACTATCCAATAAGTAAAAAATAAAACAAAAAGAAAGAAATAAGTGAAGCGGAAAGTAAATCAAAGCAAATAAAATAAAAAATAGGGAAGACTCATGTAAAATGATACTTCCAATGTAGCCACTAGAATAGTGGCTAGCCTATATAATGGATGGAATCCATGTCAAGAAAGATATTTAACCATAACGTTAAACAACAAATATAAGGCAATACAAACCAAAACGTTTGAAGTATGAAAGGGTGTGCAAAAAAGTAAGAAATAAAAGGGCATGAGAGACATTCTGCGGACATATTGTGGTGTTTAAACACACTGCGACTGGAAGACATGCAGGCAAAAAATTTCGAACTCTCTAAACGGGCGAACATAAAGAAAGAATAAAACTTTCGTTTTCTAACTGAGCTCGCCACGTACGAATCCTCTAATTACTTAGTGATGGGGTCGTGTAATACATATGGGGGAAGCAAAAAAAGGAATCCTCATGATCAATGAAAATATTACGACAACCTCGATCATAAAGTTCAAGATAAAAAATAGAGGAATCCTCACGATCTGATGAATCGTAAAGAGAGGAATTTGGAAAATGAAAAAATTCACCCTATATGTTTATAAAAACATGAGATGAGAGATTGGGAAGATCATGAATAAAATATTTTTCCTCTCCACATATAAATGAAAATGTGACATCACATGTGTCTTGGGAATGATTGAAATTAGTAACATTAAAAAAAAACTATACTTTCACAAGACTGAACATTAGTGACAGAATTATGGAATATTTAAGGATGATGAAGGAGAGGTGCAGAAGGAAGAAAATCATCCTTCATCGTATATTCTTGTTCAGTTATGGGATCCCACACATAATCATGATAAATGATATTACAGGTTGGCTTCTCAACACTGAATCCATCCAACACTTGATCCTCATGAACATCAAAAGAGAGATTCAAAACAAGAGAGCACAAAAACTCACAATCAGTATGATCAAAGGGACCAAGGGATGGAGGATGAAGAGACAAGACTTCATTGTAACCATTAGATTCATAGTCCAAACCTGCGCTGGAATTCTAAGCATGTGGGGTGGGAGAAGATGGTGGTAGATCAATGGATGAATTCTCAATTTTTCCCACCTCAACATGTGGAACTGGAGCTATTTGATGAGAAGGGGACAAAGGGTCATTTGGAACAACAAATTCATCTATCACATATCTGGAAGCTCTAATACTGAGGTATGTTGGGAGAGTTTTGAAAGATTCAAGTTCATGCAGATTTTCTGAAATTTGAACAAGATATAGGAATTTGTATACCAAGAAAGACCAATCAACTTCTTCTTCAGGAAATTTGAAGCAAAATTGAATAAAATGATTGTGAAAACCATGGACAAATTCATCAAGTAATTTTCACAATCTTAGAATTTTTTGGCACAAATATTTACGATCATACATATCAAACGAGAAAATAACTTTGTGAAAAGATGTTTGAAAGAGTGTATGGAGGCATCAGGCAATGTGTCATGTCAATTTCATACGCGCCCTTCAAACATGAGAAATAAAAACTTACAACCAGCATCCTCATGGTGGATGTTGTGTTTTGTGCAGAAATCAAGAAAACGTACGATGTGCTCAAATAAGGTTGTTTCACCCTCTCCATTGGATTGGATATTGGACAGGTCATCAATAATTATTGCTGGAAATTTCAGATTTGCGGGTTTAGAAAAACATGTAAGGGTTATTATTTGGTGAGAAGTAATTAAATGAGGATAGAAATAAAAAACAGAGTTCAAGGGCTTATCTTGTCATCTGTCCTTCCTTCTAGCACCAAAAATGTTGATGGTGTTGGACCTGCCAAAATTCACGAGATCTCTCTGATATGAAGTCCCAACTAGACCTCACACCATTTGGAGTAGGAGTCCCAACAATGGGTGGTTAATGATATGCCTTGGTTGCGAAAAAGCGTAAAGTGATGTACGATGAATTTGGTGAGAGAAAGTGTGTGACCCTGCAGACAATCAAGTGCGATGCATGAACGGTTCTAACACATGAAGGGAAATTAAGTGAGCCCCTTAAAATCCTATAATAGTATGCATGTTTAAAGGAACACACAAGCATAATGACATCAACAAGCTAACATATAGAATATTCCACAAGTTAAGGTGATGAATTAATACAACAACACACATCCAACAAGATTCATACAAATGCAAATTAAATAGTTCATAAGCATATGCATAAGTTAAATAAAATAGATTGCAAATACAACAAGAACATTCCTACTATATTCACAACATGTGCATCAAAGCATTCCGACTCTAAGATTTTATTAAAAGTGAAATTTCCATTCATACATACACCATTGATGGACCATTATAGCCCCAATAGTGGAACATTACACTCAAGAACACCTACTCCTCTAAAGAAGTTTACTTCCTCTATGCTGCGGAGAAGCCAAGGCTCCCTCACAACTACCAAGCTCTTCCTAAGCCTAAGTCTAGCTAAAATCTTGGCTCCCAAAATCCATTTACATGGTTTATGAGGATATATTTATAAAAAAGGTGGTGGTGACTCTTCAGATTCCCCTTTGTGACTCTTTGACTTCTCTCATGTCTTTTCAACTTATTTTACAAAATAAATCATTACATTACATGATGAATTTTCACATTCAAATATTAGGACTTGGAATTTCAGTTTACAATCATTATGAATAATATTACATTTACACTTATACCCATATAAGAAAAAAAGGGTAGAGACATCTTGAGAACATAACAAGACAAAAAACTTTGTTGCTTGAGTTTTGCGAAAATCTAGCTCAACCACTTCTACTTGATGTTTCTTGGTCACATACTGCTGCCAATCTCGGTATCGTGTGATGAAATCCCCAAATTGTGTAATGGCGCCTGGATAGAAGTGGACTCTATCCTCCATAGCATTCAGGTACAAGAATCTGGAACCAGTCTTGACTTCCTTCTCGAGTAGGAGCAACATTGTTCTGATCTGGACAAGACCACCAATGTAATTCTACATGTTCTTGTTGATCAGTGTTTGTCATTGATGTCAACCCAAGTAGCACCAGGGGCTAACCCAATATTGCATGGGAATTTTGACCTACAAAATTAATATATTCTGGGTCATTAATTCTTTTGATGGTTTCTACTTGTCGAGATGTTTCCGTTGATATATGGCACGCCATGTAATTCTTCACGGTTTGAGAGATATTCATGTTTGAAGTTTGTACCCCTAATTAGTGGGCTAAAACCCCATGGGGTTGAGGCATGGGTCATTGAAAAGTCATAATTAATATTTTTTAAGCTCCTAAAATCCCTCCCACATTCACTTGTTGAAGCCCCTTTTTGGGTGCTAAAAGGTGCCTTTTAAAACTCCTATTTATCCTACATTAATTATCAACCCGGGCAAGTCCTCTTATTTCAAGAGTGTACACAGTATGTGCACGCTATAATCCCAGAGAGTAATGTTTTCCAATTTGTAGTACAATGTTTCAAATACAAGAGTAAACAGATGCTGAAAATGAAATCTAATTGCAACAATATGAAACTCAATGTTCTGAAATTCAATCACTCACTCAACAATCATCAGTCAAGGATGCAGTAGTAATAACTCTTTCCTCTGGAAACTGATGCAAATGAAATCAAACGGGAACAAGATAATCAATCTGAGAACGTAGGTAGAAATAACCAATATTCTTTACAGTTGATAATCTTGTCTTCAAGCAATTAAAAGGAAATAGAAATTGAACTAAAGGATGCTAATGAAAGTAAACTAGGCAAAATTTCAAAACCAAACTCTTTGCAATCTGTAAACTAATTAATCTGAAATGAACAGCAACCTGAAATTGAACAACAATGTAAATGAACATAAAACTCTAACTAGAAGAATTGAACAACAAATTCTATTTAATGAATCTGAACAACAAACTTTGTTAAAGCATAACAAGATAAATGATACATGAATTAAGATTCTTGTTAGAACGGAACAACAATACAATTCGTCAATGTAACACACTGATATCAATAGACAATTAAACAGTAAGCTAATTAACTTGAAAACTATAATAAAAGAAAATACAAACTGTCACACAACGATAATTGAAAGATAATAATACAGATGGCAAGTGGATCCACCAGGGCCGGGCCCTTTGCCGCTAGTGGAGCACTGCCGAGCTACTCTAGAGTCAAGTGATGGAACGACAACTAAATCATGTATTAATCATTCATAACATCGTTTAAAAATAGTCATACTCTGTTTTAATTAACAAGAGTCGATGAAAAATTCTGAAAATTACAACAGGAAAATCTCTCCATAATGACAATGCATGCTCTCCCCATACCCTTCCTTTCTTTGATCTCTGTTTCTCATTTAAATACACACAGCGCAGAGAGAAGTTACAACAGAGATGATTAAAAAATGATTCTCATAACAAATTTGGATTGTCTTCAACCAATCGATCAGCAAGATCATATATGGAGTATATTTCCATCAATCATTCAACAGGAACAGGTCGAATTTGGTTTTGCAATTGACATCATTTGGAAAACGGCCGCAACGGTGAATCTGGGAAAATCGTCCTCAGATAACCTTCCATTTCTCTTAATATAGACCAAATTTGGGTAAACAATTCTTTGCTAAAGTTAATTCGGTCTGTTCTAGAAAAAACCCATGTTTCAGATTTTCTAGATTCTTCTCCATTTGCCCAGAATGTCCAACGCAAAATTGTCACTTCTTATTCTAGCGGATTTCTGAGTTGGATTATTGAATGATGTGCTGGAGGTCAAATCTGCAATCTGGAAAATATCTTGGAGGCTAAAATGGTGAGTGATGTTACAAAATATATTAATAAACCATCATTGATAAAATCATGCATAATAATCATCAATTTATTAAAAATAAAGGAGAAGAAATAATATTTATCCATAAGAGCATAAATAGTTATAAGATGGAATTATATGATAAATTATGATAAATGACATGATAAAGAAGAGTAGAAATGGATGAAATAGGTGTTAAAAAGTGATAATAATAATAACATATTAGCGGCCCAACACACCCCCAAACTGAATATATTGCATGTCCTCATGCAACCCAGAACTGAATATATTGCATGTCCTCATGCAACCCAAAGACAAAATCCATGTGTTAATCAAGCAAAAAAAATTGTTCATCCCAACTCATGAAATGGATGGAACAAATGAATTTTTCCTCAAATAATGAATATTCAATTTTAGCAATCTTGATGAAGACGTAACAATTTTTACAGTTGACATTCAACTACATGTATATGAAGTTGCAGAAAAATGTGATATAAGTAACAACAAACTTCATTAACCATTTTTTGAAAAATCAGATCATTTTGATGCACGGATCATGAGATACAAACAAAATGATTGTAGGTGATAGTGCATAATTTTGAAATTTTATGAACTAGTTTAGCGTGAAATTATCTAGTTTTGTGTATTTTAATGATACCTCTTTGTTATCCAGAAATCACAAGAATTCAGTTCACATGCAAATCAATTTCTGCACTGTATAAAAATGAAATTGTATGCCTTAAATGAGAAAGAAAGTAGAAAACATCCATCATGTGTAGCAATTCCTCCCCCAAACTGAAGAATTAGCATGTTCTCATGCAATGCTAGAAAAAAAAGAGAGGTGGTTGCTACAATCTGTTGAAATCTATGCTTGGTGTAAAACAACATGGAATAAGGGAGGTGTTGAGAATGAATAAGAATATCAATGGATGATAAAGAATATTACTAACATGGTTATAAGAAAGAAATGAAGAAAAAAAACACTCCCCCAAACTAAAAGATGAGATGTCTCTGAAAAATGGGAAGTGGTAAAGATGTGGAATGAATGATGATACATAATGCTCAATGGATTTTCATGAAATTCTCCTAACTTCGTAATAAATCAGAAAATTATGCTATTTTACTTCAAGTGTTACCTCCGAAAAAAAATGTGGAATGGCATGTAGGAACTGGCATTTGTTGAAGCTGATGTAGGCTGAGTGGATACTAAAATTGATGCAAAAGGTGGAAGCCATGCAAGCACATCATGTCTGAAGAATTGTGCGCGTTCGTGAGTTGCGTGAGCCTTTGCTATTAGTTGCAATAGTGTGGTCGTGCTGCGAATAGAATTCCCCCCCATACTTGTTGTTCTCCTATAAACAAACCACGATTCTTCATGCAATTTTCTTGAATCCATAATGTTAATTTTGAAGAGAAACAGATAAGATGTATGCCAAAAGTTCAATCAGAAAAACTTCTGTATAAATGCAGTATGAATATTGGGATTCGAACCACATGTAGGCATATTTAAAAGGCATCCGTTCCCCCCCTGAAAGATGATAGGTCGCTCTCGACCGGAAAATAGAAGAGCAATGTACTGCACAACAATTGTACAACATGGAAAGACATACATACTTATGATATGATCAACAAATTATTGCATTACTAAAATCAATGCATATTTTGAAATCGTGAGTAGATATGGAAATGTTTATGTAATGATTCGAAAATAAAGGAAAATGACAGCTGATGTGAAAAGAGTACTTATGCGGTCATTATCCACATAAACCATTATGATCGATTTATAAATAAATTTCATGCATAAGAGGTTCTTAACAAAGGGTTTAGGAGCATACTCTCATTTGATATTAGATAAAGATATAAGAAAATGGTTTATCATTACTATTTATTTGTGAAAAATATGACTCTAGTACCATCAGCAGAGCTCTGTTGCCCATAGGTGTCTATAACCTTGACAAAGTTGCTTTTTCACCCTTGGAACCATTATCCTTTATTTATGCCTAGGGAAGTGCTGTGTGATGTCATGATGGAGGACACTATGCTAGCTTGGGAACCAGATGAATCACAATACCATTCACTGGGAAGGGGTGAAAGGTGGGCAAGTCGGCTCGTGATGAGACCTCCTGTTCCAATGACTTTTTATTTTTCTGAGTTGTCCATTGGATCATGTCCCTAGTGTGGTGGCCATAATGGGAATGCCACTTCATTGCTCCCTTATGATCATGGTAGGCTGGCTCTTGATGAGACCCCCTATCCTCCATCTGCCATATCATAGAATTGTTAGTAATCATATAGAGATTTTTTTTTCTTCTTTTTTCATGTAGCACTTCCCTATTTATGTATAGAGGATGGATCAACACTCCTTAAGAGTAGGGATGGTGGAAGAAGTCTGAACATCTCAATAAAGAAAGTATGCCCTTATTTTTATTCAATAAATAAAAATCAAAGCGAGTTATGAAGATTTAGGGAAGAACCAACATGATAAATATAACCAATCATATTAATTTTAGTGAAAATCAAGATAGCAAAGTGATATAGATGGTTGTGTCCTTTCCTTTTCTTATCACTACAAAACAATTTCTTAAAAATTACAATTTCTCTTGATTTGTTGATTCCAGTAACCTCTAATTTTTGTGTCCTTGCATAAATTGTATGTTTGCCTTTAAAAGAGTCATGAAGAATTCACAAAAATCCTCAAAATGTTGTTCTAAAACAAGAAAAATGCACTAAAAAAGTGTTGTTCCTTAGATGGAACAACTGTTGTTCCTTAAGAGGATAGCAAAAACAATCTGCGAAAATGTTGTTCCTTTTGAAAGGAACAACAGAAACAATCGGAAAAAAACATGCTGTTCTTTTTGAAAGGAACAACAAAAACAAGCGGGAAAATGCTATTTCTTTGGAAAGGAATAGCAAAAACAAGCAGTAGAAACTGCTGTTCCTTTTGAAAGGAACAACAAAAACATGCAACAAAAACTGCTATTCCTTTGAAAAGGAACAGCAAAAACACACGACAAAAACTGCTATTCCTTTGGAAAGGAACAACAAAAACACGCAGCAAAAACTGTTGTTCCTGTAGAAAGGAACAACAAAAACACGCAGCAAAAACTGCTGTTCCTTTTGAAAGGAACAACAAAAACAAGCGGGAAAAGTGTTGTTCCTTTGGAAAGGAACAACAAAAACACGCAGCAAAACTGTTGTTCCTTTGGAAAGGAACAACAAAAACAAGCGGAAAAAGTGCTGTTCTTTTGGAAATGAGCAACAAAAATACACAACGAAACTGATGTTCCTTTGGAAAGGAACAACAAAAACTCGTGACAAAACTGCTGTTCCTTTTGAAAGGAATAGCAAAAAGAACACACAAACACGCTGTTGCTTCAGAGGAACGACTGCTGTTCCTCTTTTTCCGTTCCTTAAGAGGAACAACAAACAAATATAAGCATGCAAGATTGCTGTTCCTTAAGAGGGACGACTGCTGTTCCCTACGAGGAACAACATGAAAAATAAAGGCACACCAAAAAGTGTTCTTCCTATAGGGAACAACAAGGAAAATGCACACAAAAATTGCTGTAGGGAACAACAAAAGAAAAAAAATAGAGGAAAGAAAAAAACTAATATATAATCTATTGTCAAGCAAATCCAATCAAATAGAAAGGAAAATTTATGTACAGGTTTGAAGAAAAAATATTTTTTTACAAAATTGGTGCTACCGAAGAATTTTCTTCTACAACTGTAACTTGCATGGTAGGGTCTTCATTGTTCAATT
This sequence comes from Pinus albicaulis, assembly GCA_034641835.2. Lineage (NCBI taxonomy): Eukaryota > Viridiplantae > Streptophyta > Pinopsida > Pinales > Pinaceae > Pinus > Pinus albicaulis. Next base: position 1,446,218,258 of record CM076582.1, on the reverse strand, counting down.
GCCAATAGAGTGGAAACTACAATTTGAAGGGATCAACACCTGAAACAAAAAAACATAAAAGAAATCAGAAAAGAAACAATACTTTATTAAGTTACAACAACTATGATGTTATTTCCTAAGGGAATATCAATCTGTCAATGGAAAAAAATGATCTTTTTGAAAAATGTTTTGGCAGCAGTGACTTGAATCTTCAAATGGAAACCAATTCTTCATTTCTTCTATTATGAATCTATTAGGTAATGAACTGGATGAAATGCCCTTGTTTCACTAAAATTTCTTTCAAGAATCGCTCGTCCATAAATTGACCTTCTTTGTTCTCCTAAGACTTGCAAAAAACGAATGTCTACCTGCAATAAAACATTAAATCATGGAGAAAGAGAGGTAATCAGGCTCCCCTAGTCAAAGAATTATGAAAAAAACTAACAAGTAGTTACTCTGTAGAACAAATCCATGGAAAAATAAAACAAATTTTATTTGTCGCCTGCGGGAGAGCAGTAGTCAACCATACTAACCAATAGTGTTTCAATTAAATTTTTGTTTTTGTTTTTGTCCGATTTGAGTGATTCCAAAGCCAAATGAAATTGAATTTAGAGATATGTCTCCAATAGAAACATGTTTTAAAAATTCCATGTAATGGTATGTTAAATTTTCTTAGAACAACCTGCATAATAGAGTCATTTTCGATTTTCTAGCTCAGACCAACAGCTGATATTTCAAGCATAAATTTTTCATTTGATAACGGATTGAACCGATTAAAATTGGAAATTAAAGTATATTAATTTATTGATCTCCAATAGAAACATATTTTTAAGACAAGAAGAATTGATGGGTCAAATACGCTAGTGAACAACCGAGAAAACAGAGTTTCAAGAGTGCTGATTTATGATAAGCAGTCAATATTTTGGTCATAAATACCTCATAGAGTATCAAAATAAAGTGATTCAAATTGCATTGTAAATTAGATTCATAGAAGAATACACCATAGAAACAGGTTTTAAAAATATGGTCATTTAGGCCTCCAAAAACTGACTGTCCCAACTCTGTTCCTGAGCTGCCTACTAGACGCCCTGTCAATGTTTTGGTTATAAGTTTTTCATTTCAAATCCAAATTGAGTGATTCAAATTAGGCTGAAAAGTAGATATCAAGGGCTACTTAGGATATAAACAGGTTTAAAAATATTCACTTTTGGTCCCTCAAAACATGACTGTCCCAACTCTGTTTTCAGAAATTTCATCAAGCCCGCAAGCCAAAAAATATGATATTCAAGCAATTTTTCCATATTAGTGATAAAAATGAGTAAAAATGTTTGTAGAAATGTTATTTTCAATATAATACATCTACATACACAAATAAATTAAAATATTTATACCCAATGTTGATATTCACAGCGTGTTGCAACAAAAACATTTTTTATTTTTTATTTTTTACATAATAATAAAAATGTATTTAATTATGTTGTTATTTATTTTCTACACTAACCTACTCTGATTTGAAAAATGAATATGATTATGTATAATATTAATTCCTGTGGAACCATTTTCGAAATACGGCTTCAAGTATGTACATACCCAAATTTGAAAAATGCATGTTAATAAAAATTAGGGTATGAGAAACCAACTTCCCTTGAAAAGATGGTGCCAAAAAATGTTGAAGCATGGAGTGATGCTGCAAATAAATGGAGTGAAACCAATATTCAATGTATCCCTTACTTTATTGATTTCCCATATCCGTCATATCAGAAAGTTCTTGAGTGTTTAAAATGGCTTGTTGATGTAGGCTAGAAGAAACCTCATTTTCTTTAATAACCTCTACAATTTTTGGATTTGATACATTCTGAATCTCAGTATAAGTTTTCTCCAATGGTGCATATGAGATAGAATGGGTGGGAATGGTGGGTAAATTTTGCAGTTCAACACTGTAAGCATGTTGTATTGGTTTATTATGGTGAGGGTGTGGAATGAGTTGAGCAGGAAATTGTGTAGGGAATGAGGCATTTTGATGATGTAGTTGATTGGGTTGAATGGATGATTTTGATAGGCAAGAAAGATGTTGTGGAAGAGCTGGAAGATGTGTTTGTGCTACAAGATGAAGGAAAGTAGTCATGCAATCATAAGATGAACCATGCCAAACTTGTAGACAATATTGGTGGTGGTTATATTGAGATTGGCATGGCTGCCCTAACATATGAGTATTCCATAATGGATTATGCAAGAGAATGGAGAGGAAGTGTTTTGAACCATACCTGTAGGCCATGATTTTCATGGTTTTGACCTTGTTGCAGCTTCCCCATCTCTTTGATATGCTACTTGCATCCTAGATAAGGAAGAGTGAGTATTTATGGGATGCTCCTTTTGGTAATGAGGGCAAAACACTTCATCAAATTCTTGATTTTTCTAAACTTGCAAAGCATTCAATTGTGAATTTAGAGAGATAATAAAATCGTATTTAAAATTTTCAAATAAAACATTGATTTCAGCTCTTATGTCTCTTGTTCTTGTAGTAAATTTGGAAAAGAAAGAAGAAACTTCTCTAGAATTATTACCAGCCTTGGAAATTCCTCTTGAATACCTTATGCACAATTCACAAACATCATCATATGATAATTGAAAAACATCACCTTTTCCTATCAGATTTAAGAGTTCTAAAAATTCATCTTTGATTCCTTTAAGAAGGAGTGTTTTCGAGATCTCTTTTTCCAAATGCTTATGCTTTGATTTTTGAAAGTTGTATTGAAATTTATCTACATATTCCTCCAAGCTTTCATCTTCCCCTTGTATCATATCGAAAATATCTTCATTGGATTTGCAGTAGTCTTGGCACTTCTTCAAGAATATGTTCTTCATGTCCTCCCATGCTTGGATACAGTTCCCACCTAGGTTCATGAACCATCAGAGAGTTGCTCCTTTTAGAGTAAGAGGAAACACTTTCAACCTTAGATCATTAGTACAATAGTCATATCCTATACAAAATACTTCAAACTCAAATAAGAATGTATCTAGATATTCATTTGTCAAACCATGAAAATTTGGTAGAGACGATGGGAGAATTATGTGCATTTGTGTCACTCCTCCAAGATCTTTGATAGGGAATTCAAAAGTTGCAATGTGAACCATTTCTTACCATAATAGAAGATTTTCTTCATGTGTTTCTTTTAGGATCCTCCTTCAAATGTTCCTGTCAATTGGTTAGTGAAATAGGTGGTGCTTACATCACCACTCGAGTGGAATTACAAGATTTTTTCAAAAAATCTTCCTCTAAAATTCCTACTTCAATTCTTACCTTAAATTTCACTTAATTCTGTTATGAAGCGGGCCAATGAACGAGTATGTTCCTCGCTTGGTACACAGGTTCTTACATTCCATTTTTAATACCCAATTCTTCCCTAGTAGAAAAAAAATCAAATATGCATCACTCTTTCTAAATGGCATACACTCTCCCTGGCAACGACGCCAAAATGTTGGGTGCTAAAAGGTGCCTTTTAAAACTCCTATTTATCCCACATTAATTATCAACCTAGGCAATTCCTCTTATTTCAAGAGTGTACACAGTATGTGCATGCTATAATCCCAGAGAGTAATTTTTTCCAATTTGCAGTACAATTTTTCAAATACAAGAGTAAACGGATGCTGAAAATGAAATCTAATTACAACAATATGAAACTCAATGTTTTGAAATTCAATCACTCACTCAACAATAATTAGTCAATGATGCAATAGTAATAACTCTTTCCTTTGGCAACTGATGTAAATGAAATCAAACGGGAACAAGATAATCAATCTGAGAACGTAGGTAGAAATAACCAATATTATTTACAGTTGATAATCCTGTGTTCAAGCAATTAAAAGGAAATAGAAATTGAACTAAAGGATGCTAATGAAATTAAACTAGGCAAACTCTCAAAACCAAACTCTTTGCAATCTGTAAACTAATTAATCTGAAATGAACAACAACCTGGAATTGAACAACAATGTAAATGAACAACAAACTCTAACTAGAAGAATTGAACAACAAATTCTATTTAATGAATCTGAACAACAAACTCTGTTAAAGCATAACAAGATAAATGATACAGGAATTAAGATTATTGTTAGAACGGAACAACAAGACAATTTTCCAATGTAACACAACGATAATTAAAAGATAATAATATAGATGGAAAGTGGATCCACCAGGGCCGGGCCCTTTGCCGCTATTGGAGCATTGCCGAACTACTCCAGAGTCAAGTGATGGAACGACAACTAAATCATGTATTAATCATTCATAACATCGTTTACAAAAAGTCGTACTCTTTTTTAATTAACAAGATTCGATGAACAATTCTGAAAATTACAACAGGAAAATCTCTCCATAGTGACAATGCATGCTCTCCCCATACCCTTCCTTTCTTTGATCTTTGTTTCTCATTTAAATACATAGCGCAGAGAGAAGTTACAACAAAGATGATTACAAAATGATTCTCATAACAAATTTGGATTGTCTTCAACCAATTGATCAGCAAGATCATATTTGGAGTATATTTCCATCAATCATTCAACAGGAATAGGTCGAATTTGGCATTGCAATTGACATCATTTGGAAAACGGCCGCAATGGTGAATCTGGGAAAATTGTCACCAGAGAACCTTCCGTTTCTCTTAATATGGACTGAATTTGGGCAAACCGTTACATGGTGAAGTTAATTCGGTCCGTTCTGGATAAAACCCATGTTTAGGATTTTCTAGATTCTTCTCCATTTGCCCAGAATGTCCAACGCAAAACTGTCACTTCTTATTCCAGTGAATTTTTGAGTTGGATTATTGAATGATGTGCTGGAGGTCAAATCTGCAATCTGGAAAATATCTTGGAGGCTAAAATGGTGAGTGATGTTACAAAATATATTAATAAACCATCATTGATAAAATCATGCATAATAATCATCAATTTATTAAAAATAAAGGAGAGGAAATAATATTTATCCATAAGAGCATAAATAGTTATAAGATGGAATTATGTGATAAATTATGATAAATGACATGATAAAGAAGAATAGAAATGTATGAAATAAGTGTTAAAAAGTGATAATAATATTAACATATTAGTGGCCCAACACCCCTCTCAACCTAAGCATTTATATAAATTGTGATCCTCATTTCCTCCTTATGTAAGGGATTTTGCCAGTTGAAACAGGTCATCGTGGAATTTTCTCTCTAACTTTTTTTCTAAGAAGGTTCAGAAGCTGAAATGTTTATGAGGCGAAGCCGAAATCCTAAGGAAGCTACTGTAAAAATTTCAGATCAAGGTGCACAATATTTTTGGAGATATGATCTGTGGAATTCAGGGTTTTTGCAGGCTCCTAAAATTAATCTCAAAGAAGTGACCTTGGAAAAATCGTCATAACTCTCTCTCTCTGAGTATCAGATTGGAATTATGTAAAAAGTGACAGATAGTGCACAGACTGTAGTTTTCTCTATCAATTTCAGAGCCAAATGAAGAAACAGTGACACGCGGCACGTCGTACAAGTTCGCTTTGCTGAAACAATCCATAATTAGGGCATTGTGAGAGATTGGGTATAACTCTCTCTTGAAGAATCCAAATTGGGTCAGACCTATGGCATTGGAAAGACAACTCAGAGGAATACTACAGGACCGAAAATCAAACATTGAGGATCTGAAATAACAGAGATACACAAGATTCAATATCGAGCTCCTAGAAGGCAAGAAAAAGCTAGATCATGTGTTGTCAAGGGTTGCAAAGGACCAAAATTTCTATGACAGCAAAGCAAAGCAAGGCGCAGCAGAAGGTAGCATGACAAGAGCAGCAACCAAGGTGCATAACAGTAGCAAGAAGTTCATCATATGAAGTCTTCAAGTGGGCAGCACTGCATACAATCATTGTAAAGGTATCATTATACTAAGTCATTGTAAATACATTATTGTAAAATTTGTACTAGTGTCTATCTGCCAAGGGTTGAAGAGGCAGTGTTGGGAGGTCTAGGATCATCATTAGGTGGTTGTGTCAAAGTTGGGGTTATGGTCTAGTATATCTTCTTCTTCTGCATCATTCTATATCATTGTAAAGTGGACCATTTTCCCCGGTACGAGAGTCCATTCTTCTTTTATTCTTATATAGGGTGGTAGGGTGGTGCTAGGGTGAGTTGTAGCTCATTGGGTGTTGGGGCATCCGTTCAGTTGACTACTAAAGAATCTCGGGTGTTGGAGCATCCATCCAGTGGGAGCTGGAGAAGAATGCTTTTCTAGATTCTAGGAAGTTGGAGCTTTATTTTCAATTGGAGTTGAAAAGAATTATTAGAAAAGCATTAGGTGGTTTTTGTCCCAGAGTGGGTTTCCACCTTAAAAACTGTGTGCATTTATGTTCCTCTTGTTTGCTGCTATCATTGTACAAACACTGATAATAATTGAAGATTAACTAATGCTCTAATTGAAAGAAATATTGATTCACCCCCCCTCTCAGTATTTCCAACAATTGGTATTAGAGCTTGGTTCCTTCAATAGCAGTTTAACAGCTGGAAGGAGGTCATGGAGTATACCAAGAATGGTGTACCTCTATTCAATGAAAATAATTATGCACTTTGGAAAGGAAGAATGGAGGTCTATATCTTGGCGCAAGGTTACGAAGTATGGGACACTGTTCAAAATGGATTTACATCAATCGCGATGAACAAGGTAAGAAGAATTTGGTAAATGATGCAAAAGCAAAGAATATTATTATCAATGGAATTATTGAATCTGCTTATCATAAGGTGTTGGGTTGTAAAACCGCCAAAAATGTATGGGACAATCTTGAGAATATATATGCAGGTGACTCAAATGTCAAAGAAGCAAAGCTTCAAATCTATAGAGCAAAATTTGAGCAACTCAGAATGAAAGAAGATTGCAACATTACTGCATACTTTCAATACGTTGATGAAATAACCAATACTCTGGAAGGATTGGGAGAGCCAGTTGACGAGAAGACTATTATACGGAAGATTCTTAGAACGTTACCAGGGAGATTCAACCCAAAGGTATCGGTCTTAGAATACAATGCAAATCTAGACAAACTCAGCAAGGAAGAATTACATGGAGTTCTCATAGCATATGAAATGAGACTTGATGAAGAAAAGGGTACTTCAAATATAGAAACTGCGTTCGTTGCATCTAAGCAAACTAATAAGGACAAACAACCTTCAATTGAAATGACATGCACCTGCAAGTGTGAAGAAAAGGGAGATGATGGAGAAGGTCTTTCAGATGAAGAATATGCTTACTTTACGAGAAAACTAAAACCTGGTAAGGGAAAATTCAAAGGTAAACTTCCATTGATATGTTTCGGTTGTGGTGAGGTTTGGAATTTCGTAGCAAAATGTCCAAAAAAAATTGATGGCAACTTAAAAGGAAAGAAAGGCCTTAAGAAATTCAACAAGCAAGGCAAAAAGAAATGATCCAAAAGAACTTTCTCTCTAAATAAGATAGCTCATCATCCGATGAAGAAAGTGACAACAAAGAAGAAGCCAATGAGAAAGTATTGTTTATGGCCAAGCACAATAAACAAGAAGTAGCAAACAATGAAGAAGAAGGGTTGACCATAGAAGAGTTTTATGAGGAGGCAATCAAGCTTATAAAAGAGCTCAATGTTGAGAAGATCCGTTCCAATGCTCTTGAAGAACAAGTTCAAGGTCTCAAAATTGAGGTTGAAGAACACAAATGTATTGAAGAGTCACTTCAAAAGAAGTTAGAAGAAAGAAACCAAGAAAGGGAAGCATTAGAAGCCGAAGTAGTCTTGCTGCGTAAGGAAGTGAAGAGGGAAAAACTGTCCAAAACTATGCCAACAACTCAAGGGCATTGGAAGAACTCATCAACAATCAACGATCTTACAACGACAGAACTGGCCTCGGTTACAAAGAAGAAGAAGCAGGAGCTTCTACAACAAAATATAATGAACCTATGAGATATGACATACATGTAGACTTCATTGGACAAGATTCACAAGCACATCCTTGGAAGACGATTCCTCGATGAATATTTTCATCCAGGTACCAACATATTTTTCATGGCTATTGTTATTCATGTGGAAAATTTGGTCATAAAGCTGTAGAATGTTGCACGTACCCTAGGAACCAATACAATTCCAAGAGATTCTTCAAATATGAACCTCCCAGGGCTCAAGGAAACATCAATAGATTTTAACATTTAAGAAATAATATGGAATGTTACAAATGTCAAAAATTTGGACACATAGCCAAAGACTGCAGACTTGAAAATCCTCTAGAAGAATCTTCGAAGCCACATAATGAATGAACATGGAAGAAGAAGAAGACTGATAATTGTGCTCTCGCTCTCAAGGCTCAAAAAAATAAAGATGTGTGGTATGTTGACAACGGTTGCTCAACACATATGACTGGAGATAGAAGGAAATTTTTATCTTTGAAAGAGAAGAAGGATGGAACCATATCCTTTGGAAATGATTGATCTTCAAATGTTATAGGATCATGTACCATCACTCTTGGAAGAAAAGATGTTATAGCCAAGAATGTTATATTGGTTGAAAACATGAATCACAATCTGCTTAGTGTTGGACAAATGTGTGATCAAGGACACACAATGCTATTCAACTCTAAAAAATGTGAAATCAAAAAAGGCAGGTATGGTAAAATTGTGGCACAGCAAGTCGAGCTCCAAACGACATATATGTTCTGGATGAAGCAACTAAATCATGTCTACTAGCTAAAGAAGATGAAAGCTGGTTATGGCACAAACAAATGGGTCACATAAACTTTGACAATCTTGTCAGGATAAGCAAAAAGGAAGAAATACGAGAAATGCTGAAAATCTCAAAACCTTCCAACACACTATGTGAGGCATGTCAGCATGGCAAGCAGAAAAAAGTCCAATTTAAAACAAAAGAAAACTTTGCATCACATCCATTGGAATTGATACATACTAATCTATGTGGTCTTGTGAGAACAAAAGGCTTAGATGGAGAATTATATTTCATGTTAATGATAGATGACTATACCAGGATGACAGCCGTCAGTTTCCTAAAGAAAAAATCTGAAGCATTTGAGTGCTTTAAGATCTACAAGGATTTGGTTGAAAATGAAACTGATTTGAAAATAAAGTGTTAAGATCAGAAAATGTTGGAGAATTCACTTCCATATTATTTCAACAATACTGTGACGAAAATGGAATAAAAAGGAAATTTTCAACAGCACGAACACCTCAGCAAAATGGAGTTGCTGAAAGAAAGAACATAACCGTACAGGAAATGGGTAGAACAATGTTGAAGGACTCAAAATTGGATGAAAAATTCTGGGTTCAAGAAATTGATACAACAGTCTTCATTATCAACCGAAGTCTTCTCAGAAATAATTGCAACAAGACTCCATAGGAATTATGGAAAGGAAGACCAGCTAATGTAAAATATTTCAGAATCTTCGAAAGCAAATGTCATATCAAAAAAGAAGATCAAAATTTGGGTAAGTTTGAATCACGTGTTGATGAAGGTATCTTTGTTGGTTACTCACGCAAAAGAAAGGCCTATAAATGCTATAATCTAAGACAAAAACATATAGTGAAGAGCACAAATGTTACATTTGACGAAGATGGTGTTCTAGTGAGTAATGATGAGGATCTAGAATCTTTGAAACTTGAGACAGAGGCTGAAAAAGACACAGATAAAATTGTAGAACTAGAAGCAACTATCAATGAGGAAGAAGTAAACAATAACCATCAAGATATACCAGAACAACAACAAGAAGCTCCTCCAAGGAGAACAAAAGAGTGGATTCAAAAGAACCATCCATCAAATCAAATCATTGGTGACATAAATGAAGGTCGACAGCTTCGTTCATCACAAAAAGCTCACGTTGCTTTTCTAGCAAACTTTGAGCCTAGTAGTTTTGAGGAAGCCAACCAGAATGAACATTGGGTAACATATATGAATGAAGAATTGGATCAAATTGAGAAGAATAACACCTGGGAATTATTTCCATGACCAAAAGATAAAAATGTCATTGGGACTAAATGGGTGTTCAGGAACAAATTGAATGAAGATGGGTAGGTTACCAGAAACAAAGCAAGATTGGTTTGCAAAGGCTATGCACAAGTGGAAGGAATTTATTTCGAGGAAACATTTGCACCAGTTGCCAGAATGGAAGCCATTCGAATGTTTCTTGCCTATGCATGTTCAAGAAAAATCAAAGTCTACCAAATGGATGTTAAGTCAGCATTTTTGAATGGAGAATTAGAAGAAGAAGTTTACATCCAACAACCTGAAGGTCTTCTACTATCACAAAAAGAAGACTATGTCTGCAGGTTAAAGAAGGCTCTATATGGTCTCAAGCAGGCTCCCAGAGCATGGTATGCTCATCTTGATGGATATCTACGTCAAAAAGGGTTCAAGAAAGATACTGTTGATAGCAATCTTTATGTACAAATAGATAAAGATAATTTAACAATCGTTGAGGTATATGTGGATGATATAATACTTGGTAGCAATGATGATCGACTAAGTAAGAACTTTTCTACAAATATGCAAAGTGAGTTTGAGATGTATTTACTTGGTGAGCTGACATACTTCTTAGGGCTTCAAATATCTCAGCAAGAGAAAGAAATATTTATATGTCAAGGCAAGTACATCAAGGAAATGCTCAAGAAATTAAAAATGGAAGATTGCAAACCTATCCTTACTTCGATGGTAACAGGTTGCAAATTGAGCATAGACGACTCATCTAAGGATGTGGATCAGAGGTTGTACAGATCTATGATTGGTAGTCTTCTATATGTAACAGCCTCTCGGCTAGATGTTATGCAAGCAATGGACAAGTAGCAAGATTCCAAGCAGCACCAAAAGAGTCACATATTATTGCCGTTAAAAGAATTCTTCAATATCTAAAGGGCATAAAAGAATATGGCTTATGGTATCCCAAGGGTAAAATCTCATTATTCAAGCCTTTATAGATGCAGATTGGGCAGGAAGCGTTGATGATCGTAAGAGTACTAGTGAAGCAACATTCTATCTAGGTGGTTGTCTCGTATCATGGTTGAGCAAAAAGAAAACTTCAATCTCGTTATCTACAGTGGAATCATAATACATTGCAGCAACATCATGTTGTACTCAAGTCCTTTGGATGAAACAAACTTTGCAAGATATTCAAGTACAATTCAGTGAGCCTATTCCCATATTCTGTGACAACACTAGTGCCATCAACATCTCCAATAATCCTGTCATGCATTCAAAAACAAAACACATTCCGATCAAATATCATTTTGTTAGAGAATAAGTCAGTGAAAAGAATATCAAACTTGAGTATGTTTGTACAAAAGAACAAATTGCTGATATCTTCACTAAACCTTTACCTCGTGAAGCATTTGAATATCTTCGTCAAAAGCTTGGGATTCTCCCAAGTTCTCATTAGATTACAGATCTGCAGGACGGTTGTGTATCAGCGGGAGTGGAAGTGTGTACAGGTCCGCATGATGGTTGTGTTTCAGGAGGAGTTACCCTTTTCCATTGATGTCAAAGGGGGAGAGAATGTTGTAGGAAGAGGTGTCATGATCGCAGGGGGAGTACTTGTGTTGCCATCAATGCCAAAGGGGGAGATTGTTGATTAGCGGTTGTCATTGATGTCAACCCAAGTAGCACCAGAGGCTAACCCAATATTGCATGGGAATTTTGACCTACAAAATTAATATATTCTGGGTCAATGATGCTTTTGATGTTTTCTACTTGTCGAGATGTTTCCGTTGATATATGGCACACCATGTAGTTCTTCACGGTTTGAGAGATATTCATGTTTGAAGTTTGTACCCCCAGTTAGTGGGCTAAAACCCCATGGGGTTGGGGCATAGGTCATTGAAAAGTAATAATTAATATTTTTTAAGCTCCTAAAATCCCTCCCACGTTCACTTGTTGAAACCCCTCTCAACCTAAGAATTTATATAAATTGTGATCCTCATTTCCTCCTTATGTAAGGGATTTCGCCATCTGAAACAGGTCATCGTGGAAGTTTCCCTCTAATGTTTTTTATACGAAGGTTCAGAAGCTGAAATTTTTATGAGGTGAAGCCAAAATCCTGAGGAAGCTGCTGTAAAAATTTTAGATCAAGGTGAACAATATTTTTGGAGATATGATCTGTGGAATTCAGGCTTTTTGCAGGCTCCTGAAATTAATCTCAAAGAAGTGACCTTGGTAAAATCGTCATAACTCTCTCTCTGAGAATCGGATTGGAATTTTGTTAAAAGTGAAAGATATTTAACAAACTGCAGGTTTCTCTCTATCAATTTTAGAGCCGAATGAAGAAACAATGACATGTGGCACGCCGTACAAGTTCGCTCTGCTGAAACAATCCATAATTAGGGCATTGTGAGAGATTGGGTATAACTCTCTCTTGAAGAATCCAAATTGGGTCAGACCTATGGCATTGGAAAGATGACTCAGAGGACTACTAAAAGACCGAAAATTAGACATTGAGGATCTGAAATAACAGAGATATACCAGATTCAATGTCGAGCTCGTAGAAGGCAAAAAAAAGCTATATCATGTGTTGTCAAGGGTTGCGAAGGACCAGACTTTCTATTGCAGCAAAGCAAGGCAAGGTGTAGCAAAAGGTAGCATGACAAGAGTAGCAACCAAGGTGCATAACAGTAGTAAGAAGTTCATCATATGAAGTCTTCAAGTGGGCAGAACTGCATACAATCATTGTAAATGTATCATTGTACTAAGTCATTGTAAATACATTATTGTAAAAATTGTACTAGTGTCTATCTGCCAAGGGTTGAAGAGGCAGTGTTGGGAGGTCTAGGATCATCATTAGGTGGTTGTGTCAAAGTTGGGGTTATGGTCTAGTATATCTTCTTCTTCTACATCATTCTATATCATTGTAAAGTGGACCATTTTGTCTAGTACGGGAGTCCATTCTTCTTTTATTCTTCTATAGGGTGGTAGGGTGGTGCTAGGGTGAGTTGTAGCTCATTGGGTGTTGGGGCATCCATTCAGTTGAATACTGAAGAATATTGGGCACTGGAGCGTCCATCCAGTGGGAGCTGGAGAAGAATTCTTTTCTAGATTCTAGGAAGTTAGAGCTTTATTTTCAATTGGAGTTGAATATTAAAGAATTATTATAAAAGCATTAGGTGGTTTTTCTCCCGGAGTGGGTTTCCACCTTAAAAACTGTGTGCATTTGTGTTCCTCTTGTTTGCTGCTATCATTGTACAAACACTGATAATAATTGAAGATTAACTAATGCTATAATTGAAAGGAACACTGATTCACCCCCCCTCTCAGTATTTCCAACAGTTCTATCCGTTTAGTTCCAAATCGTCATTGGTGGAAATCTATCTCAATTGCTCCAAGTACTCTTTGATCTCCTATTTGACCTAGTGTTCACATTTGGCTTCGGTGAGCAAGAAAATTGATGGGATCCTATGTGTTCTCACCATGAAATCCAATTTTTTGTATAACTATACATATGAGGCCTCAATAATCCCAATGAACGAGGAAATATTATTGTTGTTCTGAATCAACATTCGAATTATTTCTTTCTCCATCTCTTCCCGTGGCTTCATTTTCTTTACCAAGTTAAGTAGTGCCCCTTTGTATCACATTGTACATTCATGCATGGCGATGATGGTAACTTGTACATTCTTAATATTTTTGACAAAGTCTTTGCTCTGCTGCTGCAAGCCATGAAAGTGGAAAATTTCCTTATGTACAATCATGAGCTCCTCATATAAGTCCTGCATGTTATCTCCGAATGTTGATACTTCACCAAGTATCACTGCTCTCATTTCCTCCAAGCAGACCTGTGTGGAAGCTAGTTTTGTGCTGTAGTGCAGAGCTGTTCTATCTCTTGTTGGAAAACCTATAATTTCTATGCCAATTTCTTATTCTCGGCCATCAAATATTGAGTGTTTGATCTTGCTACACCTGCAAAGGCCAAGCTGGCTTCAGAAATGGCATTTGGATTCTTGTTGGTGTCCACCACTATCACCCTCTCTCTAATGAATGTAGGCGATGCATGATCCTATGAAAAATTATTTCTTGGTGCTTGTACAATATTCTTTTGGAATTCATGATACGATAGATTGTACACTTCTGTTACTGGACCATCATCAAGAGGAACTATGTCCCTTCTTCGCTCAGACTAACTTTGCAGATGGATGTGGTAGAGACTGAATGGTGGCCTATGGTGTGCTGGGCATCATGTCAACATCTTCATCCTACGACTTTGGTTCCAACTCCAGGTATTCAAATCCAATCAAATATTCAATATGCCGATCAAGCTCTTGATCAAGTATCTGTTTTCTCTCCTCTTCTGTTGCTGACCATTTCTGTTATTTCTCTTCTACTTGATTTTATGTTGTTTCTGTTTCTATTGCACCTTGCCTTTCTTCTTCTTCCTATTTCTAGTTCTTCTCTTATTCTCTCCTCCTTATTCCCATTATTTCCTTAGTTATTTTTATGCTTTCTGCACCCTTATTTATGCTTCCTGCAAGCTCTTTTTCTCTCTCTTCCTCCGCTCTGCTCTCTGCATCCTCTACTTCCTTTTTGCTTCTGTTTCCAAAGCTTCTTGCATGAGGAGTGAATCTTCTTTCATATTGCATCTTTTTTCTCCCTCTATACTATTAAAATAATTTCTATTTACCTTATATTGTTGTTTCCTTCTGCTACTTCTACTTCTGGAGTTTCTGCCCTCTAAGAAGTGTCTCATGAAGTTCCTGCTATATAGATTGACTCGCGGGGTTTGGAGGCATTGTAGCAATTTTTCCATGAATCCTCCTCCGTCCAATAAAATTTTTTTCTGAGCCAATTGTAACAGATTCTCACACAGCGGTCTTTGAAAATTCCCCTCAGATCATACGGATTGAAGTATTTCATACCAAACTCAAAATTTTCTATGGATTTTACTTCGGTATCTGAAACTTTGAGATTCTTGATCTTCTATAATCCAATTTTCCAGGGAAGAGTGGGCCATGGCTCTTTCTTCTTCCTATGCAATGTTGGTGACAACCCTGTGGCGAGATGATATGACACTTCTTACATGACAAGCTTGTCGGTGACATAAATTGGCAAAATATGCAACGACTTCTATTTGTCGAACACTTTAATAAGTGTGCCATCTGGTAAGGCAAACCAATCCACGATCTCTGATATTGCCTCCATTTCTCTTCGTGACATGCAAGGTGGATCTTCCTTAAAGATAAGCTTATATAGTGGAATGATGAAATGGTCAATTAGGGGTTCCATAAATCCTTCGTGGCTACAATCCGAAAGCAAGTTACAATGAACATACACGATAGGGTGTCATGTTGTCCATGTCAATTCATGCCAGGGAAATGATTTTGTGCACATATCACATGAAGAAGATACGCAGACATATAGAAATTTTCTTTTTCATCCTTAGGGGGATCCTGGGCCTATGGTACATGGGATCTTATCCGCCGAGAAAACAAATTTGACCAGTTGAACAACTTCCCCTCATTCACAACTTGGTTCAATAAGACTTCCCACACTTCAAGAAATATGTCCATGCTCTACTTTCCGTGAGTTATGCAAGGTAATATAACTAAGAGATGTTAGGCCATCTTGAGATACTTTGTCTTGTATAAAGGGGTAGGTGTCTATCGAAACATTGAAGGTTCTTTCACCCAGCCTTTGACAATATCTCTTTTACTGACATAGTTTTTTTTGGCATAGAAGTATGAGTCCATGAGATTTTCTAGCTCGGGAAGATGAAACATGATATGATAATCTTCCTCCCGGAAGGTAGAAAGCTTCTGTCCACTGTCACTATTCAATGTCATGGTTTTCTCATTAATATGTGAAACAATCCAGCTCATGACATATGCACATGGGAAAGATGGATATCTGCATGCAACCTTGTGTAATCCTGACCACTGAACACTGATGTACACCTACCAGTCCTCTAGATCATCTCTAAAGTTCTTTGTTGCAAAAGTATTATTAACCTTGTGCCATGTTAGATATGAATCCTTTTCAATAAATAGTTGAGTGTCCGCATACACTGGAAAATCTACAGGCGTTTCCTCAACTGCTTCCCTAGTACTGTTTTCAATGGTATCTTTTGAAGTAGCTCTCTTTGGTGCCATGGTAACAGTGATTGCTGGAGAGAAGTTCTTCAATGACTGTGGTACCTATGGGATAGAAAAGTAACTCATGGAAAGCAAACATTAACCTTTTGTAAATCTAACTTCAAAGCATGATCCAACAACAAACCAAGAAAATGATGATAGGTATTGCACATTCTTCATCAATAAGAAATGGAGACTGGTTGTGGGAACTACGAAAACCTATAAGGCAAGGGTGAAACTCGAGGCTTAAGACTGCACAATGCGTAGTTCAGCCTAGGCAGTGGATTGGGAGAGACTACACATTTCACAGTCTCATTGTCCAAGGTGGTAGATTTAGCCTTGGAACTGCACAATGCATAGTTATGCCATCTTGTACTGCGCCCTTTGTAGTCTAAGAGCCTAAGCACTTAGCTTGAGCCTTAGGATTGCGTAGTGCCCAATTGGGTAAAGTGAAAATTGGCTAAGGAAAGTGCAAATTTTCCCAGTGGAAGTGTGGAAAATGAGCATATCTAAGTGGTGATGTGAGCTTCAGTGTGAATCTAACTAAGTAAAGATGAATTGATGTAAATCAAGTGTATAAATACAAAAAACAGGAGGAAAAAAAAATACGTGAGGAGAGTCATCGAACGTTGAACATCATTGCAAAAATAAATAAATTGATGCGACACTTGTGAAAGGAAAAAAAAAATTGAAACAACACTTCTATAAGATAAAATAAGTTGAAACTCCAACAATCACGAAGAGAAATAAGTGAAACACCACTCACAAAAGTGAAACGACAAAAAGCGATAGAAAAATCAACAAAAGACGATAAAAGCAAAACTAACCTGGAAAAGTGACGATAACTGCACCAAAGGTTCCTTGATCTCCTCAGGCATGCTAGAGCTCCATGATCAAATTTGCAAATGATCTCTAGGGGCATAAATTAAATAAGTTTGAGAAAATTAGGGTTTATGATGCGCATGCCCAAAATTAATGAAAAAGCAACACTTGGCGAAAGTTTCTAAAAATAGCAAATGTGTCTCCTTCAGGAAACTAAAAATGGATCCCTATTTTCTAGGGATATTTTTTTTCACCTTTTAGGTTTTCTCTTTTTCTGGGAAAATTTATATGCACATTGCTGGGATATATTGTACAATTCTGGGGAATTGGGCAACTTTCTAACTCATTGCATTGCATAGTTTTTTGAGTTGAGTGATGGATTACACAATTCCTATGCTCAATGATGTACTACCTCCCATGATTGTGCAGTTGCTAAGCTCAAGATTGACTTCTGGTCTAAACTGTCGAATTCCAATCATTAAGATTGTTTTCCCTCAAGAATTCCGTAGTTTTTGGAGGCAAGCCCATAATTGTTATGGGGTCAATTTAGGAGGTTATATTGTGACTCAAGAATATTAGTTAAGTGTGAAAAAAAGTGATAACAAGTGAAAATGGAAAGGATCAGCCTCATTAAAATCATGAGTACTCAATAATGGTGCAAGATAATCTCTTGTGGATAGAAGATTAGGCTCCAAAATGAAGCATAAGAAAATTTTTGGTGGGTGGTTGTAGCCGCTACAATAATATGCCACCCATTTCTCTACTTTGCTAAGTTTATATAGAGTTGGAATTTTAAGTTGCACAACTTCTTATAGTTACGCTACTTTCTATAGGTTGTGTAATTTTTATGTTATATATATATATATGTTTTAATGTGTTACGACACCAAGTCTTTATTATATACATTTTTTTTTTAATATATAGTTTTTATTTACATGGGTTATAATTTTTTTTTAAAAGGTCTGATAATATATTTACATAATACATTTACAATACACTATTATTAATTACAATTTTTTGTCATATTGTAATATCCAAAAAGGGAGAATGCAGTAATACTGAAACACAATATAAGTACTGCATCAAAACAAACAATAAATCTAAATACACATAAGAATGCACAGAAATAGCTCAGGCATTTTATTATATAGGAGGTGAAAAAGAAAGTACAACAGTGCTCAAAATATGAGACACTCAAGACAAATGGATGGCCTGGAATGACCCTGCAATGATCCCACAAGAGGGATTGCGTAACTGCTAAACTACTGGAAGGTAAACTGCATTGTCCCTACTGCAACTGTTGGGACTGCAACTGCCTGAAAGATACAAAGTCATATCTAGGCAGAATGGGAGCTCTGATGATGCTGAAATTGTAGATTAGGGCTCAATGATGGATTCCCAAGATAACCCAGAAATGGTTTCTCAGATATATCAATCTAAGAAAGCCACCCTCTTAGGGCTTCACATATATGTTGTTGGGAATGAAGATCTGAAGATAGATCTAATGATATGATGGAGGAAATGATGCACAATCAGATCTATGCAAGAAGGGTTGACCCCTTCAATAGATCCTTGGGCTAAAAGCTCAAGATCTAGCTCCTCCAATCTCCTCCACTGAAAATAGCTGCTGGATGAACAACAAATTCAGAAAATTGCACTGTCAGAGAGGGAGGCTAAATAACCTTCTGCTAGATGTGTCAATACAGCTCCTGAATCATGGAAACAATAGATCCAATGTGAGGAGATGATCCCTCACAGGATTTCTAGCTAAAATACTGGAAACTTCCTTCCTCCAATAGATCTACAGGACTGGACTTCGCAATCCTTGAAGGGAATGCTGCTGCATGGAGGTAAAACCCAGTGGCTTGAATGCCAGATATAGATCTGCTGCTCTTGAAAGGCTGAATGTGAAGAACAAAATGGTAGGATGAATCCTCCACTGGTTTCCTAGCTGGATGCTAGAAACAACCTCCTGAAGATGGCACTAATGCCTGATAAGGAATGAAGAACAACCCTCTTTCAAGAGCTACTCAATGAAAGAGGAGGGATTCTTGCTCAGGAAAACCCTATGCTAAAA
The DNA here is from genome assembly GCA_034641835.2 of Pinus albicaulis. NCBI lineage: Eukaryota > Viridiplantae > Streptophyta > Pinopsida > Pinales > Pinaceae > Pinus > Pinus albicaulis. The sequence goes on along the minus strand of CM076582.1, from coordinate 1,446,199,288 downwards.
AACACTGCAAAATCTGCTAAACAACCCAATATTTCATAGAAATGTCCTAAGACAATTCTAGATCTAAAAAGATCAAGAAATGAATAATCCAAATCATGTGTTCCATTGTGCCTTCACCTTCATTATATAGATATGAGCCTTCCATAGCCTAGGCCCACTCCAAAACTATGTTGTACATGTGGAAAAAAGTCTCCATGGTTGACTGGATTTTTTATCCATGTCTTCCATCATGTTCATATGGGGTGATCACCCTCTCCATCATGTGCACATTAAATGCATCACTTCCTCCATTATCTTATCATAAGTGCTTTATGATCTTCCTTGAATGCACTATGATATCAGTTGACCTTATCAAATATCCTCATGATTTTATATTTAATATCCATGATCTTATTTGACTGTTTCATCCTTCATAATCTATCTCATAAATGATACATGATCCCCATTAATGGAGCTACTCCACTACTCCATGATTTTAGATCTAGATCTAAAATATCCACATACACACATAAAAAGTGGATTTTATTCATCTTTGAGGATTATGGGTCCCTCCACCCTTTTATTTACTTAATTAATTAAGTTTATTAAGAACTCTAATATTCCAAATATCATGTGAAAATTTGGGAATATTATAGTCCTCCCCGGCAAAATGTTGCTTGTCCTCAAGCAACTGCAAAAGTAGATGCTAGAGAAATTTGTCCCCCTCCAAATGGAATCCACACAAGGAAGTTCTCCCCATTTGCTGCAATGAGTTATGTATGCCCAAAACCAAATTTTCCGCTCTATAATGTCTAGAGTGATCTCTAACTGTGTAGCTAGATACCCCTCATCAATCATGAAGCTCCAAGTGACAACCACAAGCTGTCCAATACCCTCCATAATACATGAGATACATAAATATAGATGGTTCCTTCCACAAGAGGAAAGCTCCAACTCACAAAGTATACCTCCATCCCATCCTACATGAAGTGAAGAGAAGCCTTTCATACCTCCATCATTAGCCCTGTTGGCTTTGTTGGATCTAAGCATCATCCCGACATTGTACAAAAGAAGAAGTAGAGATATATGGGTAGACAAAGATGTCAAACCATATTCTTCTAATAGTATCCAACATAGTATTGCTCCTTGTTGCCACACCACACCATCAAGATACCAAGCATGGTGTCCATACTCTCCAAGTAAGAGCCATCGGAGGAGTGCCTCTTGCTTCCATCCTCCAACACTATCATGAAAAGTAGGGGAGTATGTAGGACCAAAGTCCCCCAATAAAAGCCACAGCAACAAGATCTCTTGCTGCCTCTTCACACCATCATGTGAATCATGGAGTAACAACAACATACTGAAGAATATATGTAATGCCATAACAGCCCAATACAAACAAACTCCATTATCACATATCATGAGAGTATTATGCCATATTAAAAACAATACAAAACACATAAACATGGGAGATGTTATGTGATGGCCAAAATGTCTCAGCCAAAAGAAACATGCCTTCCTTTGCTTCATTCTGTCATGGATACACAAGGCATGAGTTAAAGAAACATGAGCTATTGGGTGGTAACCATACTCACCCAAGAGCAGCCAGCGCATCCATGCCTCCTTCTTCATTTCACGAGTGTTTTTCCAGACATGGATAAAAGAAATAGGAGCCTTTGGGTAGTAACAAAACTCTCCCAAGAGAAAACCAAGTTTGCTGGCCCATGTCATATATCTGCAAGTGGTCATGCAACCCCTTTCTTATCATCCTCATCCACTCATCCCAATGTGGATGATGAATGATGTACTGCATAATCATGGTATCCTCCCTTTGTAGAATACCATCCTTCCCAAACTGTTGAAGAACTTTGCACTCCATGAAATGTTTAAGTGCACCTCCAATGAGATCTCTTAATGAGACCTTCTTCTCATCAATGGCCCTCCAAAACTAGTGAGGTTCTGGATCTACTGCAGGTAGAAGTCTCTCTTTGAGCTGTGAGATGCTCATTGAGAAAGTGTCATCAAGAAAGGAGAAAATATTTCTCATCTCAAGATGTCTACCATTTGTCATCTTTACCTCCATTGCTTCCTGAGTGAAGGTACCTTTAGAATGCTCCAAGAATGATGGGGCCTCTTCATTTTCACAACTACTAAGTGACGACACTGTAGATCTGCATGGTAATACGTGTACTGTCTCAAATCAAGGCACAATACTAATCTCATAACTAGTTATTGTACATAGGATCCCATTTTATAAAACTATACACTTCAACTCAAAGGGTTGAATGTAGCTCAACAATGATGAACTGGGATAGTTCTTAATTTCCTCCTTGATTAGATCAAGGGTCCTCTGTGCTGTGATATGTTTCTTCTTCAAATCAACATTTTGTTCTAACCCTTGGTTATGCATTGGCCCTGATGGCATGTCCCCATAAGTTTCAATAAGGTCTACTGAAACAATATGTGATGAAAGTATATGCATACCTTGGATCAACTGATGTGTGGGAACCTCTTGCAAGAACACAAGAGTTCCTCCAACCGGGACAATAATGTTTCCAACTATTGGTAAGAGTGATGGCTGCTCTTCTATCCATGTACCAGCGCTGGAATATTCCTCTTCTTCCTCATGCATCTTCTGAATCATGCATGAGAATCTATGTGTCAAGAGCTCAAGACTATCTTGCAAAAGTTCAAGTGTCTTTTCTCCAGATGCAAGTAATTCTGAAGCTGGTGGTGAATGTCGTGACTCCTTGTCCAGAGTGACAAGATTGACATCCTCCTTTATTTCCTTAGGAAATTTCTCTTTGTGACACATCTCTGGTTTTCTCACATCAAATTTATTCCTAAACTTGTGAAAGAAATCTGAATATTTAGTCACCTTTGCATGCTCCATGTGACCAAACCACCAATCATTGGCTTCACCATAAAGATGAAGTGCTGCAATCTAGATAGCCTCTTTTTCAACCATAGGATGTAGCATGAAAAATGTATCTAACTCTTTCCTCCAAGCCTTAACAGTGCTTGAGGAAGATCCATCAAATGTAGGCAAATAGAATCTATTGTGCCTCTTTCTTCTATTGATACTATAAGATCCTTTTTCTTCTTTGATTTGGAAGAATTCTTGGAGAGTTAGACTCTCTTTGAATGCTCTAGACTGTGCTTTGTACTCTTCAAGATACAAAATGAGAGTCTTATGATCTCAAGTTATTTTCTTTCTTCATTTCTACACGATGCACCTTCTTCAAAGAAAGTGGGCATAGTAGATCTATGATTCTCTGGTTTTCTTCTTTGCTGATAGGAAGTGCTTGGACCTTCCTCATCAAATCGTCTTCTTGGATCTTATTTTTGCCTTTCCTTATTTATTTTATTTACCTCCTTGGAGAGATCTTCCATGGATCTAAAGAGAGGAGTGGAAAAACTACAATCCTCCTTCATGATAGATCTCATCTATCTGCTTCTTCTTTTGATGCAAAAGATGAAGTGTCCACAAGCTGAGCCAAAGAGAAAAGTAAAAAATAAATCTAAATACACATTAGAATGCACAGAAATGGCTGAGCCATTTTATTATATAGGAGGTGAAAAAGAAAGTACAACAATGCTCAAAATATGATACACTCAAGCCAAAGGGATGGCCTGGAATGACCTTGCAATGATCCCACAAGAGGGACTTCATAACTGCTGAACTGCTGGAAGGTAAACTGCATTGTCCCTGCTGCAATTGTTGGGATTGCAACTACCTGAAAGATAGAAAGTAATATCTAGGCAGAATGGGAGCTTCGATGATGCTGTAATTGTAGATCAGGGCTCAATGATGAATTCCCAATATAACCCAGAAAGGGTTTCTCAGATCTATCAATCTAAGAAAACCATCCTCTTAGGGATTCACATATATGCTGCTAGGAATGCAGATCTAAAGATAGATCTAATGATATGATGGCAGCAATGATACAAAATTAGATATATGCAAGAAGGGTCGATCCCTTCACTAGATCCTTGAGCTAAAAGCTCAAGGTCTAGCTCCTCCAATCTCCTCCACTAAAAATAACTACTGGATGAAAAACAACTTCAGAAAATTGTGCTATCAAAGAGGGAGGCTCAATAGCCTTCTTCTAGATGTGTCAATACAACTCCTAAATTATGGAAACAATAGATCCAATGTGAGGAGATGATCTCTCATAGGATTTCCAGCTGAAATACTGGAAACTTCCTTCCTCCAATAGATCTATAGGACTGGACTGCACAATCCTTGAAGGGACTGCTACTACATGGAGGTAAAATCCAATGGCCTGAATGCTGGATATAAATCTGCTACTCCTGAAAGGCTGAATGTGAAGAACAAAGTGGTAGGATGAATCCTCCATTGGTTTCCTAGCTGAATGCTAGAAAAAACCTCCTAAAGATGGCACTAATTCCTGATAAGAAATGAAGAACAACCCTCTTTCAAGAGCTACTCAATGAAAGAGGAGGGATTCCCGCTCGGGAACACCCTGTGCTAAACAACACTGCAAAATCTGCTAAACAGCCAAAGCCTACTTAGAATGTCCTAAGACAAATCTAGAACTAAATAGATCAAGAAATGAATAATCCAAATCATGCCTTCCATTGTGCCTTCACCTTCATTATATAGATATGAGCCTTCCATAGCCTAGGCCCACTCCAAAACTATGTTGTACATGTGGACAAAAGTCTCCATGGTTGACTGTGCTGTTTATCCATGTCCTCCATCATGTTCATATGGGGTGATCACCCTCTCCATCATGTGTGCATTAAATGCATCACTTCCTCCATTATCTTATCATAAGTGATTTATGATCTTTCTTGAATGCACTATGATCTCAGTTGACCTTATCAAAGATCCTCATGATTTTATATTTAAGATCTGTGATCTTATTTAACTGTTTCAACCTCCATAATCTATCGCATAAATGAGACATGATCCCCATTAATGGAGCTGCTCCACTACTCCATGATTTTAGATCTAGATCTAGAATATCCACAAACACACATAAAAAGTGGATTTTATTCATCTTTGAGGATTATGGGTCCCTCCACCCTTTTATTTACTTACTTAATTAAGTTTATTAATAACTCTAATATTCTAAATATCATGTGAAAATTTGAGAATATTACACATATGTTTCCCCTTTCATATTTTTTCTTGAAATTCCATGTAGATATGAGGTGGAACTTGGAGATGCATTAACAATGACATGTCCCAAGTCACCAAAGTAGTAAAATCAACTTAAACTTAAAACTATCATAGCTTTCAAATCACTCAAAACAAAGTAAACTAAAGGAATACAAAAGTGATATTAGATTTTTTTTACATGGGGACCCCTTAATTTTTCCAAAAATTAAGGGCATGCATTGAGGTCTCAACAATTTATTATATATATATATATATATATATATATATATATATTTTTTAAATTTTTTTTTATTTTATTTTAATTTTTTTTCTTCTGTGGGCTAAGCTTAAGATGTAGCTTCTAACACTTCTCCTCTATATGACAATCAATATTATAGTAGTTGTAGTGGTTGTTGGGATCCTTCCAATGATTTATTGTGGATGTGGTATTTTTATCTTTTCCCTATTTCCACTTTTTATTCCCCTCCTTAAAATCATCCCAATACTGCTCCTTCTTTGATCCACTTGATTTCAGTTTTTTCTGGACTATTTTCTCCACGTATTTTTCCGATACATAAGTCTCGTCTACCAATCTGGGCTTATACATCACTTTATTTTGTAGACGGTTGTGTAGACCCTCAAATAATTGAGGAGTACATCTAGGTTCTTTTGGGAGATACCCAACGTTATGCCATCTTTGTGAACTCTATGGTGCACTTCTCTCTACTTTGCCCCTGCTTCTACTAGAATGAGTGCCACTGGATCCGCTAATCCTCTACATACTTGATAGGGTAAAATTGAGAATTTATGACGGTTTTAAAGTCCTCCACTGATTCGGATCTTGGGGGGAGGCCCCCAAGATCTAAAAATTTGAAATATATCTGACAAGATCTGCAAAATTATAATGCCAGAAAAAAAGAAGAGAACACAAAGAAAATAAAACCACAAAGAAACTTGTTTTATTAAAACAGAGAATAATTGTAGAAGCTACATTTTGGTGGACAATCTATCCTTTTACAAAGTGAGGCTTGTTATTTATAGCCTTTTTTTGAGATAGAATACCATAGGTGGATACCATGGGCCAATACCATGGGTAGATACCACTTACAATACCTTGGGTAAATCCCATGTGTGGATGAATACCATGGGTGGATACATACCATGGGTCACTTACAATACCATGGGCGAATAAATATTATGGGTGGATAAATACCATGGGTCGATGCCATTTACAATACCATGGGTAAATTCCATGGGTGGATGGATAACATGGGTAGATGAATACCATGGGTTGATGCCATTTTCCATTTGGATTGTTCTTCCCTCCTTAAGAAGCAATGGTCCCCATTGTGTGAAGTTCCCTCCTGAGAAGCCTTTGTTGAATATGAAGAGCCACTGAAGAGAAGGGTTTTGTGTAGTTAACCCATAATTGTGATGAATGAAGATCCGAGGATAGAGATACCTTGTAATGCTTGTGACCAACTATGATCTTGACAGTGTGCGGCTTAACAAATGGACTTCGATGAAGTGTGGGTTTGTGGATGAACCAAAACCATGAAAAACAAAGATCCAAGGATAAAGATACCCTGTAATGCTTGTGACCAACTGTGTTACTAACAGTGTGTGGCCTAGCAAATGGACTTCGATGAAAATGATTTTGTGCGGTTGACCCATCACCGTAATGCTGATTGTTGATGAAATAGCAGGTGCCTACATAGCTTGGGGTGCGAGGGCAAATCTCCAAATAACCCAAGCCGAATGCTGCTATGCTGAAACTGATGAATGTGAAGCAGATGCCTACTAAAGTGGGGTGGGAGGGCACGTCTCTAAAGGGAACCTGCTCCGAATGCTGCTCCAGATTTAAAATGAGCATAACTCAGTCAATATAACTCAGAATATTTATTATAACCTGTTTTTAGAAATTGAATGATCATTCTGCATCTTCTCATGTGTTTGAAACCACTATCTAGAGACTCTAAACTCTCAGATTCACGCTGGAACTGTCTTGCCGTCACAAAATGTTTGAAAAAATAGTTGATTTTAAATCAACGATAACTCCCACATCCGGACTCCGATTCGATCGATTTGTTTTTTGAACTTGGGTGATTTTTCAAGAAGAACTCAGATATATATCCATTTCTCTGAAATTTTTCACTAAAAACTGTGAAAAATGACAGGAGAGCCACCGCCCATGAATTGTCATCAGAAAAATTGCTTCAACATTGCTGATTTTGAATCAACGATATCTCCCTCATCCGAATTCCAATTTGGCCATTTTTTTTTTGAATTTGAGTATTTTTTCGCAATAAATCCAGATTTGGTCTTTTTTTTTGGAAAAATTTTCACCAAAAGTTTCATATCTGATTTGAAAATTCGTCGCCCAAAACAATTCATGGATTTTGCTGAAGATTGCTGCAAAACATTGAAATTGAAATATGTTTCGAACCCTCATTCCCATGGAGGTGTAACCTGGCTCTGATATCACTGATCTAAATTTTGAGGGGAGGCCCCCAAGATCTAAAAAGTTTAAATAGATCTGACAAGATCTGCAAAATTAGAATGCTAGAAAAAAAGAGAACACAAAGAAAATAAAACCACAAAGAAACTTGTTTTATTAAAATAGAGAATAACTGTAGAAATTACATTGTGGCGGACAATCTGTCCTTTTACAAAGTGAGGCTTGTTATTTATAGTCTTTTTTTTAAGATAGAATACCATAGGTGGATACCATGGGCTAATACCATGGGTAGATACCACTTACAATACCATGGGTAAATCCCATGTGTGGATGAATACCATGGGTGGATACATACCATGGGTCACTTACAATACCATGGGAGAATAAATATCATGGGTGGATGAATACCATGGGTCGATTCCATTTACAATACCATGGGTGGATGGATAACATGGGTAGATGAATACCATGGGTTGATGCCATTTTCCATTCAGATCATCCACATAGTCACTAGAGGCTATTACTCTAACCTCAAGGTATCCATGTGGATCTCTCACTAGTTCAGGGCATGGACCTTTAATTCAACCACACAAATGAAATATTTTGTCTACCTATATATGATGAAATCTGGAATAAACTTCTAGTTGTTGCAACCAGTGATTTAGCTTCATATTATTAATATCACCTTGGTATGTCTTCATATTTACCATTGATTTGATTTTGGATGGGTACTATGAATGGTTAATGACACTTGAATTAGGTTGATCTTTTCTAGGTCCTTTCTTCAGCTCATGTTTTGTTTCTTCCCAATCTCCCTATCTCCCCTCTAATCAAAATTCTACATTATAAACCCTATATTATTTGAATAGACTAAGCTTATTGGATAGGGCTACCATGAGGAGATTCAAATTATGAATTATGTCTACAGATTTTGCTTCCAATTGCGAAAACCTCTCCCCTACAAGATCATGAGGGTTGTCCACAAATTCTATGGCCATGACAAGGGTTTTATGAATTTTTTTGTAGTTGATCTAGATTCCATGCAAAATATCCACAATATACCCAAAGGAACCTTCCCTAATACCAATATGATCCATGAAATGCCATGGATATTCCATTGGACACTTTGTCACAATAGATATGATAAATTATAATTAAAATTTCCCAAATCTTCACTATTAGGGTTTATTTCACTTTATATTTATGAATCTATAGCTTACTATTTATTGTGTATACATGGAAATTATAATTATTCAAAATTAATAATAGTGAAATAAAAACTTACAAACCATGATTGGCATAACATATATTTGGGAAATGATTTTGGGAGAAAACCCATTTGAAAGGTGAGGCCGCATTGCTCTCATTCTTTGAATAGAAAATGGCTAAAAGTATAAATAAATAAGGCTTATAGCCTATGGTAATGCATAAATACTCTCTATGTATTCTCTCCCTAACCCTCTTGGATACTCCGATTTTCTATGGCAAAAATGCACTCGAAAATAATGGAACTCAGTTTCTCCCTATGACCAGGTTATAACATAACCCGATAGCCTAATAGGGGTTAGGTTTGGCTTCTTCAACTCTTAACCATGGTTACAATATGGACCCTTATAGAGTATTTTTCATCATGATCATGTGGTTATTTCCCTTTCCATGAATAATTGGGTCTGACATGAAATCCTATTGAATTATGGTGGCCAAAACAGGAATGCACTACAAGAAAAAATGACATTGGTAAGGGTCTAAAAATGTCACCATAATCTCATTGGTGATGGTCAAGAGAGCCTACGTCACCCAAAACTAAATGTCACCAAAGGTGGCATCACCAAAAGTATAGGTTTTATAGTGACATTCAAGTGTCGTCACCAATAATTATTTATAATGACGGATAATGACCGTCATAGTTTCATATGAGAAATGGTGATACAACTTAGCATCCATCACCAAAAAATCGAACATCACCAAAGGTGGAATTTCTGAAAGTATAAATGTTGTGGTGACATTCAAGTTTCACCATGAATATTTATTATAGTGATGGATAATGTCTGTCGTCATTTCATATGAACAAAAATAATTTATTGTGATGGAGATTTCATGGTTGTAACTATTGATGTATATATATAGTGACGTTCGTTGACCGTCACCATTTCATATTTTGGTGAGGGTAGAAAAATGTCACCATGAGCTCATTGGTGATGGTCAAAAGAGTTTCCATCACCAAAAATTGAGTGTAACCAAAGGCCGCATCGCTAAAAGTATAGGTGTTGTGGTGACATTCAAGGTCTGTCACAAATAATGATTATAATGAAAGATAGTGACCGTCGCCATTTTGATATGAACAACAATGATTTATGGTAATTGACCTTTCATGGATATCATTATTGATGCATATATATGGTGGCACTTAATGACTGTCACCATTTCATATTTTGGTGAGGGTCGACAAATGTCACCATAAAATCATCGGTGATGGTCAAAAAATCCTCCATAACTAAAATATTATCGTCCAAATTCCATATGAATATCAGGGCATGATGGAATTGAACCACAAACCTTCTACTTGTAAAGCAGGTTCCCTTCCATTGAGTTATCACCCTTTAAAGAATTAGACTTTAAAAATTATAACTTTAAAATTTATAAATTTTAAATTCCACAACTTTCAATAAATCTTAAAACTTTCTAAAGTCTTGGAAAATATTTTACTAAACAAGCAAAATAACATCAAAGCTAGAGGTTCCTTCCTAATGGCTATGGAAGTTATGAAAGGTGAGTGGAGGGAAAAATAGTTATGTATAAGATACTCAATATGTTCAGTTTAATACTCAATTAAAAGTATTCTATAAATGACCTATAAATATCAAAACTAAAATCTGAAATTACACCAAAGATTGATTTGTCATCTTATGAATCATGTAAATCTATTGTGACAACATAATTTTCATTCCAAGAAGTAAAAAACAGTGAGTATATATGATGAAATTATGAATAATGAGCTACATGCTTGAATCCTACTAGCTATAGGGCCTAGAAAACTAATTGGGAGTGCTTCTCATTATTAATTAATTGAAGGTTTCAAAATAAAATGATCCTAAAATGTAATTGCTAAACAACATATGTTAAAACTGTGAGCACAAAGTTTGGATAATATATGTTACAACTCTTATGGCTCATTTGCAATATCCTTTATTTTAAATTTTTCAAAAATACAAAAAAATATAAAACTATGAAAATGTATGTTAAATTATAAAGTTTCTCATACTTTAGCATAAAAGACGTAATATTTTTTATATAAGTGTAAAGTTTAGTACTTTAAAATTTTCATGAAAGTGGGTCCCAGAACTCAGTTAAATAACGAGCAGGTTTATGAGCGGGATCCGATGATTTTTTTGGCATGAAATGAAAGGGCCAACTCGCGGACACTTTCAGAATGTTGGTTAACAAGGAGGGCACCTCCGCAGTTGACCCAGTTGACTGCGGGGCTGATCGAGATCTACAGCCAAGATTAACTACAAAGGCATGACCTTGATAAGTCCTTCGTACCTTCAAGGCTCCTGCAATGATGTAAGTAACTGGTGACAGCTAGTGGCCACATCATAGTACTATTTAACAGTATTTTGGCGCGTCAATTTAGCATTTATTTCACAAACCCGCGTCACCTATTTAAAATTGGTTCTCCTTTCACAAGGTTATTTTTATTTTTCTGCACTTGTCAATTTGTCTGTGTCTCTGAATTTCATTGTTATTCACCACCTTGTCATTGTTCACCACCACAATCAAAATTATGGCCAAGCGTCTGTCTCAGTCAGGTTCATCTAGTCATATTCCTCTCATGGACACTGAGAGGGATATTCAAGATACTATTTGTTCTCTAGATCATCTTCAGTTCTATCAACAGGTCTGTCTGAATGACAAAACTTCTCCAATTTTCACCACCATGGTCAAAACATGTGTACTGTCTACATGCATTCCAAGTACACACCATTTTCCTGAGTTTGTGTATTGGCCAGTGTCTTTCATGTACCCGAGCAAGTGTTTCGTGATGAATTGTCAAGGAGAAAATGTCTTGCAGGTCTCAAATTTATTAATTCGTCAAGCTCTGTGTTACCCTGAGTCAGAATCCTATGTCCAATTCATTGATGATTCATTGATAGCACATTATGATAGAATTGTAGGTCAAGAATTCAATCAATTCATCTTTTTCATGAAGCGAGATACGAAGTAGTTTGTACCTGACAATAAAGAATTCTCCATGGAGGTTTTCGATGAGTAAGCCCGAACGGTGCTGAGGTGCATTTCGAAAATATTGGGGAAATAAGGTGTAGCACAATAGACAAATCCGTTCTGGGAATGTTTGCTTTGATGATGAAGCCAGGGGTAGTGCTGGATATTCCTTCATATTGGCAAGAAGTTGTCAATACTCAGCTCATGAGCCTATCACTGACGGGGTCATTCAGGTTCCCCTCTGTTATTATTTATGTATTTTTATATCAAAATGTAGAAGAATTCTTGCATCTGGGGTTAAATATCATGGATACAAATAAAAGGAGGCAATCACTAGTGTTTTAGACTGAAGTAGTAAGAAAAGAATAGAATGAGGAAGGTTTGTTTGATTTTGTAAACCATTTTATGTCTACTGCATATAAAGTTCTGAATGGGGTTCCTACCCCATGCTTCCTTCCAAAGGCTCAAGAGTTCTTATAGCTGGGAACAAATTGTAAGTTTGGTGATTGTTATGTTTTTGAAGACCATTCAGAAATTAGACTTTATGGGGCTAGGGTAGAACCATATAGACTTCATGTGTTTGTGCCTATGAGATTATTTTCTTTTGAGTTCATTAGGCAAAGTTTAAATGTTGAACAAGTACATTTTGTAGAAATTATATAACATATGCATGTATATATCCAAATTCTCCTGATCTAACAATATTTATCTTCTTGCTAAATACAAAATCCTTCCACTGTTAATATTTTGCGGAAATTTAAACTCAACTGCAAACACATGAAGCAATAAAAAAAATCGCACATAACACAGTTGTTTAACGGGAAATATTGAAGCTAAAAACCCCAACTATCATATATTATGTATCATGGAGATCATGTAACAATCTCATACAAAGCTTAGTACATCAATGAATAGCATGCACTGATTTCTTGCCACCTGATAGCATGCCTCCAGCACGTCACGATGAAGAATACCCCTTTGAATGAATTCCAAAATTGACATACCTTGTTACAATTCTCATTGGCATCTCCAATGTGTGTGTGATGCAATCAATGCATCACTATAGGCTATGAGATAGTCCATCTCACCCTTTCACCTATCTCTCCGATGGGTCTCCACTGGAACTGACATGCACTGTAGTTAACTGTTGTATTTGTTCGGTTGATTAATGAGTTATTATTTGTGAATTAATTAACTAATTAATTCACTCCACTCTCACTAGTGTATCATTCAGTTAGACTAGATACAACTAGCTCAACTGAGTTTAACTCCATTAACTGAGTTAAACTGAATAACAACTTCATGAACTACTCTTCCAACTCTGTCATAACTTTGCCACTTCAGTTCTAACTGAGTCCTCCATGCATGAACCACCAGTAAACCCTAGGAATTGTGTAATTCCTTCAGCCCACTGATTTTCCAAATCTGTACACTAAAATTAAGTGCTCCAAGAGAATAAGTTGTTGTTTATTGTCGGATTATTATTAAGAGCTAATAATAATCGACACTTCTATTTTTAGATCGACGATCTATAAATAGATTTCTCCCAATATTCTAAAAAAAAGAATTTCATCTATTTTTCCAACTTGACCAACCATCCACAAATAGCATCCTGCAACTTTTGAAATATGATCGTATTGAGGTGTGAAGATGATGAGCTTAGTGGAAAGGTCGCACCACTAAGTGGGCCGCTGAGGTTATTTTTTAAACATTATTTTAGACATATGGATGGTGTTCTTGTCTATGAGACAGATGCTATTTGTGGATGGTTGGTCAAGTCGGAAAAAAAAATAGATGGACTTCTATTTTTAGACATATTGGGCATAATCTATTTTTAGATTGCCAGTCTAAAAATAGATATGTTGAATATTATTAGCTCTTAATAATATTTGGACTCTAAACATTATCTTATTCTCTTGGAGCACTTCAGTTAAGTGCACAGATGTGGCACATGAGCTGATAGAAGGAATTACGCTATTCCTAATGGTTAAGTGGAGCTATTGCATGGATACTTCAGTTAGAACTCATGTGACAGAGTTTGGTGGAGTTGATTGAGGAAGTTAATGGAGTTGTGTTCAGTTTAACTAATCTAAACATAGTTGAGCTATTTGTATCTAGTTTAACTGATTGATACAATTAGTGAGAGTGGTGTGAATTAATTATTAATTAATTAAATAATTATAAACTCATTAATCAACTAAAGAATACATTAGTTAACTTCAGTGCATGGACAGTTTCAGTGGATACCAGTACAGAGATAGGTGAAAGAGCAGGTTAACTATCAGTTGTGACTATACTGTTGCATATTTGCAACAACCAGTGATTGGAGAAGCCCATGAGGATTGCGCAGTACAAGACAGGTGGTTCAAGTTATTTAATGAGCCTTCCTATAGCATTTATTATGCAATAGAGGCTGGCTATCAGGTGGCAGAGATTGGAGCATGTGTTTTGCTAGATCTAGCTTGATTAGTGTGTAGAAATTCGAGGTTGTGCTGAGAGCTTGTGAGGAGCTTTGTACAATGATTGTTACATGATATCTATGACATATAATATACAGATAGTTGGGGGTTTTAAGCTTTAATCTTTCCCATGAAATACTGTGTTCATATGTGTGATTGTTTGTGGTTTTAATGTGCACATGCAATTGATTTTATTTCCGCAATTAATGATCAATGGTAGAAGAGATTCTGTATTGTGCATGAAGTTAAAATAGTGTGTGATCAGGATAATCTCAGTGAATAATATATCAGTTATTCAAATTTCTACATGGTATCAGAGCGATATTGATCTCATTAGGAACAGCCCTTAACATTGAAAAGGTTGATTTGGTAGTTGAATTGAATTTCACATAGTGTTTTATTGTAGTGAGTTGAGATGTATAACGGATTGCGATTGCAGTGTGCCCTCCCGAAGGCGGCTCGAATTATGTTTCATGAAGGGACGGGATGGAGGCGGTCTTGGGATGACAATGGGTTGAAGGAGTTCATAGATGCGAAATTCCAAAACTACTTCTAGTGATCTTGCCATGTAGCGCATGGAAAAAGTGCAACAAAGTGTCGAAGGATTCTGTTGGAAGGTGTGAAGGATCACATAGTGTCCAGCCTTCATGGTAAGGCTTCTCCATTCTTGATGTGGAAATCTTTGACAGATTTATTTCAAAGCAAGAGTGACCAGAGGAAGTTGGCGCTCAAGGATAAACTCAGGAACATAAAAATGGAGAAAGGCGATAGTATGCCCAAGTACCTCACGAAGTTCATCCAATGTAGGGATGAGCTGGGAAGTGTGGGGGTTACTGTTGATGATGAGGACTTGGTGAGCTTGGCTTTCCTTGGGCTTCTGAAGAGTTGGCATTCCTATCAGGACTCTGTCAATGGTCAGGAGAAACTGCTAGGATGGAGCGACTTTGGTCGGATCTTGTGCAAGAGGAGATAAGGCGGAGTACCGGGGATGGATCTTCATCAAATAACTCTGATGAAGAAAATTGTGCTTTGGATGCCAAAGCAAAGAAGGGGAAGAGAAAGAAAGCTTCTCAATCTGGTGCGAAAGGCAAGAAGCAGGACATGTCCAAGGTGAAGTGCTTTCACTGTCACCAACACAGACATTACGCCACTAATTGTCCACAGAAGAAGAAAAATAAGTAGGTTGCTAGATCTGCAGCTGGAGAGGCCTTAGCCTCACATTTTGAGCTGGATTTTTCACTGATCGCATGCTTGGTCTCAAGTGTGATGGGTTCAGTGTGGTTTCTTGACAGTGGTGCATCTTTTCACATGACAGGAGATAGAGATTTGTTTACTGATCTGAATGAGAAAGATCTTGGAGTGCACATCGAGATGGGCGATGATGGTAGATACAGTGCGACCGGTATTGGTACCATTTCCTTTGAGAGGGAGTCTGGTAAACCATTTGTATTGAAGGAAGTGATGCATGTTCCAGGATTGAAGAAAAATATTATCTCTATGGCGATGTTAGAAGACAAGGGATATGATGTTGTCTTTAGCGAGGGAAAGGCTTTCCTGCGTAGTAAGGAAATTGGTGAGACCCGGAGGATAGGGGTTCGAGTTAAGAACCTTTATCAATTGCAAGTAGATGGCGGCATAGCAATGGCAGGCAAGGCAGAAGGAGTGGTGATTTAGGATGATGGCGAGTTGTGGCACCGGAGATTAGGCCACCTTCACCATGGAGCTTTGAATATACTGCAACAGATTTCTACTGGGCTTCCTAAGGGTACTCTTGTGTAGTCAGATCAGTGCAAGGGATTTACCTTTGGAAAATTTGTGAAAGCCACCTTTCACGAGAAGGATAGTCGTGCCATGACGACCCTTGAGAGAATTCAAACAGATGTGTGTGGACCTTTCTTAGTAGCTTTGACAGAAAAGCACAGGTATTTTTTTTTTTCTATGTAAAACTAATTCTATTATGTATAAAAAGTTACTAGTACAAAACTACCCCAGTGTCAGCTGTGGGAGCCTGACTACTGGGCTTGATGAACAAGCTAGTCAAAGAAAGTCTGGACCACCCTAGATGGGAAACTAGTCCTTTTAACAAAAAAGTCTTGGCCACCCATGAAAGGGAAACCGGCCTTAAGTTCATGCATAACAAGGTAACATAGAAATAAGTACTGAAATTAACAATCAGCCATTCCAGTTGAGCCTTTAGACCAGGAAGCAAAAAACTCCAACAATAATTGAACAGAAAAACCTCGAGAGTTTGAGAACTGAATGTGTCACTGTTCATGTGTTGGAGACAAAGGTTCCTCCACGATCCTGTATCCATAATCATAATCATTGCTGCTATAATCCATTCCAGCTTGGCGCACGTCGTTCATGTCAGTGTGTTCAACCTCCTTGCTCAACGCATTCTGTGGAGGGAGATTGGGAACTGCAGGAAGGACCTCTTCGCCGGGAAAGCTTGAGACCTGAGGGGGCAAGGGAGAGGCTGAGCGGGCAGGAGCAGGGTTAGGAATCTCTTCATGGAGAGTGACAGTGATAAATGCAGTAATAATGGACCTATTTGAGGAGCAGTTGAAACGATGCTTAGCATGCTGGGAGGATTGTCGAGTGAAGGTCCCAGCAAGCGCATGAGAGACAGGGGGGAGAGCACTGCTGGAAGGAACAGAAGCCGTGGGAGGGGTTGACAGAGCAGCACGAACAGTTTCCGGGAGGCGCCCACGTCCTCTGCCTCTGCCGCAACGCAGAGCTTGTGGCTGAACAGGCTCCTCATCAACGAAGGAGGATCCCGAGGAGGAGCTGAGAGAAGGGAAATTATAAGTGGCAAGGCCCTGACTGACTCCTCGCCTGCACCGCATTCTCTGGCGGAGACGAGGCATGGAGATAGGGGCGGGGCGATGGAAGCACGAGCAGAAAGGACGAACTGAGAACTCAGAAGCCCTGAGAGAGGAGTGAATACCGCAGAAGATTGCCAACTGAGCACTAACAGGAGAGTCCAGACCACCAATATGATTTGCCGAAACTTTGGGAAGAGGATTAACACTGCAGAGGGAGCTGTGAGAGTAGTGATACCCAGGGAGAGTCTTAAGACATGCAAGAAGGTTGCACCGACGACCAGTCTGGGTTCTCACACTGGAGTCTGTAAAGCCAGGAGGGCATTCACCACGGAGGGGAGTCGAAGATCTGTCATAGCAAACACAATCCTGCGCACTATCCATATTGAATGCCAAGACCAAAAGAACTGCCATATGAAATGGCATTATGAGTCGATCAAGAGAATAATCGCCTGCCCGAGTTGGTGAGTTAATGAGATCATAAATGCTGGTACAGGGATCCATATGGGCTTCCCATGCGAGCTCCTTTGGGAGCTGCGCAGGGACCCATGTTCCATCAAGAAACTCCAGCATCCGCATCAGGAAAAGAACAGTCTTTGTGCACCAGCATGGTGCAATTATGAAGCATTTCTCCTAGCAAAGCACAGGTATTATGTGATATTTGTTGATGACTTTTCTTGGAAGTGCTGGATCTTCTTCATGCAGAAGAAGAGCGAGACATACTCAAAGTTCTGTGAGTTCAAGGCACTGGTTGAGAAAGAATCGGGGAAGTAGGTGAAGGCTCTTAGGAGCGACAATGGTGGTGAATTCATCTCTGGAGAGTTCAAGGAATTTTGCAGCGCAGAAGGAATTCGAAGAGAGCTCATAGCACCTCATAACCCACAGCAGAATGGAGTTGCTGAGTGGAAGAACAGAACGATTGTGGGTGCTGCACGGGCAATGTTGCATGATCAGGGCCTTCCCATACACTTGTGGGATGAGGCATGCAATACTGCAGTATATGTGCAAAACCGTTGTCCTCACAGGATACTTGGCATGAGTACACTCGAGGAGGCATTTTCTGGTAAGAAGCCTGATATTTCCCATTTGAGGATTTTTGGTTCACCTGTTTACATTCATGTGACGAAGGATGCTAGGAAGAAGCTGGAGCTGACTGCAGAGGTTGGGATATTTGTGGGGTACACTGATACGACCCACAACTATCGTGTGTATTTTCTAGATAGTCGCAAGACTGTTGTGCGACGGGATATCAAATTTCATGAGGAGAAAGCCATGAAGTGTTCGCTTGAGAGGGAGCCACACTTGCATGCAGATGAGGAGCTATTAGTTCCTAAGGATGAGCCTTAGGATGTGGATCAGACACAAGAGTAGGTTCATGGAGTGGAAGAGACCACTCATGCAACACCAACCATCAGAGGGCGGAAGCGCACTACAGAAGCTGAGCGACTGGCTCAAGATGCAGAGAAGGTTGTAGGAGCACCTACATCACAGCGCAAATAGAGACAGTCACCTGATCGGTATACTGGATACATGGCTCTTATGAGCAAGTGTATCGTGACAGACCCATCCTCTTTCGAGGAAGCTGTGGAGGATCCCACATGGGTAGATGCCATGGTGGAAGAGTATGATTCGATTGTCAAAAAAAATGCATGGGAGATTGTCCCAAGGCCAGAAGGGAAATCAGTGGTGGGTTCGAGATGGATCTACAAAGTGAAGCAGGCAGCTGACGGGAGTGTGGAGAAGTACAAGGCAAGATTTGTTGCTCGAGGCTTCTCACAGATTGAGGGGATCGATTATGAGGAAACCTTTGCACCTGTCACAAGGTATTCTTCCATACGGACGATCCTAGCTCTCTCAGCGCAGATGGGGTGGCACATTCATCAGATGGATGTGAAGACTCTGTTCCTCAACGGAGTCATTGAGGAGGAGGTGTACATAGAGCAGCCCAAAGGTTTCGAGATCTTCGCTAGCCGAGTCAAGATGTGTGCAGCGGCTCAAGAGAGCGCCGTATGGGTTGGAAACAAGCACTGCTCTTGGTACACACCTGATACGCTATTTCATCGGACTTGGATTCTCCAAGAGTGAGGCGGATCCTAACCTATACCAGATTGTGGTGGAGGGTAAGTTGCTGATCATTGTACTTTATGTAGATGATTTGATTTCGACAGGTGATGAACTGTTGATACACTCATGTAAGGCTGATCTTGCAAAGGAGTTTGAGATGAAGGACTTGGGCCTCTTTCATTATTTCCTGGGATTGGAAATTTGGTAGTGCAATGATGGACTGTTTTTTTCTCAAGGCAAGTATGCCCGGGAGATACTAGAGATGTTCAACATGCATGGCTGCAAGCCTGTTGATACTCCTCTTCCTGGTGGATGGAGGAAGGAGGATGCTACTTCAGCGGAGGTAGTGGATGCCACTGTTTATCGACATTTGGTGGGGTCGCTTATGTATCTGGTAAATACACGACCCGACATATGCTATGCTGTTAACCAGCTTTCACAAGCTATGGTTAAGCCTACCAAGCTCTACTGGAATGCAGGCAAGCATGTATTGATATATCTCAGAGGCACATCGGGATATGGATTATGGTACAGACAGTCGGATGAGGTGAGGCTATGTGGCTTCACAGATGCAGATTGGGCAGGGAGCCCAACGGACAGAAAGAGCACATCTAGAGGGATTTTCAGTATCGGGTCGACAACAATTTCTTGGTACAGCAGAAAGTAGAGATCCGTGGCACTCAATTCAGCAGAGGCCGAGTATATGGCAGCGAGTTTGGCTGCATGCGAGGCTATATGGATGAGGAAGATCCTGGTCAGGTTGTTCGGTTCACACTTAGATCCTACTGTGATTTATTGTGATAATAAGAGTTGCATTAAAATCTTAGTTATTCCAGTGTTTCATGATAGATCTAAACACATTGACATCCAGTATCATCATATCAGAGATCGTGTTCAGCGAAATATCATGTTACTTTCATACATTCCCACAGAGGATCAGGATGCTGATATCTTGACGAAGGCACTCACCAGGAGAAAATTTGAATACCACAGAGGCAGGATAGGGGTGGCAGATAATCCTTATCTTGTTGAGAGGGAGTGTTGAGATTGCAACAAGACGATGAGCTTAGTGGAAAGGAGTCGCCTTCACTAAGTGGGCCCGCAGGCTATTTTTGGCGCAAAGTATATTTTTAGACTATGTCTATTTTTAGACATATGGATCATGTTCTATGAGTTGCAGAATGCTATTTGTGGATGGTTGGTCAAGTCGGGAAAAATAGATGGACTTCTATTTTTAGACATACTGGGCGGAATCTATTTTTAGATTGCCAGTCTAAAAATAGATATGTCGAATATTATTAGCTCTTAATAATATTTGGACTATAAACATTATCTTATTTTCTTGGAGCACTTCAGTTAAGTGCACAGATGTGGCACAGGAGCTGACAGAAGGAATTACGCTATTCCTAAGGGTTAAGTGGAGCTATTGCATGAAGACTTTAGTTAGAACTCATGTGAGAGAGTTTGGTGGAGTTGATTGAGGAAGTTAATGGAGTTGTGTTCAGTTTAACTAATCTAAACATAGTTGAGCTATTTGTATCTAGTTTAACTGATTGATCAATTAGTGAGAGTGGTGTGAATTAATTATTAATTAATTCACTAATTATAAACTCATTAATCAACTAAATAATACATCAGTTAACTTCAGTGCATGGACAGTTTCAGTGGAGAGTAGTGCAGAGATAGGTGAAAGAGCAGGTTAACTATCAGTTGTGACTATACTGTTGCATATTTGCAACAACCAGTGATTGGAGAAGCCCATGAGGATTGCGTAGTACAAGCCAGGTGGTTCAAGTTATTTAATGAGCCATCCTACAGCATTTATTACGCAATAGAGGCTGGCTATTAGGTGGCAGAGATTGGAGCATGTGTTTTGCTAGATCTAGCTTGATTAGTGTGTAGCAATTCGAGGTTGTGCTGAGAGCTTGTGAGGAGCTTTGTAAAATGATTGTTACGTGATCTCTATGACATATAATATAAAAATATTTGGGGGTTTTAAGCTTTAAGCTTTCCCATGAAATACTGTGTTCATATGTGTGATTGTTTATGGTTTTAATATGCGCATGCGATTGATTTTATTTCCGCAATTAATGATCAATGGTAGAAGAGATTCTGTATTGTGTATGAAGTTAAAATAGTGTGTGATCAGGATAATATCGGTGAATAATATATCAGTTATTCAAATTTATACAGATCACCATGTCTAAAAATAGACATAGTCTAAAAATAGACTTACACCTAAAAATAGCCTACGGGCCCACTTAGTGAAGGTGACTGATTTTCACTAAGCTCATCATCTTATTGAATCTCAATGCTCCCTCTCAACAAGATAGGGATTATCCTTCACCCCGATCCTACCTCTATGGCATTCGAATTTGCTCCTAGTGAGTGCCTTCATCAGAATGCCTGCATCCTGATCTTCCGTAGGAATGTACTGAAGCAACATGATCTTCCGCTGCACACAATATCTGATATCATGATACAAGATTTCAATATGTTTAGATCTATCATGAAACACAAGATTAATAGAGATTTTAATGCAAATCTGATTATCATAATGTATCACTGTAGGATCTAAATATGAACCGAACAAACCGACCAGGATCTTCCTCATCCAGATAGCCTCACATGCAGCTTGAATTGCTGCCATGTATTCTGATTTCGTTGAAATGAGTGCCACAGATCTTTGTTTCCTGTTGTACCAAGAAACCGTTGTAGATCTGATACTGAAAACTCCTCCTGATGTGCTCTTTCTGTCTGTTGGGTTGCCTGCCTAATCTGCATCCTTGAAGCCATGCAACTTCACCTCATCTGTCTGTCTATACTATAAGCCATACTTAGATGTGCCCCTGAGATACCTCATGACATGCTTGCCTGCCTTCCAAAAGATCTTGGTAGGCCTAACCATCGCTTGTGAAAGCTGGTTCATCGCATAGCATATGTCCGGTCTTGTATTAAATAAATACATGAGCAAACCCACCAAATGTCGTTAAACAGTGGCATCCACTACCTCTACTGATGTAGCATCCTCTTTCCTCCAATTTCCTCGAAGAGGAGTATTGATAGGCTTGCAGCCTTGCATGTGAATCTTCTCCAGTATCTCATGGGAATACTTGCCTTGAGACACAAACAGTTCACCTTCCCGCTGACATATTTACAATCCAAGGAAATAATGAAGGAGGCCCAAATCCTTCATCTCAAACTCCTTTGCAAGATCTTCCTTACATGAGTGTATCAACTGCTCATCACTTGTTAGTATTAAATCATCAACATAAATAACAATGATTAAAATCTTACCCTCCACCAAAATTTGTTACAGTTTTGCATTCGCCTCACTCTTGGTGAAGCCAAGTCTAGTGAAATAGCTATCGATCCGAGTGTACCAAGCACGTGGTGCTTGCTTCAGCCCATACATCTCTCTTTTGAGCCTGCACACATGCGACTCATTGCTGAAGATCTCAAATCCTTCAGGCTGCTCAATGTACACCTCTTCCTCAATGATCCCATTAAGGAACACAATCTTCACATCCATCTGATGAATGTGCCAACCCATCTATGCTGAGAGAGCAAGGATGGTCCTTATGGAAGAATACTGTGCGACAGGCGCAAATTTTTGTTCATAATCAATCCCCTCGATCTGTGAGAAGCCCCAAGCAACAAATATTGCCTTATACTTCTCAATGCTCTCATCAACAGCTTGCTTTACCTTGTAGATCCATCTTTATCCTACAACTGATTTACCCACCGACCTTGGAGCAATCTCCCAAGCACTATTTCTGACAATGGAGTCATACTCCTCCACCATGGCATCTACCCATGTGGGCTCCTACACTGCTTCTTCAAAAGAAGATGGCTCTGTCATGATACACTTGCTCATAAGAGCCATGTATCTAGTAAAACAATCAGGTGACTGTCTCTATTTGCACTGTGATGTAGGGACTCCTACATTCTGTGCCGCATCAACCTTCAGTATCTTAGCTTCTATGTTACACTTTATCCTAGTTTTGATGTTTGGCTCTGCATGAGTGGACTCCTCCACTCCATGAACTTCATCCTGTGGCCAATCCAGATCTGGAGGTTCATTATTCGGAACAGGCAGTTCCTCATCTCCATGCAAGTCTATCTCCCTCTCAAGCATAGCTCATGCAGCACCCACGATCATTTTGTTCTTCCTCTCCACGACCCCATTCTGCTGTGGGTTATGAGGCGCTATGAGTTCTCTTCGAATTCCTTCTTTTTTACAAAAGTATTTGAATTCACTCAAGATATATTCACCACCATTATCGCTCCGTAGAGCCTTCACTTGCTTCCTCGACTCCTTCTCCACCAATAATTTAAACTCACAGAACTTGGAGGATGTTTTGCTCTTCTTCTACATGAAGAAGATCCAGCATCTACGAGAATATTCATCAACAAATATAACATAATACTTGTGTTTTTTTGTTGAAGCAACCGAGAAAGGTCCACACACGTCTGTGTGAATTCTCTCTAGTATCACCGAAGCACGATTCTCCTTCTCATGAAAGGTGGTCTTCACAAAATTAGCCATAGTACATCCCTTGCGCTGATCTAACTACGCAAGAGTACTCTTGGGAAGTCCAATAGAAATCTATTGCAAAATCTTCAAAGCGCTATGGTGAAGATGGCCCAATCTCCTGTGCCATATTTCGCCCTCGTCCCATCTCACCACTTCTTCTGCTTTGCCCATCATTACAGTGCAGCCATCTACCTCCATCTTGTAGATATTCTTAACTCAAATCCCTATCCTCTTGGTTTGACCCATTGTTTTATGTCGCAAAAAAGCTTTTCCTTCACTGAAAACAACATCATAATCTCTGTCTTCCAACATTGCGGCTGAGACCAAGTTCTTCTTCAGACTTGGAATATGCATAACATCTTTCAACAGAAATGGATTACCTAACTCCCTCTCAAAGGTAATGGCCCCAATGCCGGTCGCAATGCATCAACCATCGTCGCCCATCTCTATATGCATTTGAACGTCCTTCTCCTCCAAGTCACTAAACAACTCCTTGTCTCCCGTCATATGGAAAGACGCACCACTATCAGGATACCACACCGATCCCATTGCACTTGAAACCAAGCATGCAATAAAAGAGGAATCAAGTCCAAATTGCGAGGCTAAGGCCTCTCTAGTTGCAGCTCCTGCAGCCTCCTTGTTATTTTTTTCTGTGGGCATTTAGTGGTGAAATGCCCATGTTCGTGACTTTGAAAACACTTCACCTTGGACAAATACTGCTTCTTACCTATAGCTTTGGATTTTGGATGGGATTTATTCCCCTTCCATTTCCTTGATTTGGAAGCCAAAGCGCAATTCTCTCCATCTTCATTCTTCGATGAAGAGCCATCCCTGGTACTTCGCCTTATCTCCTCCTACACAAGATCCGACCAAAGTCGCTCCCACCCTGGAAGTTTCTCCTGCCCATTGACAGAGTCTTCGTAGCTATGCCAAATCTTCGGAAGCCCAAGGAGAGATAGGCTCACCAAGTTTTCATCATCAACATTAGTCCCCACACTTCCTAGTTCATCCCTACAGTGGACAAACTTCGTGAGATATTTTGGAATACTGTCGCCCTTCTCCATTTTAATTTTTCGGAGCTTATATTTTAGCGCCAACTTCCTCTAGTCACTGCTGCTTTGGAACAAATATGTAAAATAATTCCACATTGCAAATGGAGTGGCTTTCTCGTGAAGGCTGGACACAATATGGTCCTTCACACCTTCCAACATAATTCTTCTTGTCTTTGCTACCTTCTTTTTCCATGCGTAAAGTAATGCAACATCGCTAGAACCAAGCTTAGGAACATTTCTATCGATGAACTCCTTTAGTCCATTATCTTCCAGCACCGCCTCCATCCTATCCTTCCAGGCTATGTAATTCAAGCTGCCCTCAAGGGCATACTCCAATCGCAACCCATTGAAAGACATTTCAATGTATACTCAACCATCGCACCAAGAAATTTCTGTAAAAAATTTGAATTGTCCACTAGCACAAACTCAAAAATTCTTCACAATTGCAATCTTCAAGAATTAACACGCCTCTGATACCATGTAGAAATTATATAACATATGAATGTATATATCCAGATTATCCTGATCTAACAATATTTGTCTTGTGGCTAAATACATGATCCTTCCACTATTACTATTTTGCGGAAATTTAAACTCAATTGCAAACAGATGAAGCAATAAAAACAATCACACATAACAAAGTTGTTTAACAGGAAAGCCTGAAGCTAAAAACCCCAACTATCATATATTATGTATCATGGAGATCATGTAAAAATATCATACCAATCTTAGTACATCAAGCTCTCAGTAAAATCAATCGTCACACACTAACATGAAGAAATCTGCAAATCCATGCACTGATTTCTTGCCACCTGATAGCTTGTGTCCACTACGCAATCCCTGATGAAGAAGACCCCTGAATGAATTCGAATTTGCCTTGCCTTGACTACGCAATCCTCATTGGCATCTCCAATGTGTGTGTGATTCATTCAATGCATCACTATAGTCACAACAGATAGTCCATCTCACCCTTTCACCTATCTCTCCACTGGGTCTCCACTGGAACTGTCATGCAGTATAGTTAACTGCTATATTTGTTCAGTTGATTAATGAGTTATTATTTGTGAATTAATTAACTAATTAATTCACTCCACTCTCACTAGTGTATCATTCAGTTAGACTAGATACAACTAGCCCAACTGAGTTTAACTCCATTAACTCGAGAACGCTAATTCTATATCTCCATGAAATACTTTTCCCTACTTATCATAACTTTTCCCACTTCAGGATAAATTAAATCGAATCCTCCATTCTTTGAACCACCACGTAGAAACCCTAGAATTGTGTAATTCTTCAGCCCAATCGATTTTCCAAATCTGTACACTGAAATTAAGTGCTCCAAGAGAATAAGTTGATATTTAGAGTCTGATTATTATTAAGGGCTAATAATAATCGACACTTCTATTTTTAGATCGACGATCTATAAATAGACTTTTCTCAATATTCTAAAAACAGAATTTCATCTATTTTTCTAGCTTGACCAACCATCCACAAATAGCATCCCGCAACTTCTGAAATATGATCACCATGTCTAAAAATAAGCATAGTCTAAAAATAGACTTACACCTAAAAATAGCCTGCGGGCCCACTTAGTGAAGGTGACTGATTTTCACTAAGCTCATCATCTTGTTGAATCTTAACACATTTTGTGCCTATAAAAAAGGGTCATATGTTTAAGCTACCTATGTATGTGGGCCCATTTATAGTTAATATGAGACAGGTAGCTGATGAAGTCACTATGATGTAAGATAGAATGCATTTTCTGTTAGGATAAAAGTGGGCTTATGACCCCCATAAAGTGATTTCAAATAGGAGAATTGAAAATGGATATTCAGAATTTATTCATGAAAGTAGACCTGATATAGAAAAGTTGGCAAATAGGGGTTTTGCAGGTTTTGTGGGCTCAAATATACAAAATCCTGTCATATCTGAGAAATCTAATAAGAGGGGTAAAGAAGTAGTGATTGAATCAGAGGATGAAGAGCTGAGAACTGAAAAGAGAACAAAGCTTAATGAAGACTTAGCTTAGCAGTTGCTCAACCTGGTTTCTCACTACAATTGGGAGATGAGAAAAATGTTCCAGCGTCACCAAGAAGACATGAAGAGGCTCAGGAGCAAGTATCCTTGATTAAATAAGTATTTTCTTAGATTATTGAAAGAAATAAGAAGATGAAGGCTAGTATGGAGGCATAGGTTGAGTATCAAATAACTCTAGATCAAACAAGATTGCTGACTGCCATGGATCTTGAAAAATATCAGTTTAAGATTTCTCTTTTTCATCCCTCTGATATGACTATAGGATCGTCCAATAATTTTAATACTGTAAATCTAACTGTTGATGTAAGGAAGATTCCTTTGCTTGATAAAGTAAATTTACATATGCAAATAGGTCAACTGATAGTAAATGATTTGACCAAAACTAATGCAATGGCTCTTAAAGATGAGAACATGTTAGGGAAGGTCATTAAGCAACTAAAATTGGAAAGAGCCAACTACAAGGCTTTGAATACACAAAATAAGGAACTTAAAATGATAATTGTAAAGATTGGAGTAGATCCAAATGACAGGTCTTCTGTGCAGAAGTTATTATAGAGTGCAGAATCAAGAATTTATGTGTTGAAGAAAAAGTTGAAGTTTCCCACAGGGGAGCATTCTAGGAAATAGAAGTGGAAAATGAGAAAGAGAACCTTCTTCAGCAACTTTTGCAGAAGGAAGAAGAAATTACAAAGTTAAAGGAAACTGTGCTGTCATTAAGGAATCATATTAATTCTCATACCTGCACTGTTATTTTTCCATCTGGTAATGAAGATCCAACATCACAGATAGCTCAATTGAATATTGAACTGAAGACGACAGAGATAGATCTCAAAAAGGCACAAAATGGCCTGGAGACTGTAACAAAGATTATGTAAGCCAAATATGGGGAAATTAAGAAATACAGGACAAATTGTCAAATAGATAATGCTAAAATCAAAAGTCTGAAGGAAAAATTAAAGGGGAACATATCTCTGATAAAGGCTAAAGATATTATCTGGAAGGATATTATTGAAGAAATGAAATCAATTTGGGGTTTTCTAACTATTGTATTAGAAGAAAGAAGCATTACCAGGGATTTTGAGGAGCAGGTTATGGAAGACAAGCATAAGAAAATTAACAAAGCTATATGGGCAAGGAGATTTATTGATTTCATTGATTCTAAGACTGACCAATAACTGGAGGAGAATGAGATTAAAGGTAGGATTTTATATGTTGTATAAATTAACAAATTGATTGTTAATAATGATTGCAGGAAGAATACAGAGAAAAGGTCTACAAAGATTAAATAAGTAGCTAGCAAGTTTGACAATTTATATGACAAAAGAGCCAGGGAAGGTTTTCCATCATGTTGGGGTCTTGGAGATAGTGTTCTATCATGGGATTCTTAAGAACCACTACTAGTATTGGAAAAAAGTAAAGTTGAAAACACTCATGAAAAGACTCATATTCTAAAAGGAGTAACAATGATTAATTTCCTCCAAATACATTTTCAACTATTATGGTTGGTGAAAACCCTGTTTAGAGAGAGGCAAGATTCAATAGGATCACTACTTTTAGATTGGAATATCATAGGCTGATTAATTCACCTAAGACAAACATTGAGGTTTGGAAGAAATGTAGAGCTTGGATTGTAGAAATTATATACATTAAGCATGCATATGTCCTAGATTCCCCTGATCTCACAATATTTAACTTCTTTCAAAATACAGAATCATTCCACTGTTAATCTTTTGCGGAAAATTAATTGCACACACATGTGAAGCATAAAAAAAATCGCACATAACACAGTTGTTTAATGGGAAAGCCTAAAGCTAAAAACCCCAACTATCATATATTATGTATCATGGAGATCATGTAACAATCTCATACAAAGCTTAGTACATCAAGCTCTCATTACAATCAATCGTCATACACTAACATAGAAGAAATCTGCAAATCCATGAACGAATCTTTGCCCTCTTGCTAGCCTGCCTCCACTGCATAATCCCTGCTGAAGAATAGCTCTGAATAAATTCAAATTACCCTTTCCTTGACTGCATGATTATCATTGGAAACTCCAATGTATATGTAGATGCGATTCATGCATCACTATGGTCACAACAGATAGTCTATCTCACCCTTTCACCTATCTCTGCACTGGTTCTCCACTGGATCTGACATGCACTATAGTTAATTACTGTATTGTTTAGTTAATTAATGAGTTATTATTTGTGAATTAATTAGCTAATTAATTCACTCCACTCTCAGTAGTGTATCATTCAGTTAGATTAGATACAACTAGCTCAACTGAGTCTAACTGAGTTAAATTGAATACAACTCCATGAAATACTTTTCCAACTCTGTCATAACTTTGCCACTTTAGTTCTAACCAAATCCTCCATGCATGAAATCTAGTGAACCCTTAGGAATTTCATAATTCCTTCAGCCCACTGATTTGACAAATATGTATACTGAAATTAAGTGCTCCAAGAGAATAACTTGCTGTTTAGAGTCTGATTATTATTAAGAGCTAATAATAATCGACATGCATCTATTTTTAGATCGACGATCTATAAATAGACTTCTCCCATTATTCTAAAAATATAATTTCATCTATTTTTCCAACTTGACCAACCATCCACAAATAGCATCCTGCAACTTTTGAAATATGATCACTATGTCTAAAAATAGACATAGTCTAAACATAGACTTGTGCCAAAAATAGCCTGCGGGCCCACTTAGTGAAGGTGACTCTTTTCACTAAGCTCATCATCTTGTTGAATCTCAACACTCCCTCTCAACAAGATAGGGATTATCTTTCACCCTGATCCTACCTCTATGGTATTCGAATTTGATCCTGGTGAGTGCCTTCGTCAGAATATCTGCATCCCGATCCTCCGTAGGAATGTACTGAAGCAACATGATCTTCCACTGCACACAATCTCTGATTTGAAGATACCGGATATCAATATGTTTAGATATATCATGAAACACAGGATTAACTGAGAGTTTAAAGCAACACTGATTATCACAATGTATCACTGTAGGATCTAAATGTGAACTGAACAAACCAACCAGGATCTTCCTCATCCATACAGCCTCACATGCAGCTTGACTTGCTGCCATGTATTCTTCTTCCGCTGAACTGAGTGCCACGGATCTTTGTTTCCTGCTGTACCAAGAAACTGCCATTGATCTGATACTAAAAATCCCTCTTGATGTGCTCTTTCTATCTGTTGGGCTGCCTGCCCAATCTACATCTATGAAGCCATGCAACTTCACCTCATCTATCTATCTGTACCATAAATCATACTAAGATGTGCCCCTAAGATACCTCAGAACATGCTTGCCTTCCTTCCAAAAGTGCTTGGTAGGCTTAACCATCGCTTGTGAAAGCTGGTTCACCGCATAGCATATGTCCAATATTGTATTAACTAAATACATGAGCGAACCCACCAATTGTCGATAAACAGTGGCATCCACTACCTCTACCAATGTAGCATCCTCTTTCCTCCAATTTGCTGGAAGAGGAGTGTCGATAGGCTTGCAGCCTTGCATGTGAAACTTCTCCAGTATCTCCCAGGCATACTTTCCTTGAGACACAAACAGTTCACCTTCTCGCTGCCATATTTCCAATCCAAGGAAATAATGAAGGAGGCCCAAATCCTTCATCTCAAAATCCTTTGCAAGATCTTCCTTGCATGAGTGTATCAATTGCTCATCGCCCGTTAGTATTAAATCATCAACATAAAGAACAATGATTAAAATCTTACCCTCCACCAAAATTTGGTATAGGTTTGCATCTACCTCACTCTTGTTGAAACTTTTTCCGACATTTTGTAGAAGTGTTGCAATACCGACGCTTACAAAGTGTCGCAATAGCGATGCTTGTGAAGTGTCGCAATACCGACTTCTTACCGAAGTGTCGCAATACCGAAGTTTCACCAAAATGTCACAATAGCGACGCCTTGCAGAAGTGTCGCAATACTGACTCTTTACCGAGGTGTCTCAATACCGACGCTTTGCATAAGTGTCACAATACCAACGCTAAATTTTTAGAAGTATCACAAGATTGACGCTTTGTAGAAGTGTCGCAATAACGACTTGATGTTGGAAAGCGTCGGAAGATCGACCAAAGTTTAATTTTTTTTAAAAAAAAGAGCCATCGCAATACCGATGCCAAATTTCCAAATGTGTCGCAAGACCGACGTTTTGTGGAAGTGTCGCAATACCGACTTTGTGTCAGAAAGTGTCGGAAGATCGACGAAAGGTTAAAATTAAAAAAAAAAAGAACGATCGCAATATCGACGCCAAAGTGTTCCAACTTCAAGACGTTAGTCTTCCGACAGTTCGATGCGTCGGTCTTCCGATGACACCTTACAAATATTTAAAAAAAAATCTAGGTTATAATAGGCCTGCCACTGCTATGTCATCATGTACAGAGATTCCAGCGGGAGATTGGGCACAGGTTCCAGATCATATTATTATATTTCATTGTTAATAACATCCCTTATTCAAGGACATGCCTTCACGATATAAACTCTACAACCATAAGCATAGAAATAAATTTATCTTATCTCTTCGATGCTTTTTCTCAGTCATGAATATTTTTGGCCTTGAACATAAAAATTTCAGAGGCTTCTCGATCCTCTTTAAGCCTCTTGTGGCTATCTAAGGATGTGCCCTAACCTGTGGCCATTTTAGTCCACTAAAATTATGCTTATACCTCACGTATTTTCCCTTAACTCATGTGCCTTCCCTTGAGGGAACTTGACCCTGACACTAGCATCTCCACTAACTTCACACCCTCATTGTGCAAAGGAATTAAGGGTATTGACCTTCCTTAATGCAGTAGAGGTTAAGCTTAGCCTTTTCACAAAGATATACCATAGCCTTATGCCCAGAACCATACACAAACAAAGCTCGATCAATCCTCCTTAGCTCGACTTGCACTAGAACACAAGAAAAAGTATACTCAAGGGAAAACTAGGGCTTGAGATCCACAAACACACTAAAATACCATAGCTCCAAGCACTTATGCATAAAGGAAATGTAACAACAACGAGCCAATAAAGTACACAAATATTTGTAGGCTGAAAACTTGTTTATATTACAATTATAATACAAAAAACATAAGGCTCATGTACCAAGGATCATGGCCCATATAATCATCCTTGCTAAAGAAGCGCTTGACACCAACCCTTTCAATCCACTTTCCTTGAACACCTGGCAGGTCCTTTGACACCTCTACTCACAGAGAATATTGTCACTCCAATACATTTGCCTTATGTTGCTCACAAGAGTTCTACTCCTCCAAAACCCTTGCACACGTCAACTCCAACAAACTCAACCTTCTTACACTGAAAATGCTCCTCTAAGGCCATTGTTCATAGACTCCAAAATTTTGGCTTCTCATAGTGAATATGCACACCAAATCATTGTACACTCAACCTCTAATTATTTTCCTTCACACAGTGATCTTGCTGCTCCACAATCACTATAGGCAAGGCTCACATACACCAACAATATCACAATGATTTTTCCTCATCAAATTCATTGTACATAAGCCATGAAACACGTTGTTCTATCCCTCATTCAAGAACAGACCTTCACGATATAAAATTTATAACCATCAGCATAGAAAATAATGCATCTTACATCTTTAATGCATTTGATCATTCATGAATATTCTAGGCCCCATGCATACAAATTTAAGAGGCTTCTCGGCTCTCTTTAAGGATCCTACAACTACCTCAGAATTTTCCCAAACATACAGCCACTCAGTCGCTAAAACTATTATTATACCTCATTTATTGGCCCTTAACTCATGTGCATCCCCTTGAGGGAACTCAACCCCCACTCCATCACCTCCACTAGCCTCATGGCCTCAATGTGTAACATAATTTGTTGGGAAAAATACTGAGAGGGGGGGGGGTGAATCAGTATTTACTGCATATTCAAACTTTTTACTTTTTCATTCCTTAAAACCCATACGCTACTTTACTTCAGTAAACCAGCGTATATACGCGGATCCCATTTATGAAACTAGCGTATACACAGAGATTTAGATATGTCATTAAATCTTCACTTAAACCATTCCATCATTTATTCATCAGATATTCAATAAGCAGTAAACATGTGCAGTAAGAACAGAATAAGCCATCACACAAAGCATCACACATGAACACCAGGATTTTTTTAGGTGGAAACCCAAATCGGGAGAAAACCACCGCTGCAGTTGCTCAGCCTTCAATATTTTATTATAGAGAAAACATCTTACAACATATTTGCTGGCGCAGACTTGACCAGCACGCAGGCACCCACCTGCGCTCGTTTACCAGCCTCTCCTGGAAGGGAGCTCCAACCCCCTGACTCGTTTACCAGCCTCTCCTGGAAGGGAGCTACGACCCCCCGATCTCGTTTACCAGCCTCACCTGGAAGGGAGCTACAACCCCCCGACTGAAGGCTACAACCCTCAGCACCACCTTGGACCACGTTTCATCAATTTTCACACTGGATCCAACAACTTCAATAGAACAACACTTGCATGCCACATTTCATCATATTTTCATACTGGACCCTTTCCATACTTTTAAGCACAAACATACATCACCAACAGATACATATCAACACAGATCAGATAGCAGAAACACAGCAGAACAGATCAGATATTTCATACCCCTTGCTTCAGCAAACCCTAGTTTGCATACGCTCTTTTACTTCACTGATTTCGCGTATATACGCGCTTCCGTCCACACAAACCGGCGTATACCTCAGTGTATATTTTATCGCGCATACGCGCTTTCTCTTCGCTGAAGCTGCGTATATACGCGCTTCCTCCGCGTCGAAGTAGCGTATAGATCTTCAATTATTCCAGAGCAGCATACTTCTTCAGATCAGATATGCAGTTCAGATTTACCCTTTCACTTCAGACAGATGTTCGCCTAGATGTTCGCCTCATCACAGATCTAGGCCTTCCATAAGCAGATCTAGTAAATACAAGTGCATTTCAGATCTAGATCCCCTTCTTCATCATTGGGGCATCATACACTCATATTTATCTTCAAGTGTAACCCTTTCCAATCAGATCTACTTCAGAGAGAAGTATTCATTCAAGCTCAGACATCTTGCACCCACCCTCATGTTGTGCACAATGAATTTCTTCTCCTTTTATATGATTATCCTTTTTCAATACCATGAGCCCCTTTTTCAATACCATGGACCAAAACAATACCATAAGCCCAAAACT
This sequence comes from Pinus albicaulis, assembly GCA_034641835.2. Taxonomy (NCBI): domain Eukaryota; kingdom Viridiplantae; phylum Streptophyta; class Pinopsida; order Pinales; family Pinaceae; genus Pinus; species Pinus albicaulis. Next base: position 1,446,165,300 of record CM076582.1, on the reverse strand, counting down.
ACCCGGACGGGGTCAATTAGGCGGATCATTACCCAATACTATGGGTCAATACCATGGTGGTTACCCTTGGATTTGCACTTTTTGAGCGCTTTAGCCCATACGCGACTTGTAACGTTCCTTTCCGCGTGCATACGCGACTTCCCCTAGGCCAATCCCCGTATACCAAGAGACATGCTCTTTTTCATCATTCTCTGAGTACATTCTGAAATCCTTTCTTCATTGCCTACTGTAAATACTGTAGATACATCAGATTTCCTTCTTCAAGGACATATTCTATCAAACACAACTTCATCAAGTAAGTTGTCATCATCTTCATCAAGTGGGTTTCCTTTCAAGTACAACACTCAACATCATATCATCAACAATCATCATATCACTTCAGATTTACATCATTTAACAAGTCCATCAAGTCAAGCATAACTTCATCAGGTGGAGGGCCATCAAGGACAATACATGTCAACAGTCGCACGTCTTCATCTTCATTCAGTGGGTTGCCATCAAGGACAACACTCTGCATCATATTTCCAACAATCTCCCCCTTTGGACTTGATGGCAACCACGATGGTGTTTGGTTACCACAGCAGATAGATACAATGTCACTCTCCCAAATATGTCACATCATTACCTTCTCTTTATTCAAACACCATGTCACTCTCCCCCTTTGACATCAAGGGCAAAGGGCGGATCAAAAACCAACATTCTCCCCCTTTTCTCCTCATGTGGAAGAAATAGTCTGCAGATCTGATATGTGCTGAAGTGGCCAAGCTCCCCCTGAGTTTGTGCAAAATCTTCAAACATATTTTTCAATAAAGTACATGACTCTTCCTATCACCAAAGACTCATACTTACATCAAATATCCAACCAAGTGGATTTACATATAAGACTCAAGTACCCAACCAAGTGGGTTTACAAAATTTGACTCAGCTACCCAACCAAGTGGGTTTACAAAAATGACAAGTCCTTACATGAATGAATATTACAATTTTTACATCATGGGTCTCAACAAGACCTTTTCACCAAAATATAAATATGATCATTTATGACCAACACCAGAAAGTCCTCAAGAAAGAGGACATATTTCAGAACCATAATAATGCCAACACTGCATTATAGTCAGCAAAGCTAATGCTCCCCCTGACTCTGTGCAACCATGCATCCTTTTCATATGACTAAGGCTCCCCCTTAGTTTGTGCAACCTGAACATTTTCACCAACAAATCATCAAGGCATCTTCATCAAAACATTAGAAACAGATTTATGAGAACTGGAACACCACCAGAGATACCAAACAGTACTGCAACTTTGCTGAAGAGAGCTGAACCAACCAAGAATTGTCAGAAACCAACCATACGCGGTTTTATGTGCAGTAACGCGCGTACATACGCGACTGTGTTTCAGGAAACCCGCGTATCCTAAGACACCTTCTAAATTTCAACCAGATCTGATTCTTTGTAAGGCAAAGACAGTGTTCAGCTTCTTTCTGAGATATTTGACTGCTTCCCTGGACTACAGATATAACAGAATAGTGTAGTTGTGTCTTCAAGCGTCATCCATTAGTTGTAGCATAAGCCCATTAGTAACTAAGCCTTCGGATCCTTTGCAGCATCAATACATTCTTTCCAAAAGAGATTATCATATCAGAACAACATCTTCAGATATGTGTCAAGCAATCATCCATGTGGTCCAAAATCACCATGATCTTCAAGAGGTAACATGAAGTAACATATGTAGGCAAAAGATCTCAACCATAGCAACCAAACTCTATATGATCTGAAACAAATGATATCCAACTCATCCACACAAAGATACTTATCAGCAGCTAGGGCTCAAAATCTTATCATAATAATCCATGTACCAAATCATCATCATTTGAGCATGAGTATCACCAAGACCAAAGAATAAGCAGTCATATTTCCAACAATGCAACCATTAGAATTCAACCTGCTACTCCCCCTAAACCAGTGCTTCTTCCTTAACTTCTGCAATCTGAGATACCTTCAACAGCAAGTCATCGATAACAATCTCTGCATGATCTGTCCTCATCTCTGAACTATAAGACTTTCATCTCAACAATGAATGCTCTTCATCATAAAGCAACCAGGCTTCATCCATAATATTCAACACAAGAACCCATGCATCATTTCATTATCATGAGTATAACTAGAATGATGCTAACGGTGCAATCATCAGCAGTCAGACTGATGCTCCCCCTGGACCTCTGCTTCAGATCTTCAGCTATCAGATAAATTTTCTTATCATCAATGCATACGCGACTGCGTCTTCTGGAATTCGCGTGTATACGCGACTTTAGTTAATGGAACCTGCGTATGGAAAGTGAAGCATATAAAATTTCCATCTTCCTTCATTTCTTCCAGAGCTTTTACCTCCTGTACCTGTCCTGTCCACATCAGATGCGCTGTCAGAAGTAAACATAACCAGTATAATCAAATCAACCATGAGAGTCATCATGCATTGCTCCTCTTGTGACGATACATTACTAGATCTCATAATGTATCTCACATCATTCCTGCAGTCAACAAGAAAAGTCAGCTTCAGAAGCGGATGACTGCAGTGGGGTCATAATTCCCTACGTTTCTGATCGGTCCTTCATCTTGAATTGAGTGTTTTCTTCAAGAAAATCATTGTTTTCTAGAGCATCAACAAAAACATCCTTTTCTTCTCTAGATTGTTTCTTATTCCATCCCTCCATCTTCTTCCAGATTTGTTTTCTATTTGTGTGCTGAAATTTCTCATATCTGTTCGACCTGCATTCCTTTCTTATATGTCCATACTTATTACAAGAATAACATCTCATGTGTCCAGAAAAATAAGCATAAGAATCATAATGAGTATTTCTGTTCTTCCTCCTTTTACAATCAGCTGCTTTGTGTCCATACTTGTTACATGAAAAACAATATCCTTTGAAGAAACCAGAGTACCTTTCTGTGTAGGAACTGTTTGTTTGAGGCTGAAATGATCTGCTCCTGCAATTTGCTGCAACATGTCCATAATTATGACATTTAACACATTCAACATTCTTGAATGAATTCCTTTGAGAATTCATGATTGTTGGTTGAGCTTTTGTCTCTTTCAACACTTCAGGTTTTGCATTGACATCCTCTGAATTTTTGGCACTTCCTTGTGAGCTAGATTCTCCTTTAACGGTTTCATGGAAACCAAGACCATGTTTGATAGCAGGAGACCTTTGATTACTCAGAATATTGTCCAAAATGTTAGTACTATCATGAAACCTCAAAAGTTTAACCTTTTCTTCTAATTTACCATTGAGAATATTTACCTCAACCTCCAAGGCTTGACATTGCTTTGTCATGCTTTCTTCTTTTCTTCTTCCATCTTCAACTTGATCCTTCAGATTTAGAATCTCTTCTTTCAACCAATCTTCATTTCCTTCACAAGTTTGTTGTAGCTCTTCATTCTTCTTGTTTGATTTTTCCAGATCTTCTTTGAGAGAGATAATTTATGCTTCAAGGCCTTCCTTTTCAAAGGATTGTAGAGGTTCCTTATTCTCCTTACTTGATGCTTCTAGCTCTGCTTGCAGAAAGATGATAGCAGCTTCAAGTCCTTCATTCTTCTTGCTTGATTTTTCCAGATCTGCTTCTAGATCTTTAATTCGATTGGATACATAAGTATGAAACCTTTGATACTTGTCCACCTGTTCATTTAGCATTTCTATTTGATCTTTCATTTGTGAGATCATCTCTTTATAGATAGTTTCTTGCTTGTTGTATGAACTTTGTAGTTCTTCTTCTTTAATCTTGAGAGCTTCTTCTAGATCCACAACTTTACTTCCACTATATTTACTATTGTTTGCACAAAGAAGAGTATTACAAGTGGCCTTCTCCTTTTTCTTCTTTGCCATGAGTGCTTGTAGATCTTCGTCAGAATCTGTTTCATCTTCTTCAATTTTTGCTATACATGATTTTTGAGGTATCTCCTTTCCTCGAGTAACCTTCTTCTTTTGCTTCTTAGCCATGAGCACTTTTAGATCTTGGTCAGAATCTTCTTCATCTTCACTGGACACTTCATCATCATCTTCTTTTGCATAATAACTCTTTCTCTTTTCAAATTGTGTCCCTTTACCATGTTTTTCTCTATAAGGACATTTAGCAGCATAGTGACCAACTTTTCCACACTCAAAACATTTGAAGGGAAGCTTACCTTTGAATCTTCCAGTACCTAGTTGGAGCTTTCTCACGAAATTTGCTTCTTCTTCATCGGATATATAGTTGGATTCTTTGACAACTTCCTTTTCCTTTCCTTTTTTAGATGCCTTAAAAGCAGCTTCTCTTATTTGAGAAGGACCTCCTTGTCTCATTTCAAAAGCAGTCAGAGTACCATGTAATTGAACAATAGTAAGAGTTTGCAAATCTTGTCTTTCTTCAATAGCTGAAACTTTAGAGTCAAATTTTGAAGTCAAGGATCTTAAGACCTTTTCCACCAGAGTAGTATCAGTTATGGTTTCACCCAAATTTCTCATTCGATTTACAATATCATCCAGACGAAGAAAGAAGCTGGCAACACTCTCATCACTATGCATCTTCAAATTTTCATATTCAATTCTAAGAGTTTGGAGTTTTGCACTTTTTACCTTTGTGTCTCCTTCATAGCTTAGAATGATTTTGTCCCATATGTCCTGTGCCGAATGTAGCTGCATCACTTTAGCAAATTCTGATTCAGACATGCTTCCCAATAAGACATTCACTGCTTTGGCATTGATTTCATACTTCTTTCTTTCAGCTGCATCAGTAGGAATACTTGCCGGGGATTGATAACCTTCTTCCACGATTGCCCATACATCTGCACCAAGACTTTGCAGATAAGCTTTTGTACGTACCTTCCAGAAGATCAGATTGCTTCCATTGAATAGAGGTGGCTTTATAGACATTACCCCTTCTTGACTTCCCATTGCGACGGATCTCCTTTAAGCGATCAAGCTTCTGCACAAGGACCCGCTCTGATACCAATTGTTGGGAAAAATACTGAGAGGGGGGGGGTGAATCAGTATTTACTGCATATTCAAACTTTTTACTTTTTCATTCTTTAAAACCCATACGCTACTTTACTTCAGTAAACCAGCGTATATACGCGGATCCCATTTATGAAACTAGCGTATACACAGAGATTTAGATATGTCATTAAATCTTCACTTAAACCATTCCATCATTTATTCATCAGATATTCAATAAGCAGTAAACATGTGCAGTAAGAACAGAATAAACCATCACACAAAGCATCACACATGAACAACAGGATTTTTAGGTGGAAACCCAAGTCGGGAGAAAACCACCGCTGCAGTTGCTCAGCCTTCAATATTTTATTATAGAGAAAACATCTTACAACATATGTGGTGGCGCAGACTTGACCAGCACGCAGGCACCCACCTGCGCTCGTTTACCAGCCTCTCCTGGAAGGGAGCTCCAACCCCCTGACTCGTTTACCAGCCTCTCCTGGAAGGGAGCTACGACCCCCTGCTCTCGTTTACCAGCCTCACCTGGAAGGGAGCTACAACCCCCTGACCGAAGGCTACAACCTTCAGCACCACCTTGGACCACGTTTCATCAATTTTCACACTGGATCCAACAACTTCAATAGAACACCACTTGCAGGCCACATTTCATCATATTTTCATACTGGACCCTTTCCATACTTTTAAGCACAACCATACATCATCAACAGATACATATCAACACAGATCAGATAGCATAAACACGGCAGAACAGCTCAGATATTTCCTTGTAGCCGACCAAACCTAGTTGCATCGCTCTTTTAACTTCAACGTTTTACTTGTATCGCGCATAATCCCCCACGAACGAGCGTATACCTCGGTGTGTATTTTGTGCGCATGCGCGCTTTCTCTTCATTGAAGGCTGGTGTATGCGCGCGCTCCTCCCCGCGTCGAGTAGCGTGTAGATGTTAATTATTCCGGACGACATACTTCATCGGATGGAATGTTCGGTTGATTTACCCTTTCACTTCAGACAGATGTTCGCCTAGATGTTCGCCTCATCACAGATCTAGGCCTTCCATAAGCAGATCTAGTAAATACAAGTGCATTTCAGATCTAGATCCCCTTCTTCATCATTGGTGCATCATACACTCATATTTATCTTCAAGTGTAACCCTTTCCAATCAGATCTACTTCAGAGAGAAGTATTCATTCAAGCTCAGACATCTTGCACCCACATACGTGTTGTGCACAATGAATTTCTTCTCCTTTTATATGATTATCCTTTTTCAATACCATGAGCCCCTTTTTCAATACCATGGACCAAAACAATACCATAAGCCCAAAACTCCCTGGACGGGGTCAATTAGGCGGATCATTACCCAATACTATGGGTCAATACCATGGTGGTTACCCTTGGATTTGCACTTTTTGAGCGCTTTAGCCCATACGCGACATGTAACGTTCCTTTCCGCGTGCATACGCGACTTCCCCTAGGCCAATCCGCGTATACCAAGAGACATGCTCTTTTTCATCATTCTCTGACTACATTCTGAAATCCTTTCTTCATTGCCTTCTGTAAATACTGTAGATACATCAGATTTCCTTCATCAAGGACATATTCTATCAAACACAACTTCATCAAGTAAGTTGTCATCATCTTCATCAAGTGGGTTTCCTTTCAAGTACAACACTCAACATCACATCATCAACAATCATCATATCACTTCAGATTTACATCATTTAACAAGTCCATCAAGTCAAGCATAACTTCATCAGGTGGAGTGCCATCAAGGACAATACATGTCAACAGTCGCACGTCTTCATCTCCATTCAGTGGGTTGCCATCAAGGACAACACTCTGCATCATATTTCCAACAGGGTTTTCCCCAAAGAGGGGTTTTTCCCTAGCAACATGCCTACATCTTGTGTCCTATTCTATTTGTTTCTTGGATTTATTCTTGATGATAAGAAAATATAAATCATAAGAATTAATAAGAATAACAAAAACATCACAAGATAATTTCATAATAAGAGAAATCGTCTATCTTCCACCTCCTTGTATTTCTCAACATGGTATCAGAGCTATTATCATGATCAAAGGTAATTTGAAGATCAGTGGGTTCATTGAAGATCATTTGAGTGAATTTGTTGAGTATTGAAGATCAGTTGAGTGCATTTGTTAAGTATTGAAGATCAATTCAAGAAGGATTCAAAGAAATATTGAAGGATTTATTTCAGATGGATCAAGTTATAATAAGACAGTTCGCTCATTTCAGACATGCAAGTTCAGATTAATTTCATAAATGAATTTGAGAAATATGAGAAGAAATTATAGTGAACAATTTCAGATTAATTTCAGAACGAGGAGGAAAATTATAGCTTGGTGTCATCACAATATAAAACTTATATACTATATCAGTTCACAACATCATCATACCCAGAAAAGACATATCTTTTTGCTTTTGGGTCTAACTTAGAATGTCAATTCTTTGGAACAAGAGCATAGGAATTACAATGAAAAAGTCTTAAGTATTAATAATAACAAGACTAAACTGACCAAACTTCTTAAGGAAATTTACAATTAATAGCAATCGAAGGTGATTTACTTACCAAATAATAAGTAGTGGATATTGCCTCTACCCACAACTCCTTCTGCAAATCAACATTATTGATCATGCTCCTAGCTCTTTCAGAAAGAGTTTTATTCATACGTTTGGAAATTGCATTTTACTGAGGAGTATAGACAATGGTTTTATTTCTAACAATCCCTTCATTCTTGCAATATTGTTCAAACTATAAGGAAGTAAATTCACCACCATTTTCAATTCGTAAATATTTAATTGTATTTATTGTTTTCTTTTCCATCATAACTTTAAACTTTTTAAAAGCTTTAAATGCATCAACCTTTCTTTTTAACATATAAACTCAAAATTTTCTAGAGTATTCATCAATAAATGTTACAAAATAGGATGGACATCCATAAGACACTATAGGATATGGCACCGAGAGAAGAATGAATATAATCAAAACTTGAAGTTTACTATTGGGAATTCGAGCTTTAAATTTTTGTCTCCATTACAATGTTTGCAAAAATCCAAACTCGACAATTTCAATTAAGGAAGAAATTTGAGATTCATCAGTACCTTAAGGCCCTTCATGCTCATGTCATACAACTATTGATGCCATATGCAAGTAGATTCTCCTTCCCCCTCAAATATAATCACTACCTCATTGACCTGACTACTTCCTTTAATTTTGTAAAGGTTTTTTTATCTTCTCTATCTTCATAACAACCATATCACATTTTGAAACTCTCAGTGCTCCATTTTGACCTATGAATTTGTAACCCTTTGAATCCAATACTCCCAAAGAAATAAAATTCTTTTTCAACTCAGGTACATGTCTAATGTGTGTATAACATCAAACAATGTTATAGTCGTACCATCATACATTTTTATTTTTACATTTCCCACCCCAACAGTTTGAAAATATACATTATTACCATAAAAATATAACTACCATTCATAGTTTGATATGAAGAGAATCAATTTTTGTGTAGAATCGTGTGATGAGAAGCACCATAATCTAACAACGAATTACAAAAATGTTGAGAAACATTGCACATAGACAAAACTTCATCTATCTTACCTAATTCAACAGACAAAACCTCATCTATTGTACATGACTCAGCTTTCTTTGCTTACTTATTTAGGCTTTCACCAGACTCTTTTCTTTTACAACAGTCCTTCTTGAGATGCCCTATTTATTTGCAGAACCAAAATTTTGCTTTACACTTCTTGCCTGTTGATTTTGATCTGGAAGAACTTCTTGATTTCTCTCTTTTGTCCATAGATTGGCCTCTAGCTACCATAACTTCTAGTGTGGAAGTTTCAATGCTATACTTCCTTCCCACTTCTTCAGATAACAAATCTCCCACAACGACATCAAATTCTAGAGACTAATTTATGTTTAAAATGATGGAAGGTACAAAATGGTCTTGAGACTCAGGAAATTCCAGCACAACAATGTAATGACTTTTTCTTCTTCTTCAAATTTGACATCCATACTGGTTAATTGGAAAATAAGGATATTAAATACATTTAGGTGATCTACAATATTAATTCCATCCTTCATCTAGAGGCTATACAAATGCCTCTTCAAGTAAATCCTATTGGTTAGAGAGTTGGTCATATATAAAGTTTCCAATTTACTCTATAGACTTTCTCGTTGAGGTTTCTTCAATAATTTTGAAGAGAACGTCGTATGCTAGACATAACGTGATGGTACTAAGTGTTGAAAAATGTAACTAGGTTCAATTCATAAATGTATTTAAGTCATTATGTAATGTACTTGTCAAAATAATGAAAAATATTATTATTATTATTACAATGACTTATTAAAGCATGGGTTTCATGCTTGGGTAATATTTTATTAGTCAAAGTCCTCATTGTGGACTTCTAGGATTTATAATGAGTCATTAGAGTCATTGTACATTTAAAGAGACCATTCTTGGGCTTTTGAGCCATGTAAAAAGAATTATTTACGAGTCAAAATTGATTTTTGTCACCTCCACACCAAGTCAGCCCTTGCCTGTTGAAGTTGGCCTGGAAGGGGAAAATTCGATGCACAAGAAGCCTATATATACAGTGCAGTTTTATTCATTTGGAAACCCACTCAAAAAGTTTGATACACATAAGAAGTAGTGCAAAAGAAGCGTGAAGTGCAGTAGGAAGAAGCTGGAGTATAAGAGCAATTTTTTTGGGTTCTCTTTCTCTCTATTCTGCGCAGATATAGGGCCATTACAAGATTGAAGTTCTTGGAGTTGTAGGGTTGAATTTCTACTGTTGTAGTAGGCCGAATTTGTTGGGGCCGAAGAGTTGTTGTTACATAGGTCGAAGTGCTACATATATTGAAGTGTTGGATAGGTCGAATTAAGTTGTTGCTGCATAGATCAAATTGAATTGTTGCTCCAAGGTCGAAGGTCTAGATTGGAGCTACTAGAAGGAAGGGCCGACTTGATGGTTGGAGGAAGTCTGTGTCTAGGATGAAGAGCATCAGGAAAAACTATTGAAGGAAGAGATTTTGACTTGGTTTTACCCTAGATAGGGTTTTTTCCTTGGAAAAGTGCCTACATCTTATGTCTCATGTTTTTGTGATCTTCATAAACACATAATTTGGTAATTTCTCGATGAAAGATAATATAACAAAGAAGTAAAAGAAGCCAACATAATTCAAAAGTAATTATCAAGAAAGAAGAAATCAAACCATAAATCTGCTTGCTTTGATTTCTCAACATGGTATCAAAGCTAAGGTTAAGGATGATTGAGTATCACTTTGTTGGCTCAAAGGAAATGGTTACTCCCTCCATGATAAGTAATATAAGAATGGGATTCAATACTGAAAGAAGATGGATCAAGAAGATATTCTACTACTTATTCAAGAAGGTAAAAAGTCAATGGTTCTTGGTTGCTCTTACAGGTTCTCTTAGTGATGAAAATGCATGGATTATTGATAGTGGAGCATCAATGTACATGACAGGAGAAATAAAACAACTTCACACTATATCAAAGGAACCATCTTCTCATGTAATGGAAATGGGAGAAAACAAAATCTATGTTGTTAGAGGCCTAGGCTCAACATCTTTGAAGCTAGATAATGGAGCTAAGCTACTACTAAAAAATATACTATATGTTATAGGTTTGAAAAATATTTTTCCTTCAATTTATTGCTTAGAATATAACAAGATAGAGTTTCTTTTTTTGATGGAAAGGTTTGGTTTGGGGAAAATATTCAAGTATCGATAAAGATAGGGTTATTGGAGTTCGTGAATGAAGCTTATATATAGTCATAACACCATATCCTCAAGCTCTATCTCATATGGTAATCAACCCATTGAGATATGGCATAGAAGATATGGTCATCTACACTACAAGGTCAATCCCACACTTAATAAACTAGTTCATGGCATCCCCAATATCAAAAAATATCATGAAGGAATTTGCAAGGGATGCTCTTTGGGTAAAAATACAAGAAAACCATTTTCAAATAGTGAAACAAGGTCTAAATAAATATTAGACTTAATTCCTTATTATGTGTGTGGGCATATGTCTAAAAAATAACTTGGAGGTCATGTTTAATATGTAACATACATTGATGATCATTCTAGAAAGACATGTATATACCTTCTCAAGAAAAAGGATGAAGTATTCAAGAAATTCAAGGAGTTTAGATCTGAAGTGGAAACCCTAACCAAAATAAGAATAAAGACTCTGAGATCCAACAATGGTGGTAAATACACTTCTAAATAATTGATTGCAGATTGTAAAGAAGCAGGAATTAAGAGGGAGCTCATTATTCCCTACTACCGCGAACAAAATGGAGTGGTCAAAATAAAGAACAGGAAAATTGAAGAAGGTATACGAACAATGCTCCTTGATCAGGACTTGCAAAAATTTCTATGGGTGAGAAACAACAATGACAATGGTATACATTCAAAATAGAAGTCCTCATAGAATTCTTGATCAGGTGCTAAAAAATATGCTCAAAAATGAAAGTTATCAGAATGGTGTGGAACCCAAACGACCGCGTATATATCATTTTTCTGAATCCGAGGAAACTCGTTTCGCGGAAAACCAACACCGTATGATCTTAGAAGTGAGTTTTGTTTTTTTTCCAAAACAGAAATATTTTTCAAAAAAATGATAGTTGACTCGAAAATTTTGGCCCAATGGCAGGATGCCATGTGGCCTCTTCTGATTAGTCAAAAGTCAACTTTTTTTTGGGCTTACCATTTCCTAACATGTGGCAGGTCTCGAATGGTGCCGTGTGGGAAAATTTTATTGGGTGGTTGGTGGCTAACCACATGCTTCCACGTGGCCCAACCAGAGCCCGCCATGTTGCAACATAGAGGCCCACCAAAAATTTTCTTGAAATCTTGAATTAACCTCCGTAGGAGTCAAACACAGAACCTACTACCAAACAACACAATGATTTCACCGATCGGGCCACCATGTTCCTTGTTTAAACATACAAGCGAAACCTTATTTAAAGTTTTATATGGCATAGGTTTGGGGTAAGGGGCCAGCGCATAGCCCTGCCCATGCCCCCATATATACATAGCATATGACCGATGGCATGACCATGGGTGAGGAGAAAAACCCGTTGATTTTTATTTAAAAAAAATATTTCGACCAACCATTATTATAATTAAAAATTCGGCCTTTAGGCCTTGGTGCACATTTTAACGGTCCCACAATTTAGGCTGAAAATGTATCAAATTTTCACTCCGTTAGCATAATTTAGGGTGAAATTGTTGGACAATTCTGAAATTTGTGGAACTTGTAAAGCGATTAGCAACAAAGCTAGGGAGACACATAAATTCTTCAGTTTTTGACCAATTTTGGAGTAGAAAGAGGCTACACAGGAATTTTTTACTGTTCTGAAGCTTTTGGAGCAGGTATTGAAGCCATTTGAGCACTATAAATGTATGTAATCACCATTTTATGAGAATAATAATATAAGGCCAATACATTGGAAGTTGGACCAAGGAGACGTAGCCCAAGAGGGATGAACTCCTTCATCACTTACTGTGTCATGATTATTTATATGGTGTATTTTCTATTCTTTTATGTTGTTTAGAGTTTTAATTCATAATTTATGTGTGTAAATATTTAACATAAAAGCTCAAAAAAACTCAATTTTTAACACTTGCAATTTATACATCCTCAAGCACATTTACATTAAGATCTCATGCAGATCAATTCTTGAGAACATGACACCTGAGGAAGACAGGTGTTATAGGTCAATTTGGGCATCATTCCCCATGACCTGGTCAAACTGTACATCATCCCCAGGACCAATGAAATAGGGTCTATCATCCCCTTACATTTCAGTTGCTATATGCCCTAAGAGAAGAACACATTCATTCATGGCTTCTATTGTGATATTTCCAAGGTTTGAAGTATATACGTTATATCACTTATGAACTCACCAACACTGCCTCTAAAGGGACTAACTGCATTTCATATGTAGCATCCTCCATTCAAGGGTGTGTTGGTCACCTGGGAGTGGAATTCTCATTGTTCCTGGAATATCCACATGGAAAGTGCTTTATAGAAGAGTCCATATGTGTCAAACTTTGAATCCAAGTGTCCATCTAACACCTCTGAACTTGGGATCATGTCTTGCCTATTATTATAAAGTCATTCATTGAGAAACTACCATCAGTTTCCTTATAAATTGAGTACAGATCCTAGTGCTAGGGAAGGAAGATTTTTGGTAAAGAAATGTTGTTGGATTCTCATTTGAGAGAGTGAAAGTATTGATATGCTGCTGGTGTGATATTGGATGTGATGAGGCTAGGATGAAGTTGGAGTTGGTGGCATCAAATTGATCATTGGTTGTAACCTCCCCCTTCTACTCTTTAATAAATATTGTTGTTCATTTTACCATATATGTATTTGTTTATGTTTATATTTCTCATGCAATGGACCTTTGAATGATATATATGTTTCACATCTAGTCGATTTGAGTGATTAAGATAAGTAGGCATTCTTATATTGCAATATGTTTGTTTTTCTCTATTTATACTTGCAGGAATCAATCTGGCAATCTGAGTTGGATTGAAGGCTATAGCAAAAGCGAAAAAAGGAGAAGAAGAAGCGCTTGGATCACAAGTAGGTTTTTCTATCATTCTTTGTGTCTATTTATTTTAGTGAAAGTAATAGGAAAGTCTCTTATCTGTTGTTCTAAGTGCCTAGCACCACACTTAGGGAATTTGATTTATCCATAGATCATAATTCTGCATAACAAATTTGCGACTCCGTTGGGGAGTTTCCTATCATTCCTGGTGTTTTTTCCTCTGCTAATCCTTATTAGTAGTATCGACTTTCAGTTATTGGACTTTTGAATGAAATAATTGCTTTAGAAGTGTGTTATGTATCTTTCATATTCAATCACTGTTGCACCTAACACACTGTTGGTCAAGACACAGTGCACTGCAGTGCACTGTCTCCCACTCAGGGGTGCATTGTAACGCACTGTCTCCCATTAGAGACTGTGTTGCCCCCTTAGCCAAAAAAATTCCATTAAAATTTGTCATTGCTATCATTCTCAGCCATTTGTTTGCTGTATTCTCAATTGTCTGATACCTCCTAGAGACGAGTGAAATTACCTGATTCTTCCTCCTTTGAAAAGTAAATTTGTTCAATGTCTCTTTAGTGTTTTTCTTTATCATTGGCAAATAAAATTCAAAGCATTTTATTTCTGCATTAGATCCATTTGTTTTCATAAATGAAATTATCATTAAATTCTTTGTTTCCTGTAGGAAAAATTGTAGTTCCATTCTTCGTTTTTCCTAAAAGAGAAATTGTTGTTAAATTCCTCATTTCTCAAAGAAGAAAACATATTTTTTTGCTGATTTGATGCATATAGTGTCCTTTCTTTTATTTACATTAAAGGAGATGAAAAGAAAAACATGCATGTGCATATAGTGAATTGTGTGTATTGCATAGGAACAAGTTAGGAAAGTTGCATTATAGTTTGTGCTCTTTGTTGTTTGCTCTCAAAATTGATTGCTCTTTCCATTAGTAGCTAGGATTTTCATTGAAAAAGCTAAAATTGAAAAGTTTGCTTATCATTTTAGTTTTCATTTTTAGGAATTTTCATCACATCATGCAATGAACCTCAAAGGAAATTTTTTAAACAAGATCAACATAAAATTTACATCAATTTACCTAAGAAAGCATTGGAACCATAACGATAACATTTAGAAGGTATAGGCTAGAGATGTGTTCCAACATCGTTAAACATAGAAGTTTTCGTTAACTTGTCTGCGATACATTCCGAGTGTGATAACTCACTCCACGTATGTAAGTATATCATAGCTCTTCCACGTACCTTCAGGTATATTGGGTGGTGTTCTAGTACGAAAAGTATAAGGAGGTGCTCTCATTGTGCAGTTTCGCATTAGACAGCGCTAATATGGACTTGGGCCTCCATGTACCTTCAAGAATATTTGGGAGGAAAAATTTAGGTTGCTATCCATCCATAGTGAACCGAGTCGGCCGCATTATAACTTGTGATACACCAAACACAACATTCGGGGAGATTTCCTGCCCGTACTTCTTGGTTCGCTAGGAGGTATTCTGTAGTTCACAATTACTTGGTAAACCTTTTTCCTAGAAATTACCCTTTTATTTTTTTTATTTTTATTTTTGTTATAAAATAAATCATTCATCATGGAAGAAGGAAAACCCTTTCCCCATCGTTCTCATAGAATATCACTAAAACCACCTTTACCATCAAAAGCCATTTCTGGTCGACGAAGGCGACATCGCTCTACTGAAACTAGTATTATCAGTACCTCTGGTGCGACATCATCCTCACATATACCAGAGTCAGAACAAGTTTTTTCTACAAATCTTGGTTCATCTACTGTTGTCGAGACAGAGTCCTCACAGCTACCCATGGTCACGATCCATCCAATCAGTGAGACCATACCTCTCGAACTCGACGTTGTTCAACTGGAAGTTGATCTGGATCCTGTCACTTTTTTTCTGGAACATATGAATCCCGAAGTTGAATGACCAGAACTTGTTCCTGTATTGGTCACCCCACAATCTATTGTAGCCATTGAGTCTCCCATATCACGCAGTCAACCTCCTGAAATATAATTTGGGTCTGACATCGAAATCCTTCCACTTGGTTTAATTTCGATTGAAGAAATACCACAAGACGAAACACCTTTAAATCCAACCCATTTTGGAGCAGAGCTTTACCTGTACGAGTCTTTTCCTTAATCACCTGCCTCTGATTTTATTGATCATGTGTCTATTAGAGTTCATGTAGATCCAATAGGGTATACATTTGGTCGAAAAACCATGCCTAAGCCAACATCTTCGGTTGGACCATCTATTCTTGTTGCAACAACACTTGCTCTTGCTACCCCGTCGATGTTCACGACTTCACCAGTCACATTTTTATGGTGGCCCTTCCGTCCCACCTCGTTACCAATATTTATCGAGAACCTTCTCTGGTGCATCCTCAAACCCATGGACTTCACAAATGTCATCGTCTAGTATTATAACTGGTAAATCTATAGTGAGTATTGAATGGCTTGATCCTTTATACACATTATCAGGGCAATATCAAGCGAGTCCATTTGGGTATATTCCATCCAATATAATTTCCACTGGAATCTCTGCATTTCTAGAAAAATATTTTCCATCTTATTATACTCCTCATGCTGGAGGAAAACCTATGGTCACCCATTTCGATAGTATTATGTCATTATTTGGTCATCCTAATGTTGGAATGAATGTTTTTCAGTGGCAGCCCACTCTACCCATCCAACCACAAACGATTTCACACTCGTATCAACCAGTTCAACTTGTTGCACCCACATCAAATCCACTTTTTAATACATCCTTACCCCTGTTACTGACTCAAAATGTTGTACCTCAACTGTATCAGGCAGGTCATTCAACCCAATACCCTCAAGTATTGGGCCCTCAGACTCCAACTCCTTCCACTAGTTTACAACAACCACCTAAATCCGGAATTATTTATTCACAAGCTGGATTACCATATTATGGGATGTCGCAGCCACAACCAGGTTATACCTATCCACAATCAAATCCAAGCTATTCTAGTTTGGGTTATAATATTGGTGGACAAACCCCTTGGCAGCGACAAGCGCAAATTCCACAACC
The DNA here is from genome assembly GCA_034641835.2 of Pinus albicaulis. NCBI lineage: Eukaryota > Viridiplantae > Streptophyta > Pinopsida > Pinales > Pinaceae > Pinus > Pinus albicaulis. The sequence continues at coordinate 1,446,148,620 of CM076582.1, read as the reverse complement.
TTCATTTCAACAAGTAGCGTACCCAGGTTTTGGTCAACAGAATCCTCAAGTATTTTATTTTCAAAACAACCCCTATTTGGGTTTCCAGAAATAGATTCCTTATGTTGGTGCTCAAAGGCTTGTTTCCCAAGAAATTCCATCATACCTTGGCTATGCTCAACCTGACTTAAATCGACAGTTTCCCTCTTTTGCAACTTTAGAGTTACCGGATTTAAACCGACTCACCAATGATCAAATCAATTATGCTCCTTGGTGGCAGGTCATACCTCATAAATTACCCTCATATATTCCTAAGTTCAATGGAAACCCTGTGGAATACTATTCAATGCATGTTATGACTTATCATTTGTGGTGTTCATCTAACTCCCTAACTGATGACTCCGTTCAACTACGTCTTTTCTAGCGTACGCTCACTGGTCTAGCCACAAAATGGTATATTGAGTTACCGAGAGCTTCATTTGATAATTTCACTGCCCTAGCTACTATATTTTTGACCCACTTCCAGTTACCCATATGATATGAAACTGGAATGGAAATCTTGATTAATTTTAAACAAACTAATGCTACTCACATTTTTTATCATATTCATGAGTGGCATCGTCGACGTAGAATGATTAAGACATTTGTTACCGATCAACTCCTTGCTGAGTGGTTCATTAAGTCCCTGTTACCATCTATAATTGAAGGGTGGTGTCGTCACTGAAGAGCAGGTCATTACTCGTGCCCAATATTTAGACTTGATTTATACTCAGTCTGGCATGCTCTATGAGAAAATCCCCAACATGTCGCGATCAAATTTTACTGTTCCACCTCCATCAAAGGATGGTCATGTCGGAGATGGTATGATCGGTACTACAAGCACATATCACTCTACTCCATCTGATCTTGCGCCTTCTTCTGAAATCCATGCCATGTCAACTGACAAGGGAAAAAGTGACAAGCAACCCGGAAGTAAGAAAAAGGGGATATCAAAGAAAAATAAAACTTATACCCTGCAGGAAAGATCATCTGATCAATCGAATGGAAATCGGAAACCTCGTTACCCTTGCATAATATGTAATGAGAAACATTTTGTTCGAGAATTCCTCACCGTGCCGAAGTCTCAAAATTGGTTAAGACCTCGCATGCATCCGTAGTGTTGACAGATCCATTTCCAAATCCCGACACAAATTTGGTTACTACGGATCCAACTTCTAGTTCCCAAGTGCTTATGTTGTCAGTCACGAAGCCATCTATTGGCCTGTGATCGCACATAACATGTAGAAGTGGTCCCTATAAGGAAATGACAGAGTAGAACCAAAGAAAAAAGGTCAGCAAACCACAACAAAGGAGCGGTGAGGACCGTTGGATCTAAGCAAAAAACAATGACGGAGATTCAAACCACAAGTGCAGAGAGCAAGTGTTACAAGATAGGCACAAAGGGTAAAAGTTAAAAATGCTGAAGTGCGATGTGCGATGGCAGTGGGACCTAGTCACCCACCACACTTCGTTTCATTCCATTTCCTTTGCAAATCACTAAAACCTTACCTTTTCACCTTTCCACTTCATTTATCTACATTACCTTTTTCGCTGCTATATCATTGCTTCTACTCTGCTTTTCCTATCTCCCAAATTGTGGTTAAAGTGGGCCAGTCCCCCGAACATGTCACCCCTTTTCCCCCCTGCACTTCGCACTTCGCAACAAATAGAACTTAACCCCCACTATGCACATTATAAAACTTGCGATCTGCAACTTACGGCTGCGGTCCCCTCCTTCCTCCACGTCACCCTTCTCTCCCCGCACTTCACAAGTTTTAGATATCTGAAACCCCCGCTGCTTATAACTAAAACGTAAGTTTTGTGATTTGCGATGTAGTTCGGTCCCACCTTTCCCTCCATGTTACCTCCCACTTCACATCGCACCACCGATTCCTTTTCTTATATTGTAAATTGCAAAACTTGCAAAATGCGATGCAATCACGAATCCGATGCAGCTCCAGGATAAAATTTAAACATTTTTCATGTCTGGGCATGTGAGTTTTGATGTTATTTTGTTTTGAAAAAGGCTTATTAATGGCAAAATGACTTGGGTAGCAAAAGACATAAAAGGTTGATTCGGGTCCCACCCGTGTGCTATGTCATTCCACCTCTAATCGCCCTCCCCCTTTCCTCCTTCTCCACTGCTCTTCCCTACATCCGATGATCCTTATCTTATTTCAGCCTCCTCGCAACATTCGAAATTTGTCATGAGAGGGGGGGGGGGGTCTGAAATGGGCAGTATCCATTATGGCCCACTCCTCCACGTGTATCCCTCTCGTCATTTTGCACCCCCCTTCTTCGATAACGCTTACCACTTGAGACCCCCTCCGAAATCTGGTTCCCGTTTTGGAAATTCAAAACACCGCATGGGATTTTGAAGAAGAACATACAGTTGTGGCTTATGCGGTCCGCTCAGCAGATCTCCGCTAAAGAACCAGGTGCGCTCAGTATGACCGACCTCTTCATAATGGATTAAGTGGAAATATCCAGACTGAGGGAGTGGAGGTTTGCAAACAATATATGGAAACGTAAAATGATAGTCAACCTGTACACCTATGACCGATCCTTGCCATACCGTCTTGAAGGCTCCCATTATTAGCATCAATGGGCGACCGTGTCCTTTTTTTGTTGTTGTTTAATTTCGATGATTTTGCTGGTGAAATCTCAATTTCACCCCATTCCTGTTTTAATTCTCTCAGTACAGAAGTAACTTCTCAATATACACTATGCAAGTTAGGTAGCATGTTTTGATTTCATAGACATGGGTCAATCATAAATGATCAAATACCGTAGACCCTCCAGGGAAACTCTATATATAGTAAGCTCTAAGATGAGAGAAGGGTTCTGGAATTTTGGAAGAATTTTGCTGTAGTTTTGTATGATTGTGCTACCTGTGCTCTGAGGTACATATTTGGGAGAGTTGTTTGAACTTAATATTATACAGTGTTTTTATTTGGATTCCAGATGGAGCAATGAGTAGTATGTATTTGTTTTCCTCTGTTATCAGTAATATCATTTTTTTATGTATAATCATTTATCATGCTATGCTTCTTTGAAGGTCTATGTAATGTAGCTACTGGTAGTCTGCAATTTTATTCATGTATTCGTGTTTGCATAATGCTCATGTGTTAACGCTCATGTATTAAGCTTGATACACTCCCTAAATTTGCGCTCCATGAATCTCTGTTGTTGTCCATATCTCATTCATATTCGTTTCCTCTGAGTTCATGGGGGACAAATTATTAATCTTTCTTAAGCCTGTCTTTGGTGGGTTCCTTCTCAGTTCTTTCTCAACATCCCCTACATATTTTTAAAGCTTCTGCTCATTGTTTTATACTTGGCCCATCTAAAATCCATCAGCATCACAATCTCCTGAGCCCTCTCACTATTTTGGGAATTCACTGAATCGACTCCAAGGTCCTCTCCATCCTAGAACCACTAAAACCACTATTCTCTTGACTCATATTCTGTTAGAGGCATTTATACAATTATCTACATTTAAGTTCTGATTTTAAGATGTCCTATGCACTAGTTTTTTGCAACACAAGGTTGTCTCTAGGAGCTACAACATATTTTTGGCATCGTTGCTGGGGAATGAATTAGAAAAACCCTTCCCTAGGATATGACATTATCTTCACCCTTTAATTAGGTGAGCACGAAGGGTTGAGAGTTGCATAGCCCTCACCTTGGCGACTCCACTGTCATTAAATTTTAAATCAAATGTAATCATGTATTACACCAAGCCTCATACCTGAGCGGATACCTCTCAGTAAAAGGCCTCTCATGTATTTGATCCCGAAAATATTGTATTTAAGAGAGTTTGGAGAGAGAAGCAGCCCATCCAGGGTAAACAACCCTCATTTTCTCTAGAAGATTCGCCTTCCTCATCTCAGAGAGACAATATCTATGGTCCTGGCTCCACAGCCCGTGTACTTGAGTACCCTCCAGAAACCTCTGCTTTAGCCAATTCAGACATAAGAAATGAAGCCAAATCTGCTGATGCTTCTTTACTCCTTTTTCACCCTACTCCAGAAGTTAAAGAAGTCAAGGAAGTTATAGCACCTCAGAGCTCATTACAGAAAAATATCCAAACCTTTACTTATCATATACCTATTGTACCATAAGCAAATCATCCTCAAAACTTACAACCACCACCCCTCATGGCTGTACCTGGCTTCCTCCTCAACAAATATGCTCCCTTGGCTTTACCTCAAGTATTGCATGACATGCCTCAATATTACCTAAATCTCTTGCCTCAATTCACTGGGGAGGATAGCACTTACGCGTAGAAACATATTGAAGACTTCTGCACCTTTGTTGAGAACGTTAATGTGGAGCACCTAGATGTGATGCTGAGGATTTTCGTTCAATCCTTCGATGGAGAGGCTTGAAAGTGGTTCAAATATCTTGCTAATAATGCAATCACCACTTCGGAAGAAATGGAGAATTTATTCACCATAAAATGGTGAGAGAAGAGGGTCCATGGCTATGTCCTCACAGAGTTCAACGCTCCTAAAAAGAGACATAATGAGGATGTCACAAAATTAATAAAGAGGTTCGATAAGCTTTATAATAATCTTCCTGCTGAAATAAAGCCTCCCCAAGTAGCTGCTAAGGTGGTCTTTGCCGCAGCTTTTGAACCATAGTTTGGGTTCACCCTAAGAGAAAGAAAGTCTGCCTCTCTAGATCAGATTCAGACTGATGCACTGGAGGTAGAAGAAAAATTCGCTTCCACTGGTAAATTCAAAGGCAAGATAGAGCATGAAGCCAAAAGAAGGGGCAGGCAAGAGTCTTCTACCTCTAACCAAGAAAGGGAATCACAGGAGTATAGGATCGAAGAGATGAATAAGCCGATCAAGAATCTCTCAAATAAGCTAGTGAAGCTTGAATTAGAGGCCAAGAATTCCCCTCCTCATCCTAACCAAATGATTCCAAACTGTGGTTTTAATCCCCAGTACCAGAAGCCCCCTCCACATTTGTTGCAGTGAGAAAGGAAAGAGCAACAAGATCACATCCAACCTCCTCTAGACCTAGAAGGGGAAATGGAGGGACAAGCCGAGGAAGTAAATGACAACCAAGAATATCAATTCCTCTCTTATTCAGAAGATGAAGAAGGTGAACTCACCTTGCAAGAAATACTAGAAGAAAAGGAAGTCCCCCTAGAGGATCGAGATATTGATAGTTATTGTGGGCAGTTCGTGGACTTCATGCAAGCTCAACTCCATAAGAAGTATGACCTCAGGTCCTCTAGAAAGAGAACCCGAGTGCAAGAACAAAACGAAGAATCAATACCATGAGGACAAACCTTTTCTAGTTCCACGAGTAAGGGGAAGAAGCCTTTAGAAGAAACTACCCATCCTAAAGCCTCCATGCACACCTCCTCGAAACAGGGCTCTGATCCTCCCCAAAATAATAGATCCACAACTATACCCTTGAAACTGCCCGACCCTCCTCAAGATTAGTTCAAAGAAGTTGTCACATAAAAATCTCCCATGACCTTTAACCTCCAGAAAGAATTAGAAAAGGTCAAGATCCCTGTCCCCCTAACCGATCTCTTAAAGCAGCTATCATACAAGGCCCAATTCTCTCAATTCATGCTGCCCCAGGGTGTAGGCCCTCTCCCTGATAGCCTTAATCTCCAAGAAGAAAGGCCCATGGTGGTTTTTGGACCTCATGTAGAAGAGATGGGCGTAGCCACTCCCCCATTCTACGTAACTCTAGTCATACATGACCTGTTACTACATAACTTCATGCTAGATTCTGGGGCCTCGCATAATCTATTGCCATTATCTGTCATAGAGCAGTTGGGATTGCAAATCACCAGGGTGTATAAAGATCTGTATTCGTTTGATTCCAAGAGGGTGAAATAATTGGGCATGATAAAATATCTAGTAGTAAATTTAGCCCAGATTCTATCCAAAAGTGTGGTAATGAACATTGTTGTGGCTGATATCCCAGCTCGATTTGGAATGTTGTTGTCCAAATCCTGGGGTATCAAGATTGGAGGATCCATAAAGCTTGACCTCACCTATGCCACTATTCCAGTGTTCGATGGGGAGGAGATAAGATTATACCAGGAATCTAGATTTGTGAAGATGATCACCAAGTCCAATGGCTCCACAAATTCTCCGGTATATGGTAAGGAGGGTCAATTCTCTTGTCTTATTCTTGAGGAGGATGAATATTTCCTGTAGGAAACATATATTTGTCCTATAATACAGAAAGAGCATATGAGCCAAGAGGAAAACAAGATATGGACCTTGCAGTTTGATGGAGCTAATTCACGAGAAGGAAATGGGGTTGAGGTACTCTTGATATCCCTAGAAGGATGCTTGGTTCCACTCTCCTTTAAGATAGAATTTGAAGCCACAAATAATGTGGTTGAATTTGAAGCCCTGTTGTTGGGGTTGCGGGTAGCGTAGAACATGAACCTACAGAACCTCAAAGTGTTTGGAGATTCAGAGCTTGTAGTGAGGCAAGTCAGGAGCCAATGCAAAACTAAACACCTGCGGCTCAGAGCTTATAAGAATGAGGTATGGGATTTAGTTGAGAAATTCTTTTCTGCATTTAATATCCAGTCCATGCCAAGGGATCATAAGAGAATGGCAAACTCACTAGCTGTGGCTGCTAGTAATTTTCGTCCCCCGCAAAATCCTCTGCTCAGATATGAGGTTGAAGTGCGATACCACCCTTCCATTCCAAACAACATAAAGCATTGGCAAGTATTCGAGGATTAAGAGCAGGTCCAGCTTTTCATGGAAACGGTAGGCGAATTTTCAAATACGGTGATCGATTCAGTCCCCGAGGATGACTGTGAAGAGCCAAAAACTAGGCGGGATGAGACATTGGCTGGACACTGGGTTTTGCAATTAAAGGGAAATGTAATCCCAGGGGGCTCGTGCCATTGGAGAGATTGTTTTACAAGAATGAAATCCTAGTATACCCCAGAAAAATGACCCTCGGTGAGCCTATCAGGGATGTGAATATTGGGACAGAAAAAGATTCGAAGGTGATAAATCTGTCAAAAGGGGTTCCTGAAGAATACCAAGGTCAGTATCTTAGTATGTTCCAATCTTATAAAGACGTCTTTGCTTGGTCATACCAGGACCTGAATACTTTTGACATAGATATTATACAACATAAAATACCTCTAAAAGAAGATGTGAAGCCTCATAAGAAGAAGCTGAGACAGGTCAACCCCTTTCTCCTCCCAGCTATCGAGAAGGAAATCAAGAAGCTGTTGCAAGCCAATATCATTGTCCCTTTAAGATACTCTGAGTGGGTGGTGAACCTGGTGCCGGTAAGGAAGAAAAGTGGTGAAATAATACTTTGCATGGATTTTCGCAATCTAAACAGAGCCTCACTCAAGGATAACTATCCCCTCCAAAAGATGGACCACATCCTGCAAAAGTTGGTGGAATCCTCCCGCATGTCCATGATGGATGGCTTCTCAGGATATAATCAGGTGGAAGTGCTCTCGGAATACAAGAAGAAGACGACATTCACCAAGCTGTGGGGAACCTTCATGTACACCTGAATACCCTTTGGCCTGATAAATGCCAGTGCCACATTCCAGCGGGTGATGAACATTGCTTTCATAGGAGAGAAATACAAGTTTGTGGTGATCTACTTGGACGACATCATCATCTTTTCAAAGGGTGACGCTAAACATATATATCACCTTCGACGAACCTTTGATAAATGCTGCAGGTATGGCCTATCTCTGAATCCTCAAAAATCCATGTTTGCCTTGGATGAAGGAAAGTTATTAGGGCACATAGTAACGAAGGAGGGAGTGAAGATCGACCCTAAGTGGGTAGAGGTGATAAAGGGTATTACCCTACCAAGAAGCAAAAAATAAGTACAGGTGTTCTTGGGAAGAATAAATTTCCATATAAGGTTCATTCCCAACTATGCCGAGATTGTCCGAAACCTCACCGGGATGCTGAAAACGAATAGTGAAGTTAGATGGACCCCTGAGTCCAGGGACTCTTTCAACAGGGTCAAATAGGCCTTTTCAAAAGCTCTAGTGCTGGTAGGTCCAGATTATGGGAATTCATTCATGATTTTCTCCCTTGCCTCTCCTCACACACTAGTTTTAGTACTTTTATAGAAAAATTCCAATGTGCATGAACAACCCATTGCGTTATTCAGTCAAGTCTTGCGAGAAGCTGAACTAAAATATGATATCCCGGAGAAGCAATATTACGCTCTGGTCAAATTGCTGAAGGCATTTTGGGTGTACGTGTTACAATCAGCCATACTAGCTTATGTACCCACTGCAACAGTGAAGGATATTCTGGTACAGGGTGACAACAAAGAGAAGAGGGGAAAATGGATATCTAAGATCCAGGAGTACGAACTAGAGATAAAGCCTACTAAACTCATCAAAGGCCAGGGGCTGGCAAAAATCCTATCTGAATCCAACTGTCAAGCTCTGGGAATAAATTTGTTTATGACAGGAGCAGAAGTATAGGAGGACATAGGTGCACACCAAGTTATAGAATCTTCCACTCAGAAAACACATGTCAAGTACCTCCTATACTCATGGTATAAATATATAGTGGAGTATATTTTAACGTTGGGTGTCCCCCTCACTATGATAAAACCAAGTATCGCACTTTGAGACTAAGGTTTCAAAAGTACATTGTGGAGAATTGGCGACTATATTAGAGAGACCCGGCGGGAATCTTATTATTGTGTTTGACAGAGCAAGAAGTTGACCACGTGATGAACAAGTTCCATGAAGGGATATGAGGCAGGCATTATATTTGGCGATCCACTGCACACAAGATCCCGAAGGCAAGGTTCTTTTGACGTAAGTTGTTTGGCGATGTACATGCCCGAGTCCAGGCCTGCGAGAATTGTCAAGAATTTTCCAAAAAACAAAGGTATGCACCTCTCCCATTAATTCTAGTACATGTTGAGGAACATTTTAAACAATGGGGGATTGACTTCATAGGAGAGATTCACCCTGCCACTAGAAATCAGCATCGATGGATCCTCACTGCTACATATTACTTCACCAAGTGGGTAGAGGTTGTGCCTGCAAGAAATGCTACAGATTTGGTGGTGGTCAAGTTCCTGGAGGAGAACATAATAGCCAGGTTTGGATTCCCAGCTAAAATCATTACAGATAATTCCCAGGCTTTCAAGTCGGCTAAATTTGTTAATTTCTATCAGTGTTACAACATTCTGCTGGGCCACTCCACTGCGTACTACCCACAGGGGAATGTACTGGTAGAATCATCTAATAAGACACTGGTGAGGATCTTGAAGAAGACCATTAATGAAAGTCAAAAGAACTGGGATTCCCAGCTCAAGTTTGCACTCTCGGAAAATTGCATCACCGTGAAAAGGTCCATAGGAAAGTCCCCTTATGAACTGGTGTATGGCAGGGTGATAGTTTTCCCTATTCAAATTGCATTACCGATGGCCCGATTCTTACAAGAAAGTGAGGAGGAGCCAAATGACCTTATCCGAAGAATGAATTATTTGGTGGAGTTGAATGAAACACAGGAACAGGTAAGCCTTAGACTAGCATAATATCAAGAAAAAATGAAGGATTATTTGACCAAAGAGATAAATACAGAGAAATATAGGTAGGGGATTTGGTGCTGCGATGGGATGTCAGGAGAGTGGAAAAAGTGAAACATGGGAAGTTTGACCCCCTCTGGTTTGGTCCTTCCAGGGTGGCAGAGGTCAAAGGCAAGAATACTTTTGCCCTGGAGACTTAGAAGGAGATATACTTGAGGCACCTGTGAGTAGGTAGTTCCTCAAGTTTTATTTTCGTCACTGATGAGGGTTGGTCCCACTCATTGTATATATCATTCCACTATCTATTCTCTACTTTTTTTACATTCCCCCCATTTCATCTTTCGTTTCATCTTCCATTTTTGTGTTCACTTAACTGTTGGTATAAAATTTTGTCTAATCAATATGTATTTGTGACTCCATGAGCACAATAAAGCATAGGCATTCAGGGTTTGTAGGTCCTCAATGCACTTAGAACAACATGTTTTCCCCAGATGGAACCAATGTTGGCCTTTGATCGCACATAACATGGAGAAGTGGTCCCTATAAGGAAATGACCGGGCGCAACCAAAGAAACAAGGTCGACAAACAATAACAAGGGAGCGGTGAGGACCGTTGGATCTAAGCAACGACCAACAATGGAGATTCAAACCCCAAGTGCAGAGTGCAAGTGTTGCAAGATAGGTGCAAAGGGTAAAAGTTAAAAATTTCGAAGTGTGATGTGCGATGGCAGTGGGACCCAATCACCCACCACACTTCTTTTCATTCCATTTCCCTTGCAAATCACTAAAACCTTATCTTTTTGCCTTCCCACTTCATTTATCTACTTTACCTTTTTCGCCGCTATGTCATTGCTTCTCCTCCACTTTTCCTATCTCCCCGATTGCAGTTAAACTGGGATGATCCCCCTGACATGTCACCCCTTCCCCCCCCCGCACTTTTCACTTTGCAACAAATAGCACTTAACCCCCGATGTGAACATTATAAAACTTGTGATATGAAACTTGCAGCCATGGTCCCCACCTTCCTCCACATCACCCCTCTCTCCCCACACTTCACAATTTTTAGATCTTAAACCCCCGCTACTTATAACTAAAACTTAAAGTTTGTGATTTGCGATGTAGTTCGGTCCCATCTTTCCCTCCATGTCACCTCCCACTTCGCATCGCATCATAGATTCCTTTTCTTATATCGTAAATTGAAAAACTTGTGAAATGCGATGCCGTCGTGGATGCGATGCGACTCCAGGATAAAATTTAAACATTTTTCAGGTCCAGGCATGTGAGTTTTGACGCTATTTTGTTTTGAAAAAGGGTTGTCCATGACAAAAGGAATCGGGCAGCAAAAGGTAGAAAAGGTCGATTTGGGTCCCACCCGTGTGCTATGTCATTCCACCTCTAATCGCCCTTCCACTTTCCTCCTTCTCCACTCCTCTTCCCTACATCTGACAACTCTTATCTTATTTCGACCTCCTCGCAGCGTTCAAACTTTATCATGAGGGAGGGGGGGGGGGGGGTGTCCAAAATGGGTAGTATCCATTACCGCCCACTCCTTCATGTGTCGCCCTCTCGTCATTTCGCACCCCCCCTTCTCCAATACCACTTACCACTTGAGATCCCCTCTAGAATCCGGTTCCTGTTTTGGCAATTCAAAACATCGTATGGGATTTTGAAGCAGAACATATAGTTGCAGCTTATGCGGTCCACTTAGAAGATCTCTGCTAAATACCCAAGTGGGCTCAGTAGGACCGGCCTCTTCATAATGGATTAAGTGGAAATCACCAAACTGAGGGAGTGGAGGTTTGCAGACAATAGATGGAAATGTAAAATGATAGTCAGCCTATACACCTATGACCGCTCCTCGCCATACCATCTTGAAGGCTCCCATTATTAGCCTCAATGGGCGACTGTTTCCTTTCTATTTTTTTGTTTAATTTCTATGATTTTTCTTGTGAAAACTCAATTTCACCCCATTCTTCTTTTAATTCTCTCAGTACATAAGTAACTGCTTAATATATGCTCTGCAAGTTAGGTAGCATGTTTTAATTTCATAGACATGGGTCGATCATAAATGATCAAGTACCATAGACCCTCTAGAGAAACTTGATATATATTAAGCTCTAATATGAGAGTAGGGTTTTGGAATTTTGGAAGAATTTTGTTGTAGTTTTGTATGATTGTGCTCCCTGTGCTCTGAGATACATATTTGGGAGAGTTGTTTGAAATTAATATGGTACAACGTTGTTATTTGGATTCCAGATGGAGCAATGAGTAGTATGTATATGTTTTCCTCTGTTATCAGTAATATCCTTTTTTATGTATAATCATTTGTCATGCTATGCTGCTTTGAAGGTCCGTGTAATGTAGCTGCTGGTAGTCTGCAATTTTATTCATGAATTCGTGTTTGCATAATGCTCAGGTGTTAACGCTCATGTATTAAGCTTGTTACACTACCTTAATTCACGCTCCACGAACCTCTGTTGTTGTCCATATCTCATTCATATCCATTTACTCTGAGTTCACGTGGGATAGATTCTTAATATTTTTTAAGCCTATCTTTGGTGGGTTCTGTTAGTATCAGTATTTGCATACTTCCACCAGGGATCAAAACACATTTGCATGTGCATATTAGGTGTCCCATTCTGAAGAAATTTTCAATCATTCCATTAGGTCATGATATAAAATTATTCCACTGGTGGTTGTCCTTGTCAGGTCTGTGTTTCGAAGGTGTTTTCCATAGTATTTTCAGCACAAAATCATCTTCTAAGTATGTCCATCAGAAAGAGCTCGAAAAGATCTTTCCAACGGTATATTATACTCTCAAAACTGACTCTTGGATAAAAAATTATTCCTAAGTGAAAGAAGGTCCCCTATAGCCTAATATTTCCCCTTTTCCCATTCCTCCCTTACACTTTATTTCATATTATTTTAAAGGTTTTTCATTGTTAAACCCCCCCTTTCCCCTATCCGATTGCATAAATCGCATTATAAAGGTCTTTTTAAACCATAAAAATCTGATGCGATTGGATAATCCCCTCCTTTGATTGATCGCAACATTCCAATCGCCGCTCCGATTGGTCCATCCTAATCGACCCCCTCTAATTCCCCCTTCCCCGATTACCCTAATGCGATTAAATAAATCCACCTCCAATCAATCGCATCGCGACTTTGCAATTCTTAAAACCCACTACCCCTTCCGATCTTCTGATTGCGATTCAGGCCCACCTCATTTCCCTTCGCTCTTTCTTCACTTAAAGGAATAATTTCATTTTTATGGTTTCAAAGGCATTCCCTTCAAAAGTGGATTGTCTTCAAGAGAGTAATAACAGAGACATAGTCAAAGGGCTGAGAGCCAAATACAGACATAAAATCATCATGGTTTCTTCAACAACGATTTAGAAGGGTTTGATTCTATAGGTTTCTTCTTCTCATTAGTTGGATGTAACAACGAATCTCCAGATGGTCAAAAATGTATTGCTATTCCTTCTTTTCAGGAGCAAATCGTTGGTCTCTTTCCTATGTTCGGATTCTAGTGAAACATCTCCATTTTTATATGGACTTTCTCCCCTCAATTTTGGTCTATTTAATGTAATTATCAATAATTTGTAAAGTGGTCAGATAGTAAGGGAAATAATGTGTAATTAGTTGGAAATCAAGGAGGATGCTCTGCTCTCCCATTGTAATAGTTTGATAGGGAATTAATAAGATATTCAGCTCTGATTTGTGGGATCCATGTGGTATGAATTTTAGCATTTGTTCTTTCCTTTGTGTTCATATGTAATTGTCATGTTTACCATACATTCATAAACATTTATGGTTGAATGCTTTCAAGTTAGATAGGTAGAATCCATTATTAATGCTCTGCCTTGGGAAATCATTCAATAGTCTATGTTTTCCTCTGTTTGAAAAGGATCCGTCTCCTATGCCCTTTTCAGTTCCTCACCAGTCTTACCATTCCATCATTATTTAAACTTAATTGTTAAAATTCATGCCTACCTTGCCCCATGAAGTACCCTATATCTCTGATTTAATTCCCTAGATTCAAACTGCCCCATCTGTTCCATACACCCTAAAAATTCATTTAAAACATTTTCCCATCATTATACCTAGCCTAATATCAGTTTACTCTTATATTTCATTGAATATGTTTTCCCAAAGAGAGCCCGCTCCTGACCTTGTAGGGCTAGCTACAAGGCTGAGCGTGGTTTGAGGTTACCCTGATTTGCCTTTTTCAGCTTGAGGTCCAGATCAGGTTCTAACAAGTTCCTTCTCAATTCTTTCTCAACGCCCCCTGCATATTTTTAAAGCTTCTGCTCATTTTTTTATACTTGGCTCATCTAAAAGCCATCAACATAATAGTATCCTGAGCCCTCTCACTATTTGGGAATTCACATGAATCGACTCCAAGGTCCTCTCCATCCTAGAACCACTAAAACCATTATTCTCTTAACTCATATTCTGTCAGAGGAATTTATACAATTATCTACACTTAACCTCTGATTTTAATATGTCCTAAGCACTGGTCTTTTGCAAGTCAAGGCTGTCTCTAGGAGCCACAACACCATCGACTGATGTTTTTGTGTCAACTCATAATAAATATTACGATAGTCAGGCTACTGATCAACCTACTACCTCGACCACGAATCCGTCTACAGAATCAATACCACAAACTGCTATTCCTGAATTGACAATCAAGCCACCAAATGGAGTCGTTCATAAATCAACATTTAATCCTCGAGCAAGAGCTGCTCAAAATTATAATATAGTTGAAGATTTGGCTCAATCCCCTTCAGATATGTCAGCGCTTGAGGTGCTTCAAAAATTTCCCTCCCAGAAGAAGGCTTTGTTGTCGGCAATTGGTGGAATTGATCCGAAAGATTCCAATCTCATATTCTTTAATCATACGGGCTATGTGTTGCAATTACCAGTAGAATTAGCATTCTCCATCCAAGTAAATTTTCTCAATCACCTTGTTCATCATACTATTATTGATGAGGGAGCATCTACGTGCATTATGTCTCTAAGATACTAGAAGTCACTTGGCTCACCGCGCTTATCTCAATCACCTATGACGTTGAAAGCTTTCGACAGATGTACATATAAGCCTTACGGTGTCATCAATAACCTGCATGTTGAATAGGAGGGAAAAACAGTGAATTTTGAAGTTGAGGTCATTGACGGACCCCTTTATTAAAACATTTTTCTCGGAAGGCCATAGGTATATGCTATGACTACGATCGTCTCTACATATTTTAGAATGATCGCCTTTCTACATAAAGGTGTCATCACAATCATCAATCAACTATCCTTCTTTGCCTCCAGTTCCCAGGTAACTGGAAGTGTTCCGTTAGTTCACGCACCCCAACTTTCACTTCAAAACATTGGTGTAGGACTCTTAAATGATTACACCCTCATAGGAACCTTTGCATTACCTCGCCTGCGACTTCGACATAAATTGCAAGCATAGAGACCTGATACATGATATCTTCCACTCCATCTGGTTAAGGAAGATTACAGGTGATTCTAAAGTTGTTACGTTGGATGAATTTCTACCGCCTAGACCAATGAAGCTGGCATAGCAATCAATCTATATGGATTTGGCGGCGAATCTGAAATCATCGTTTTCAGTTGTTTGGGTTGATCATTCATTAGATTTTAGTACTCCATCTTATCCTTTTTCCTCAACTTTCTTGACAGATGAGAATATTCTGGAAACCATGATGTCAGAAGGAGAACCATGGGAAGATCATCATCATCGCTCCCATCTTCAATATTACGTAGAAGATAATCTTATTGCACTATATCACCCATCGATCAAAACATTATTTTCAAATTCTTTTCCTATTAATTCAATAGATTCCGAGCGAAATTTATCAAATATTGAAGAAACCATTTCTGTCGATATTTCGACCAAACCTGGAATTGTAGAAAACATTCATGTCGGCATGTCTTTTTCTCCATCAAAACTCGAAACATATCTCTCTCTCTTTTGTGAATTTTGTGATGTATTTTCTTGGTCTTATGAGGAAATTCCAGGCATAGATACTAGTATCGTTGAACACATTATTAATATGTACCTTGATGTCAAGCTGGTACGTCAATGCCTTCGTCTTGTTCATCTGAAGAAGGCCGCTACCATTAAAGCAGAAGTTGAAAAAATTTTGCGTGTTGGTTTCATATACCCTGTTCTACTAACTGAGTGGGTTTCCAACATTTTTCGTGTTATGAAAAAACAAGGAACCATCAAAGTGTGTGTCGATTATCAGGATATCAATCTTGCTTGTCCAAAATACAACTATCCTACTTCCTTTATTGACCATATTATTGACGATTGTGCTGGATGAAAAATATTTTCTTTCATAGATGGATTTTCTGGATACAATCAAATCAATATCTGCCTAGAGGACCAATATAAGATAGCATTCATCTATCCCTGGGGTACATTCACTTATCGAAAACTCCCATTTGGTTTAAAGAATGTTGGGGAAACTTTTCTAAGAGAAATGGATTATGCTTTCAATGACCTCAAGCACATTTTCAACCCTATTTAGATGATTTACCCGTGCATTCACGAAACTGGACTGATCACCCAATGCATTTGAGGGCTATATTTTTATATTGCCGACACTACAAAATATGCCTCAATCCACATAAATGTATGTTCTGTGTTGGTTCTGGTCGTTTGCTAGGATTCGTGATCTCAAAATAAGGAATTCGAATAGACCCACTGAAGATCCAGGCCATTATTTATTTTCGTGTGCCATCAAATTTTCTTCAATTACAGAAACTTCAGGGAAAGGATAAATTCCTAAGGAGGTTCATACCCAACTACGCCGAAATGGCTAAAGGATTTACTCGGCTCTTGAAAAAGGGGATTCCCATCCATTGGGATAAGGTTGCACAAGTTTCTTTTGATGTTGTCAAGGATACTCTTGTCCGGGCATCATTAATGTATCCCCCCAATTATCACAGTGATTATTTCTTATATATCGCCGCAGCTGATACGACCATTGCTATGGTATTGGTCCAAGTATAAAATGGTATAGAACATCTGATCTATTATTTGAGTCATAATCTCAATGATACAAAAGTGAAGTATTCATACATAGAAAAGCTTGTCTTGGCGGCTGTTCAAGCTGTCCAAAGATTTTGCCACTATATCCTGTTCCGAAAGACCATTGTCATTTCAGATTGCAAACCCATGAATTACATCTTATCACGCCAATTTCTAGGGGGCAATTATTCAAAATGGATTTTCATTTTGCAGGAATTTGATTTGGAATTCATCAAATACAAGTCAAAGAAGTCTTTAGTTTTGGTTAAGCTTCTATGTGACCTTCCCTCTGATAGTATTGCTACTACATCGGAACCATATATTCCTAATGAGTCTTTGTTTCTAATTGGATCATCTGATCCTTGGTATGGGGATTTAATCATTTATCTCCAGACCCCAAATTTTTAGCCTGATACCTCTCGCTCTGACCAGCGACGTATTCGATACCAAGGAAAATATTATCTGATCGTCAACGATACACTTTATCGTCATGGTGTCGATAACATTTTAAGAAGGTGCCTCACTCATGAGGAGGTAGAAAATGTTTTAAATGATTTTAATGTTGGGGCTTGTGGTGGACACTTGTCTGGATACACTACTGCGTAGAAAATACTCCGCGCTGGTTACTTCTGCCCTACTACATTTCGCGACTGCATCCTCACGGTCAGAATTTGTCATGCATGCCAGATATTTTATTGTAAAATCCACACACCGCCAGTGCCAATGCATCATGTTATCTTTGTGGGACCATTTTCAAAATGGGGCATTGACTTCATGACCTATAACCCTCGTTCGTTCGGGGGCATGGTTATATTATTTTTGTAGTAGACTACATTACCAAGTCGTCTGAAGCGATGCCTACATTCAACAACACAGGACAAATAGTTGCATTGTTTTTCTTTAATCATGTAATTTCATGGTTTGGGGCCAAACAGGCTATAGTCACAGATAATGGATCGCATTCTCGCAGTCATATGATGAACGAGTTGACTACCAAATTAGGACTGTCGAATGATATTTCTACTCCTTATTATCCGCAATCAAATGGACAAGTTGAGGCTATTAACAAGATTCTTAAACGAATGCTTCAACGAATGATAGGAGTTCATAAACGAAATTTTCATTTAATCCTATACTCGGCTTTGTGGGCATACCAAACCTCAGTGAGAAACGCAACCGAATTTACCCCCTTTCAATTGGTGTATGGACTGGAATCTATCTTTCCAATCCAATGTGAAATACTGTCATTAAAACTCGCAATCAACTTGTTACCTGACACCTCTTCTGAAGAGGCACATCCTTTTAACCTCATCCATCTTGACGAAACATGTCGTGAAGCCCAATTGGCCAATGAAGCGCATAAGAGACGTATAAAGGCGCAATATGAAAAGCATGTCCAACCTCACATTTTCTCAGAGGGTGACCTAGTCCTTCTTTATGATCAGGAAGCTGATGTAATAGGTACAGGGAAATTTTAGCCATTATGGCATGGCCCCTATATTTTCAAAAGATTTTTTGCTAAAGGTGTCTACGAGTTGGTATATTACGATGGAATTCTGTTGGCGCAACCCCAAAATGTATTCGTTGATCAAACTTCTCTCTGATTCCATTTCATTTGGTATTAACCACAAAATTATTAGATTAGACTCACAACTTATGGTACTGCAACTTATTACTGTTTATACTATCAGAAATTCAACATTGCATCGTATGTTCTTAAGAGTTCGACTTTTGGAAAGAAATTTTGATTTCATTCAATATCAACACATTTCCAGAAACCTGAACACATTAACTGATTCTTTAGTGAATTATGTTATAAAAAGACATTTTCGGCACATGTAAAAATACTTTCACATAATTGAATAATATTGCGCAATAAACATAGGAAAACACTAGAATAAAATAGATAGATAGTTATAGGTTTTTTTAAAATTTGTGCCCAAGACACATTGGTCATATGAACTCAAAATGTATGCAACATGTCAAAATTAAACTAGTGGTGCTCATGATAACATGCTACTGATCTAGCTATCCTACGCAGTAACTGCATCCAGCGGTTAGGAACGCCAATAGTGTGGTGTTGGAGTCACATGGGTAACTCTTCGATTCGACAATCCAGAATCCTGAAGGTCAACCCCTGTATGTGCTGCTGAAGCTCAGTAAGAGTCTCAACCATATCTAAATCCTGAAGGACTTCTCTCCCAACAACCCTCTCTTCTGGCTCATCCACTCCCTGCTCTAGCTGTCCCACTAGTCAAACTTGACCTACATCTGCATTACATCAAAACTTTATTTTAGTCTTGGGAAAACATTAAAAAAAAAAAAAAAAACATGTATAAACCTTAGAAAAATAAAAAAACATGGTCAAAACATTCTTACCAATTGCACCTGACTGAGCACCTTCTGGTAAAACTAAATCTGGATCTCCTCGGAAGTCGACTCCTGCATATGCTTAGTCATCGATGGCGATAATATGTCACCTAAACCAGGAAAAGAATGCAGTCGAGAAAATGATGGTCGATTGACCAGCATGTCTAGCCATCAGTTCTACCCATATCTACATCCTTGGATATGTAGCGTTAGATATACCCTGCGTCACATGCTGAGGCTGCATCAGTGGAATCCACTCTAAGGCGAAAGAAATGAGGATCGAACCATAATTTAAAATTTTCTTCCTTCCTCCCTTTGCGTTGCTAAGTTTTTCTTTCATTTGAGAGAGTACAGCTTCAGCCCAATTGAAAAATGTTGGTTCCATGCACTCTAGTGCATACTGCATAGAAGATCTCTTTGCTACATGGAGTGTAGCAGTACCAGAAAGCTTTTCGATCATGAATAAGATGGTTCTCAATGGAAAATCATGAACATCGTGGATGTTTATTTTCCCATCTTTGCTAGGCTCTTCCCCTGGATTGCAATATTACAATATATAGTCTCTCATCGTCTCTCCTCCGAGAGCAGACCCTGAGAGAGAAATGGGTAGGCCTCTCCTCGACAAGGCTATCAGAAAATATATATCCTCCACTAAAATTGGGACCAATTTGTCCCCAATATGAAATGCCTCAATCACTAGATCCCATGTGTGAACAAGGAACTCCAAAAGTTCAATCTGTTGCCTCATACCAGATAATCTAAAGTACTTCAGCAACCCACAGTCTCTGAGGGCTCTTACAGTACCCAGATCATTTAGGGCTATCATGTTTTGTTCCTCGTGTTCTCTTTCCCTCCAAGTAATTGTCATTTTGGTCCATTGAATCCCTGAAACACAACCATAAGAATCATTAGGACCCATTTCATGCAAAAAACTAGGTAAAATTTGGGCACACTACAAAGAACAAAAATGTGAATTGCACCCAATGCACCCCTAGCCAAGGAACATTGCATTGTAGTGCATATGGCCTTCATTTCTAGTGCATTGCAATGCACCTTTCGACATTCAAGGGTGCATTTCCCTATTTGAAAAATAAATTTACCCTAAGGTGCCCAAATCCCTAAAAATTTGCAATGAAATGAAGCAAAAATAATACTCAAGGTAAGAGGAGGTTTATGGCACCAACCTGGATCAAATGATGAGGAAAACCATCCAGAGAATCGATCGCAATCAGCAACTTAAGTTCCAGGGTAAAAACATGTTCAGAGCTCCAAAATGAAAATGGTAACTTTTAAATGGTAAAAATGAACAGTAAAACTCTTTTAAATAGTCATTTGATTATTTTCAAATCATATTTATTGCCGTGACTATGGTTTTATTCATTTTTATCATGAAACGGGTATTTTTAATCCATTTGATGTTGTTCTGAACAAGTTTACAACTGATATAGTAGATTAGTCGTGCACATTTTTTTCGTGAATGATTTTACCACAAAGCATACTTTTATCCTTATTTTTTAAGCTTTGATAAAAATGAAAAAGGACTTGAAGCACACTTTTATCTCTTTTTTGAGCTTCGATAACAAAAAAAAGGAACCCCTGGAGTCTTCTTTTAGCTCTTTTCAGACTCCGATAATGTGAAAAGATTGTCAAGCACTTTTATTTTAGAGCTCATAAAAGTAAATGAATTGACATCTACTCAGTATAAGTTTAACCCTTTTCTGGACTGAGATAGATTATTTACGAAAAAGGAAAACTTTAGTCGAATATGTCTAGGAGGTTCTCTCAGATATAGTTTTACACTTTTTCGGATTTGAGAGACAAATTTACGAAAAAGGACTCATGCAGTTTTCTTTTTTCCTGTTTTTCAAACTCTCTAAATATGAAAAAGGACTGGGCTATCACTATCGTTAGGCTTGTTAAAACATAAAATAGCGATGGGCTTGTTGATCATGGCAAGAGTCGAGTTTCATTTATCGCTAGACTCATTAAATTATTAAATAGCGATGCATATTCACCCGAAGGGTTCAATTATAAATCAAGCATATGTTATCCTCCTCAAGCTTGTTAAAAAATAAAGAGGTACTGGTCAACAAATGACTGGGGAAAATTTGGGAACGTGAACAGAAATTTTACGATAGAAGGTCGCTCTTGAACATGACCCTTCAGTCCATTATCGTGACTATTTGGGTTGGGTAATCTTCCTGATGGTTCATTCATACCTATGGTTCATCATACCTTCACTTCGGTTTTGGGTCAATGCTGCTAACTCATCTCAGTGTCGCTGATATGTTCAAGAGAATTCATCGAGTGAATACTCATCCTTCTGAAATACTCATAAACCTTCATTTCCATGACAGTCATCCCTAAACATTGCTATATCAAGTCACATTTTGTCTCTGAAATCAGTAACTCCTGTTTTGAGATAAAGTGGCTTCTTGTCGACATCAAATCATCATCCAGGAAGTTTACTTGGAAAAATCATCTTCCAGTACCATGAGGCTTGTTATAGCATCGAAAAGATCCTCGCTTTTAGACCTTTGACCGAAATATTTTTTTTGGTGTTCGAAATCAAATCATCTATTCATGCCTTACAAAATGTACTGCAGTACCTTAAGAGCCATTGACATCAATGGTGGTTCTCTCGTGTTTGTTAACAACTCACATCATTAGCTGGTAATCAAACGATTTCTTACCATGTTCGACTACAAATCATATATTCACATGGCTAGACTTGTACTCGAACGATCAAGTGAATGAGATAAGAAGACCCTGGATCTAGTTTCAGCCATCCAGGCTACGATTTCAAGATTTTTGTACACATCATCTGTACGGTGACCTTACATACAGATCATCATCCGAACATGGGCCTATATTTTTTGGCATGTCTGTATTGGGAAACATTCCAATGTAGACGATTTTCTGCACTGTGTACATGTTATTAGATAGTTTATGTGTTGAACATGGGAATGCCTCCCTCAGCAATTCATGATCAAGATGAAAATATCATGACGTAATGTATTGTAAGATTGATGAAGGTCGGTACTCTGCTTCAGTTCCAGCTCATCACGTCATAAAGAATCTCATTTAAAAATATTATTATTATTTCGACTTCATGCTTTAGGGGGTAGCTGTTATAGGTCAATTTGGGCATCATTCCCCATGACCTGGTCAAACTGGACATCATCGCTAGGACCAATGAAATAGGTTCTATCCTCCCCTTACATTTCAGTTGCTATATTCCCTAAGAGAAGAACAAATTCATTCATGGCTTCTTTTGTGAGATTTCCAAGGTTTGAAGTATATGTTATATCACTTATGAACTCACCAACGCTGCCTCTAAAGGGACTAAATGCATTGCATATGCAACATCCTCCATTCAAGGGTGCACTGCAATGCACTTCTCGACATTCAAGAGTGCATTGGTCACCTGGGAGAAGAATTCTCATTGTTTCGGGAATCTCCACATGGCCAGTGCCTCTAGAAGAGTCCATACGTGTCAAAATTTGAATCCAATTGTCCATCTAACACCTCTGAACTTGGGAACATGTCTTTCCTATTATTAGAAAGTCATTCATTGAAAAACTACCATCAGTTTCCCTATAAATTGAGCACATATCCTAGTGCTAGGGAAGGAATAATTTTGGTAAAGAAATGTTGTTGGATTCTTATTTGAGAGAGTGAAATTACTGATATGTTGCTGGTGTGATGTTGGATGTGATGAGGCTAGGATGAAGCTAGAGCTGGTGGCATCAAATCGATCATTGGTTGTAACCTCCCCCTTCTACTCTTTAATAAATATTGTTGTTCATTTTCCCATATATGTATATGTTTATGTTTCTATTTCTCATGCAATGGACTCTTGAATGATATATATATGTTTCACATCTAGTCAATTTGAGTGATTAAGATAAGTAGGCATCTGTATATTGCAATCTATTTGTTGTTCTCTATTTATACTTGCAGGAATCAATCTAGCGATTTTAGTTGGATTGAAGGCTACAAAAAAAGCGATAGAAGGAGAAGAAGAAGCGCTTGGATTGCAAGTAGGTTCTTCTATCATTCTGTGTCTATTTATTTTAGAGAAAGTGATAGCAAACTCTTTAATCTATTGTTCTAAGTGCCTAACACCACACTTAGGGAACTTGATTTATCTGTAGATCATAATTCTGCATAACAACAAGGTAGAAGTCGAGTGTGGATCATATCTGAATATTTGGGAGTCCTACCTATATCCATGTTACAAAATACAAGAGAAAAAAGTTAGATTCTACAAGTATCAAAGGAATATTTGTTGGCAATAGTCTCTCCTCAAAAGAATATAGAATATACATTGATGAAGGAAGACATATTGAAGTAAGAAGGGATGTACAAACAATCCAAAGATATCCCTATTGATTCCAATGATGAAGATATACCAATATTCAAAGAAGAAGAATTACACCATGACAATCCTTCTACAATTCAAGAAGTAAAAGAAGAGACAAGTGAGCCTATTCAACCTGTGATCATACCGAACACTAGGAAGAGGCTAAATTGGTTAAAATCCACTCTTGAAGATGTGGAAGGACATGAAGCTGTGAAAGGAACCTTTAGAGAAAGTAAAAAGCCAAAGAGGTATTCTGGGACTAATGCCCTATTACCTAGGTCTGGAAGTATGGAAGAGATCTGGGGAAATATATTTGTGGAAATGAAAGCATATCTTCAATATATTGCAGAAATTTGGGATGATGGATTCCAAGCCCATGATTACTCATATGATCACCAATATCAAGAAGTTGAGGAGATCTGACTCAAGTCTCGTAGATCCTACCTCCTATTGTAAGTTGCTGGGTTCTTTGTTGTATCTGGTAAATATTAGGTCGGATATATGTTTTGTTTTAAACATTCTTTGTTAGTTTCAGTTGGAGCCTCATCATGATCACTGGATAGCTTCCAAGCATATATTGAGATATATTTGTGGCACTAAACATCACGGCCTAAAGTATGATAGAAAGGAAGTCAAGATGATTGGATTCACAGATTTTGATTTGGGTGGCAGTGAGACCGATGGAAGAAGCACTACAGGTGGATGCTTTAGTCTGGGAGATGTTATGATCTCATGGATGAGTAGGAAGCAAGATCTTGTTGCTTTGAGTAGTGCTGAAGTAGAGTATGTGGCTGCATGTGAAGTGGGAAAGGAGGTTGTATGGTTGAAGAAGCTTTTGACAAATTTATTCGAGAAGTCTCTAGGTCCCACTATGATAAACTATGATAATCAAAGTTGTAACAAGATGTATAAAGATCATGTGTTTCATGTTAGGATGAAGCATATCAACAATAAGTTCCAATATATTAGGAACTTGGTGCAGGATGGGATCATGAAGCTACAATATGTCCCAACCAACAATCAGGTAGTTGTTATACTAACAAAGACTCTTCCTAATAATACATTTGAATATTTTAGAAACATGCTTGGTTTAGTAGATACTGTTAGACCTAAGACTTTTGTGATCCATAATGTAGATAAATGGCTTTCGGATTAATCACATCATTAGGATTTGGTCGACGTTTCGAACCATCTAATGTGGTTCATCCTCAGGACAAGGTGAAGAATGAAATCAATCTCATTGAATAAATATTAAGGATGTGCCATTTCGCGGTAATAGCTATTCAAAATAGCCATTATAAAACTAGCCAATAATTAGGTAATTAGGTAATTAGTTGAAATAAAAAAAATATATATATATTTTATTTTAAATATTATTTATTATTTTAAAATTTTATATAGAGGGGGGAAGGGGTAACAAATAATATAATGATATTGATTAAATTATAAAATTAATAAGGGGAAGGGGTAAATACTAGTGTAGGGAATAAAAAGGAGGGGCTAATGAATAATATATAAAAAGGAAATAAGGTGAAGGGGTAAATACTAGTATAGGGGATAATATTAAAATATTGAATATATTAAGAGAATTTAATAAAAAGGGGGGTTAATGAATAATAAAGAATAATATAGAATAAATCTAATAATTCTAAAGAGCGGAAAGGGGGGAGAAATATATATATATATATATATATATCTGTGTGTGTGTGTGTGTGTGTTAATAAAAGAACCAAGGATAATATCCAGCAAGAGGAAGATGCATAAAAACATAAACCAGAGAGAAAAGAAACCACAGATACAAAAGGAGGAGGAAAAAATAAAAACAAAGGGAAGAAAATAAAAGACAAAGGAAAAAAACCCACGAGGGATGAATCACCTTGAGAGGGCCGAAGTCCAGCTCTTACTTAATTTCCACCCATCATATATGTTGAGATTTTTGGGATGTCTCTCAATTTCAATAGCCTCCCTCATATTTCTATGATGGAAGTGATCCACCCTAGCAATGACTTTGGAGCCTTCAATGCAAACATAGTGACATGATTTCCCAGCATGCTCTGCAAGGGCAGAAGTGCGGGAACAACAAAAATATTGCTGATTTTTGTTGATGACAAAAATTTGGAAGAGATTTGTTGAGGCTTTGTGAGTGACACTTTGCTTGGGAGGACATTAAGTCAACAATATGTGTTTATGTCTGGATCCCGAAGTAAGGGAGGGTGGCGTTGTTGGCCAGATAAATCGATCTTGCAGACAAGACCGATCTCCCTAGTATCAGAAGATAGTCTAGCAACAAATAGACAATTAAATCTATCTTTCTCTAGATATATAACAATTAATAAGTAAATGCTACAAAGGTGTTAAGATCCTACCTCGATCCAATGCTTGTTCGTTGTAGTCTTCCTCCAGTCGCCTGAGAGATTTATCTTTGAAGACTTGCAATCACAAACAAGAAAACATTAATAGCACCTGAATAGCATATATTTATCAATCATATCCATTATGGTGATCAGGGAATACATAAAATGAACAATCAAATGATAGTTTATTGAGAAAAACAAATTTATTTGTATTAACTTTGAAATAGTAGAAGAACCTTACAACCTTTTCAACCTTGATGTTGAACAGGTCCTTCTGGGGTCTGAAGCAGGAATTTCCTCTACTCTGACAGGTCTTGCACTCTTCTAATTGAGAAATACATAGGTATGTAATCTCTCCTCATAGAATCTCAGTTAAAGGAGTCTAAATTTCCAATAGCACTTTATCTCAAACAACACTAAAGCTTGAACCCCCTTTGAGGCTGCCCAATGCCTCTTTTTATAGTAAAAATGAGGAGGTTACAGTTCCAATTATGAAGGGATAGAGTCCTCCTTCAAAGGGATAAGCTCCTCACATCAAGGGGTTAGCTCCTTAAGGCATGGGATACATGAACCTAAAAGGAACGGATTTGCCACCGCAAGATTCCTTCCAGAAGCTTCTAGAAATGACTGAAAGTGAGATTTTTGAGTTTACTTGCACCCTTTTAAGCTTTTACAGGGGTCCGCACTCTTAACACAGAGAAAGTGCGGTCAGGTTCGCAGAAGACATGACAATTAGGTGCGGGACCACAGGTAAGACAAAGAGAAAGTGTGATACTAGAGTTTTAGAGACTTTAAGAGCTTTTCTCTTATTTTTAAGGCTTCACATGAGGAACTGATGTTTTATAATTGAAAAGGAGGAATGTATGAGTGATAATGAGCTCATACAGATAGCAGAATGTCAAAGTGACAATTTTCAGTGCAACAGATTGCCCCATAAAGTGTGAAGTCTGTAATAGATGAAGATAGAGTCTGTCATGTATGAAGAGTGAAGTACTTTTTCATTTCAAGGATATTTCTATGGAAATCCCATTCAGAACCTGTAAAAACATTCAATGCAAAATATATATATGTTGGCATATCATTGCTGAGGTAGGCATTCCCATACTCAGATCAAAACTAACTAGAAAACTGACTTAAATTGTTCTGATACAGGAGTGATTTCATTACATTAACAATATAGACATGTGTAGACACAGTATGGACGTAGCCATATGTTTATGAATAGTCCACTGTATAAATGAATAACAAAATTCCTCGCAGCCTGGATGGTAGAAACTAGATCCAGGGTCTTGATTTCCGCTTCTCGAACTAGTAATATTCTATCTATGTGAATGAATGTGTCGAAGTCGAACATGGTAGAAACCACTTGATTACCATTCAATAATGTGAACTGTTAACAAGTGTGAGAGTAACCACCAGTAATGTCAATGGCCCTCAAAGTAATCAGTACAATCCATGAAATGTGAATGAATGAGCTGAAGTCGAACATGTCACAGAATCATTCGATCGAAGGTCAATGATGCAACTTGTCGTCGAAGGCGAGAAACCTACCATTGAGGCATGAATATTTCAAGGTACTAATGATTTCTAGATCGACTTCCTAGATAATGAGCTGTCGTCGATAAAAAGTGATCCGTCGTAGGGAAACCCACAACACGAAATCATAGAGCAAGTTTTGAAGAAATATATTGGCAAGGACTGACTCAGGGCTAGTCAAAATGGAAGACTAATATTTTGCAGATGAATGGTTTGTTTGAACTGTCCTCTTGAACACATAACAACACTGCAGATGGCTTGGTGACAATTGACCCAAAGCTAATACCCAGAAACCGGCTGAAGACTTTCAATATGGTTTGATTAACTGTTAGGCAAAGGACTTTCCCAATCCAGGTGAAAAAAAGTGTCATGTTCAAGAGTGGTTAAAGGTTTTCCAAATAATCAAAATGTAACAAACATGTTCATTTTTCTCTCTTTTCCCCCACCATTTCTGGCAAGTACCTCTTTATTTTTGACAAGCTTGAGGAGGATAACATTTGCTTGTTTATAAGCTCATCCTTCGGATGAGTCCAAATTAGTTTAATATTAGAACCCTAAGAAGGAGTGGTTCATTCCTGTTTAAAATTGAACAGGTCCTTTACTGTTAAATTTTAACGAGTCCAGTATAGGAGAAACTCGGTGTTTTTCAATTTTAGGGAGTCAGAAGAAAAACTTAAGAAAACTCCACAGTTGTACTTTTTCATAAATTTAGTCTCTCGATACCGAAAAAGGATAAAATAATGTGGGAGAGAATGCGATTGACTGTAATTAGTCAACGTATACCTTTTTCGTAAATAGTCCATTTCAGTTCGTAAAAGGGGTAAACTTATACTGAAAGGACGATCATTCATTTACTTTAACGAGTTCGAATAATCAAGTGCTTGGGAATCTTTTAAATTTTCGAGAGTTTGAAAAGGGCTTAAAAGAGGACTCCAGAGTTTTCTTTTTCGTAAATTTTGAAAGAGTTCGAAAAAGTGATAAAAGTATGATCTTCGTCGAAAAATGATCAATTATCCCGAAAAATCCAATTTTCTGCACAAAAAACTCGAAACATTACACATACTTGTTAAAGATAAATAAAAATGTTTTCAAAAATTAACTTTTTAAAGTGAAAAATAAACAAATTAAAAATTCATTTATTCGAAAAAACTTATAAAAAGGGCTTTTCTAACTTCATTTTTACCATTTGAATTCAAAGTGAAAAGTGAGAGCTTTTGGGTAAAAAAGTTCCTGTGAAGATTCTGGAAAATCCATCCGTTGAAATCGAAAATCGCCAGGTCCAGGTAATCCATGACCTGATTATCTTGCATTTCATCTGTTTAAATTTCGTTTTTAGCCTTTAAATTTTATTTTTAAGGGAAAAATAGGTTCAAAAAATCGCCCGCGGGGGTCCATAGGTGCAACACGCGGTACCTGTGGACCCCGACTTTTTTCTACAAACAAAAAAGTCATGGGTCCGCACCTCTTGCATAGCTTCCGTGCGTACCTGCGCACTGTGTGTAAAGAAAGGGTGCAGACGCCGTGCAATGATTTTTAAAACTTAAATTTCTCAATTCCCGCCCAAAATTTTTCAAACAATTTTGTTCTAATATGTCTTTTTATGCATTGTAAGACATTCAAAATGCTTATTTGGAGAGAACGCAAGCACGAGGACATAGATGAAGCCACAATGCTTCATTTTCCTACAATGTAGGAATTAAGAGCATGCAGATTATACAAGTTCTGGGCCATACAAGGCATGAGGGCCCAAGTAGACCTCCTAACATGGATGGTAAACAAATGGAATACTCAAGACCAGTGTTTCGTTATTTGTAGCCATCGGCTCAAGATTGAGTTGGAGGATATATACTTTTTGACTGGTTCTCCCAAGAGGGGTGAACAAATATCTTTGTTTGGGACTAGGCCAGGTGGCCAGTCTGTCGCTAGTCTTCAACTAGAGTTTTGCGATGATTGAGCAGACCCCAAGGATAAACGGATTGATATAAAAACTATCATCCAGCCTGAGCTTAAAGTAATTTCATTCACTGTTACCAGAATGTGTGGGAGTGTAGCATTGCATGTGGCTATTGGATCCCAGATGCGGATTGCAGTAGATTGTTTCCGAGGCACCATTTTCAACTGGTGCAAAGCATTATTGGCCAATGTGAAAGGCCAACTAACCAAAGAAAAAAATGGAAAGCTAAAAAAATTTGGTTACGGATCAATTATGGTTTCATTTGATTTGGAGAGGATTCCCTTACTGGCTCCACAGCTCATTCTAGTTGATCCAGGCAGTGCCCGGGAACCTCAGATGGATCGATGGATAGCTTTGATGGCCGGTCATGCTGAGGGCGTAGAGGTTGTTCGATTTACATTTTCATATTTTCATTGGTTGAACAACCAAGTTTTTTCTATTGAGGACTTTCCATACGTCGGGATGGATTTCCGCAGCGACCGAGACATGGTTCTTCCAGCAGGAGAACAGTGGGATGATTCAGGTAAAAACCATTTCCAATATTTTCTAAGTTCTAATTTTTTTTTGTATTTTTTAATCGTCCAAAACTAATAATCAAAAGTTTAAATGCAAATGTGGGCTCACGATGACCAGCCACTCTCCAGCCTTATGAGAGGAGACACCCAGCTATAGTAGCACCAGCCCCACAGGGCCAATCAGTAGAGATCCTGACCAAATTGGAGCATCATCTAGAGCACTTGACACTAGATATTCCAGAGACTGATATAGATGATATTCCACTTAGGTTACAGAGATAGGTGATTGGGGTCCCAGGACCTTTTAGGAGGTTCCTGTGTAGGGTGGCTTGAGCAGTGGTTTCTTATCGTGATCATCACCAGTGATAGGATGATTGATTTTGTAGACTCATAGCATTTTTGACTTTTTGTATTATCATTTTTACCGATCATAAGGTGTTTTCCAACCTATGATGGAAGACAATGTATATTTTTGAAACACACTTCTATGCTATGATATATCATTATTACCGGCTATCTTGTGTATCATGTTATCGAATGTTGTGTTATTTTACCATTTTGATTATTGCAAATGTCTATTTATCATACTAGAAGCAATTGCATCTGATAATGTATTTAAAAGTCTTAGAATATGCTGATATTCAACGTAATCAAATTCACGCTCCAAGAGACGAAATCTAAAAAATAAACGTAATAATACTGGATTTCTAATGGCATAAACCCTGTTAAGCTGTAATAAAATGAGTTCAGAATCCAACCTAACAATCAAACTCTGAAATCCAAATGATATGGACTCAGATAATAATTCAATCACTGCACTATACTCTGCAATGTTATTCGTTGTTTGACCGAGGCTAACCCCATGCATGGATACTAACTCATCAGAAGGTGAATAGATAATCCAAGCTGCGGAAGAAATGTTCCATGTACTACGACAAGCACCATTAGCAAAACCAATGTACGTTTGAAGAGACATCGACATCTGCAATATCAAGAGTAAAACCCAGATAAGCAGGAATAGTGATAAGAACACACTCTAAACTAGGCACACTTTTCTAATCTAAGACACACCAGTTGTAAAGAAACTAATCTAACAAAAAATCTCCACACAGAATTTAAGCATAATATCTCTTCAGATAAAGCCCATTTCTGGGTTTATCCAAAGGGACTCTGTCAAAATCTATCAGTTCATAGGCCCCTTTTTCCAGCTTTCGCTTAACAATGTAAGGACCATGCCACATAGGTACAAATTTTCCAGCCCCTAGCTTATCATTTGCTTGATCATATACTAAAACTAGGTCTCCTTCTGAAAAATTGCGAGGTGTCACATCTCTATCATACTGAGCTTTCATTCGTTTTGCATGAGCCTCGTTTGCTAATGCAGTAGTGCGTCGATTAGCTGAGCTAAGTACAAGAAACATTTCTCTTCTTCAGAAGTAGCTAGGAGTAATTCTACGGCTAATTTTAATGACGGAATTTCGCATTCAATAGGTAACACAACTTCTGAACCGTAAACCAATTGAAAAGGAGTGAAACCAGTTGATGTTTTTACTGAGGTCCGATATGCCCAAAGTGCTGAAAATAGCATGGTATGCCAATTTGACTTATGAATACCAATGATTCGTTTGATCACAGTGACTAAAAATTTATTGATAGCTTCAACCAGACCATTAGCTTATGGGTAATATGGAGTAGAACTATCGTGGCGCAAGCCAAGTTGATCTGTCAGTTAAATCATCATGATATTGCGAAAATGACTTCCATGATTCGTAATAGTAGCTTGAGGAACACTGAATCTAGCAATGATATGATTGAATACGAAAGTTGCAGCAGTCTTGCCGTCTGCCAAAAATGTAGGCATCACCTCGGCCCACTTAGTAAAATAATCTACCGCTGAGATAATATATGCATGCCCCCCGACTGAGTGAGGGTTACATGTAATAAAGTCAATACCCCAATTTTTGAAAGGACTGACAGCAATTATAGGGTGAAGAGGAGCGGGTGGTGCACACATTTTATGATCAAAGATCTGACAGTTGTGGCATTTCCAGATTGCATAAATACAATCTTTAAATAAGGATGGCCAAAAATAACCAGCGCGCAATATCTTTTGGGCTATGGCATACCCAGACATATGACCGCCACATGCTCCAGAATGAAAGTCATTGAGAACCTTCTCAGCTTCTTGATGAGTAAGACAACATCGGAAAATAGAATTCGCTCCATGACGATAGAGTGTATCACCAATAATATTGTATTTTTGGGATTGGAAACGTATTTTCCGTCGCTGAGATCGTGAGATGTCAGCCGAAAAGATTGGATTTGGAGATAAAAAATTATATCCCCATACCAAGGATCAAGAGTACTGATAAGAAACAAGGATTCATCTGCAATGGGCTGCTCCGCCATAGTCTCAGTATCAATATGCGGGAAATCACACATTAGTTCAAAAAAAACCAAAGATTTCTTTTCCTTGGATTTTTCAAATTCCAAGTCAAATTCCTGCAGGATAACTATCCATTTGGAATACTTGCCCCCTAGAAACTGTTTGGTAAAGATATACATCATGGGGTTACAATCAGAAATTACTGTGGTTTTGCGTAATAAGATGTAGTGACGAAATCGTTGGACAGCTTGGACAGCTGCTAAGGCCAATTTCTCCACATGTGAGTATTTGATCTCAGTCGGATGCAGATTTTGACTAAGATAGTAAATCAAATGTTCATTGTGGAATTCATCTTCCTGAACTAAAACCATCCCAATGGTGGAATGAGAAGTGGCGAGGTATAAAAAGTAATCCTGGTTGTAATTGGGAGGATGCAGTAATGGTGCATGGGTAAATGCATGTTTGAGTGCATCAAAAGATCGATGAGCGATCTCATCCCAAAAGAATGGAACGTTCTATTTGAACAACTTGGTAAAACCCTTTGTTAACTCGATGTAGTTAGGAATGAAATGACATAAAAAGTTTGCTTTCCCTTGCAAACTTTGGAGTTGGCGAAGAGTCGAAGGAGGAGGTATATTTACGATGGCTTCCACCTTCGATGGATCAACACGAATGCCTGATTTGGAAACAACAAATCCTAGTAAGCGACCTGATTCTACACAGAAAACACATTTGTGTGGATTTAGCCGAATTCGATAATGCCTACATCTCATAAATATAGCTCGTAAATGACTGAGATGATCGGCCCTACGCGATGAATGGGTAGGTAAATCATCGAGATAAGACTGCATAATGTGCTTGATGTCATGAAATGCGTAAGACATAGCCCTTTGAAAATTTTCCCCAACGTTCTTCAATCCAAAGGGTAGTTTGCAATAAGAAAATGTTCCCCACGGACAAATGAAAGTTGTTTTAGGCTGATCAGCAGGGAGTATGTTTATTTGATTGTAACCAGAAAAACCATCCATGAAGGAGAACATTT
This sequence comes from Pinus albicaulis, assembly GCA_034641835.2. Classification (NCBI taxonomy): domain Eukaryota; kingdom Viridiplantae; phylum Streptophyta; class Pinopsida; order Pinales; family Pinaceae; genus Pinus; species Pinus albicaulis. Next base: position 1,446,115,492 of record CM076582.1, on the reverse strand, counting down.
CACTACCGGCACAATCATCAATAATTTGATCGATATAAGGTGTTGGATAATTGTCTTTAGGACAAGCTCAATTAATATCCCTAGAGTTGATACATACTCTTATCGTTCCCTCTTTTTTGTTAACAGGAACAATATTTGATACCCAATAGGTTAAAGGAATTGGATAAATGAATCCTACACGAAGTAATTTCTCAACTTCAGCTTTGATAGCAGCAGCTTTTCGTGGATGTATTTGACGTAAGCATTGTCGGATAGGTTTGGCATCCAGGTAAGTCTTAATTTCATGGAAAAAAATTGATGGATCGATTCCTGGAATTTCTACATATGACCAGGCAAAAACATCACAAAATTCTTGAAATAGGGCTTTATAAGTTTGGATTTCATCGTTCGTACAGGAAGCACCTATATGAATGTTTTCAGTAATTCCTAGCTTAACTGAAATGTCAAGAGGAACCGTTCGAGAGATATTCTCCAAATTTAACTCAGAATTAGAATGTTGCAATGGATTATGTGGTTCTTTAACATAATCAATAGAAAAAATAGAAGAGAAATCATTTTCCAAATGATCAAGCTCAGGTAAAAATGAAGATCGATGATGTAGATCTTCCCATGGTAAATCATCAACAGATAAGAGTTCATGAATTTTCTCATCAGAATGAACAAGATCAGGAAATGTTTTTGTTGCTGAGCTAGATATAGAAAGTGATTCCTCATGTATCACATTCATTGGATCAGTTTCAGTTGAAGAAGGATTGGAAAATGACTGTACAGCCTGATATGGAAGTTCAAAGGGACTCAAAGGCATCGCACCATCAAATGAATCCACCTCGGAATCGGAAGGTACGATCCAAGGATCATCAAAAGTAATAGTATTCGATGAAATAATATGAATATTTGTGATATGAGGCGATACGTTAGGAGGAGGAAAGGAAAAAGTTCCTAGTAAACCGAAATCTTTAATCAAACCTACACCGACATCCTTGTAAGGGATAGTCGTTTTACCGATGTGCTGAATACTATCTATAGAGGTTGGATCGGATGAAAAATAAGTTAGTTGGTTGATTGTAACGATCTTTCCTTTATGTGGAAACTTGATAAGCCAAAAGACCGATGAAACAACAGCAGTCATAGCATAAGACCAACTGCGACCCAGGAGAAGGTTGTAATCAAGAGTGGCATCAACCACTTCCACATCAAGATTTAAAGTTTTTCCTTCTACCTCTATAGGTAAATTCTACAAAATACCAAAAGGATGGAACCCTCGGCCATCAAAAGCCTTGAGAATCGTCGAAGACTGATTGAGTGTGTGATTTCCAACACTGGATTGACATAATACACATAGAAGCCCCTTCATCAATCATAGTCCGAAAGACCGGTTTGTTTTTGACTAATAATAGAATCTGGAAAGACATTTGATGAGGTAGGCATGGTGTACTATTATCTAAATCGAAGTTTATTAGGTTTGAATCCTGAATATCGACAGCTCCTATGGCAGACAATAGTAATTTACGTTGTGCTGGGCATGATTGTAGCACTTCCAAAGCTGACATTGCTAAAGGGGAAATAGCTAAGTCCTCAACAATGTTGTAATTCTGAGTAGCTCTCGCATGTGGATTGAAAGCTGATTTACGAAGTACACCTTTAGCAGGAGGTTTGATTGTTAAGTCTGGATTGGGTTTCTCGATCTATAGTGGATCAAAAACAGGAGGAGGTGTAGTTGATGTGTTTGAATTAGAAGATTTTGCTTCATTACCACCAACAGGATTTTTACTACCATAATCTTGTGATCGCGTCGCAATCCTAACATGAGACATCATCAGAATGGGCTCTTCTGAGGCATTCGAGGAAAAATCAATCATCTTACTATCTTGAGTCAGAAAAGGATCCTTCAAGACAGTAGGCGTTTGAGAACCTTTAACGAATTTCGAAACCTCTGCTCGATGTGGGCATTCTTTGGTAAAATGATCCTCGTCGCAAATGAAACAAGGATAGCGAGATTTGTGTTTTTCGTCAGTAAATTCATTTTTATCTATTTTATCTTTTTAATTTTGTTTGTTTTTATTCTTCCCCTTATTTTTACTGCCAGATTTAGATTTGGTCGTAGATGACTCTATGACATGAATGTCGGAAGAAACTTCAGTGGAAGAATCTCCTTTCAGGGAATCAAGTAAAGTTATTTTAGGATAAGAATTCTATGAATATTTCTTCTTACTTTTAGTACTAATTGAACCAATCATACCATCAGCGGCATGATACCCTGACGGAGCTGCAGTTATTTGACCATGTTTTGGAAGATTACGGATCTTTTCATGTAAAGTACCTGACTACGTATAAACGAGGTCAAGGTACTGAGCCTAAGAAATGAATTTCTCTTCAGTAACAACTCCTACCTTAGCTACATATTCAGTGATTTTGGGTAATAATGATTTAATAAGCCATTCCGCCAAAATTTGATCTGGAATGAAAACTTTCATTAAATGCCTTCTACGTCGCCATTCATGAATATGATTAGAAATATACGTGGACATTGATTGTTTTAGTGAAGTCAATAGTTCCGTGCCATTTTCGTATCTGACAGGCAACTGAAAATGAGTTAAGAAAGCAGTTGCTAATTGATTGAAATTATTAAAAGAGCCTCATGGTAACTCAATGTACCATTTGGCGGCAAGACCAATAAGAGTTCGTTGAAAAAGGTGTAAGCAAATTGAATCATCAATTAATGAATTAGATGCACACTAGAGATGATAAGTCATAACGTGATTTGACGGATCCTCTTCTGACTTACCCTCGAATTTTGGTATATTACTTGGCAAATTATTAGGCATTGGCAGCCAATACGTAAGATAGTAAATTGGATCGTTCGTAAGGCGCGACAAGTTAGGTAAATCTAAAGTTGCAATAAATGGTAACTAACAGTTAGGGTCATGAAAACCTTGAGTAATGAGACCAGTTCTAGGAAGAGGATATCCAGGATAACTTGGAATCATATTTGCATTAGGTATAGTATAACCTCCTGGAAAACTAGGATTAACCGGACCAAACTGGGGTTGTTGAGGTTGTTGATAAGTATAGCCAGGGTACAGTTGATACTGATAAACTGGGTTTTGTGCAATGGGACCGAATTGACACTGTCCCTGATACAGTTGATATGTGAATTGTGGTTGACTTGTGGCAATTGTAGCAATTGTAATTGTACCAGCTTGTCCTGTAGGCATCTGGACCGAAGTCTGAACTAAAGGTCTTGACTGGGGCACAGAGACTTGAGGAATTTGCACGGTAGCAGGGATATAAGAAGACAGAGATACAGAAACTCCAGAAACAGGTGTTATAGGTTTAACAGACGTTGTAGTAGTTGCAACAGTTTGAGGCGGAGTCTGAGGTGTACTAGGCCCAGGCTGCTGAACAGAACCAGGTGCAGGTATTTGAACAGTAGGCTAGACAGGTTGCTGGGTTGGACCAGAAACCAAAGGTTGTCCAGGTTGATTAGGTAACTGCACATTAGGTTGCGTAGCCTATTGAATTTGAGATGGATTCCACACCATTTTCATTCTGGAGTATTGTCCCATAGAAGGTTGTGCATAAGGACCATAGCCTGGTTGAATGTAGGGTTGATAATTAAGAGGTAAATTTCTAGCTCCTTCTACAAATGATTGACCAGAAGGTGGTTGGAAACCTTGAGTTGGGTATTGACCTTGAGGTTGATAACATTGAGGCGCATACTAAATTTGGGGTTGATACGGACCCTGAGGAATATACTGAGTCTGGGGTTGACCTTGGGGTATGTACTGTCCTTGAGGTTGATAACCTTGAGGTATGTATTGTCCTTGAGGTTGTTCTCCAAAATAATATTGTGCCATAGTTTGTCCTGGGAAGAAATTACCTTGAGGTTGCCCCCTAGGCAGTAACTGACTGCCTTGAGGTTTCCTCCCAGGCGGTAAATGAATACCTTGAGGTTGCCCCCCAGGCGGTAACTGACTACCTTGAGGTTGAGGATTGGGAATGTTACCAAACATCATAAAGATTTTCTCTGCATTCAACATTTCAGTTTTAGCTCCATTAATACCAGATGATAATACTTGTTCAATCGGTCGAGGAGTTGCTCCTGAGAAAGAAGCAGAAATATCCTAGTACATCTCGGAGGAATAGAAGGACCACCATGTAAAAATGTTTCTGGTGTTTGGGAAAACATAGATGACTCTCCTGACATGATCGATGAAGGATAATAAGCTCTAGGCGTAGGATGAAAAGGAATTCGAGGTGGTGAAAAAGCAAGACCCGGGTTTTCTAAAAAAATTGTCAAAGATAAATACCAAGCATCACTCCTGATAGGACTGTAGAAAATAGATTCATGCTCCCTAAGATTCAAACACTGTGGGGATTTTGGAAGAGTTACTTCTTCGTCTAGACTGACAAGTTCTTCAATAGAAATGAGGCCAGTAGGAAGATCTTCAGTAATGATATTTATTACTCTAAGTGAACTAGGATCACTAGAAGTTGGAGTAATAAATCCTGAGGATGGTTCCAAAACAATAGGTTCAGTGTCAGGCTCAGAAATTTTAGGTTCGTCAGCTAGTTCACTGGAAGGAGAAATACTACCAGTAAATTTGGAAACTGAAATCAGCTCTTGAATATGTTTTGTTGTTGGTCTTTGATGATCAGGATGAACAACTATAGATGAAATTTTGACTTCTGTTGATCTAATTCTACTGCTACTAGATGATACTAAAGCATGCAACCCTTCAAGTTGGCCTGGTGTATACTCAGGGGGCTTCCCCTGAAGTCTCCGGGACTGTCTCGGTAATTCTGCCACGATTGAATATCAATTAATCACACGCAAACAAAGAAAATTTCAATAAAAACATCTAAAGTCTCTAAAGAAACAAACAGCTGAATCACACGCCTAAAAAATCTAAGAGTTCAAACCACACAAAAACAATAACTTCCCGCACTAAAAATACTAGTTGGTGATGAAATCCAACTTAGTAGAATTTTAATACAGAAAGGGCGGTTGGAACAGTTACCCCGAAAACCTGCTTAATGAAACAGACTGGCACAAGTTTCTTCACAAAACCATCTCGAGTGAAGAGAACCCCCCAAAGAGTCCAAGTGAGTCTAGTCGACGTCTGGTCCAGGTACAGTGAGATCTTTCCTTCACCATCACCTTAGGAAATAATCTTAATTTTATGGACACTAAGGTTACCAATAGCAACAAATACAACTAGGGGAACAGTCTATGATCTGATTCCACATGCAAGGGAAGAGTAACAAAGCTCAATCCCCTTGAAGGCTCCTCAACATGGTCAATCCGAGGTTTACCGACAAGTGACCCCAGTCTCCTCGACAATGGTTAATCCTAGGTTTACCATTTGTAATGTGCTCAGATCTTCTATCTTTCCCAATGAAACAGATTTGATTGTCTCAAAGGTTCAGACATGATCTCGTGATTAACTCGTTTAAGAGAAGCTTCCTAGAATGTATCAATTACAATTGGATTTATTTCCTACAGCAAGATTTGTCTACTTGTTTGTTTTTACTATCTTGGAGAGTTAATTACTCCCTACTCCAAGATACTAGCCTAAGATATATCGGTGATAAGAGCCCTAGAAATATAAAAAATTACTAGATCAATTTTAATTAAGCGTTGTTTTTATGGGCTGTTCTTTAAGTCAATAGGTATGGAAATGAAACTTTGATGGTGTGAAGACTTGAATTCCAAACACACTAAAAAATGCACCTAAAATGATAAGCAATTTGTTTTTCTTTCAATGAAGCCTAGCTAAAAGAAAGAGTTTGAGAAATGCAATTTCTTAAGAGACAATTCTTTCTTTTAACATGAAGAATAAATGAAAAGAAAATATTTTGTTTTTTCAATAAGAACTCAAAACGAGACAAACAATCAATGCTCACAATAAATCCCTTTCACTTTCAAGACTCGAAACTACAAAAAACCATTTTCTTTCAAAAGAGATCTACAAGTTCTAGAAAAGTATTCAAAACTATGAAAAACTAATTTTGAAATCTAAAAACTTTGAAAATCTAATTGAATAAAAACTTCAATTATTTTTGTTGAGATTGTTTTGCTTAGTTGTTTAGTAAACTAAGGATTCATTTGTGTAGAATAACAAACAAATCAAAAAACATCCAGATATGTTTTCTTTTGTAAAAATGAAATTCAGAACTTATAACAAAGTTTGTTCAAAGGTTTGCAAAGAGAAAACTAGATCAATTCCTAAAAAAAGATGGATTTCGCAACCAAGTCAGACTCATCAAGAAGACAAAAATACACTAGTGTGATCTAAGGTATTCCAAGCTTCTGATCTTTGAGTCACTACAGAGACAAAGTGAAAACCACTCCAAGTATGCAAAACTTCTATAAAATCACCCAAAACAAAAATACTATTGGAACTCACTCACAAGAAATTTTTGACAGGAAGAATACAGATCTGGGTAGACACTAAGAAAGCTAAATCAAACTTAAACTTAATCTGGAAGAAGAAATCTAGAAATTTCAAAAATTTTAACAGGGTTCGCAGGCCCCATAAGCAACAGGTGCGGTCCCGCATTGGTTACTCAAGGAAAGTGCGAACATGCCCGCACTATGTATGAAGGCAAAGTGCGGTTCCCAGAAAAATTCAAGAAAAACACAAAAAACTTCAAAAATTTTCAAAGAAAAGTAAACCTAAGCTACCCAAGCCAGTACACATCAGTCAAAAACCAGAAAAAAGTATTTACACAAGTCAAAACAAAGGAAAACCAAAAATCCAAAATCTTTCCCCAGTGGAGTCGCCAATTTGTTGGCCGGATAAACCGATCTTGCGGACAAGACCGATCTCCCTAGTATCAGAAGATAATCTAGCAACAAACAGAAAATTAAATCTATCTTTCTCTAAATATATAATGATTAATAAGTAAATGCTACAAAGGTGTTAAGATCCTACCTCGATTTGTTTGTTGTAGTCTTCCTCTAGTCGCCTGAAAGAGTTATCTTTGAGGACCTGCAATCACAAACAAGAAAACATTAATAGCACCTGAATAGCATATATTTATCAATAATATCCATTATGGTGATCAAGGAATCCATAAAATGAACAATCAAATGACATTTTATTGAGAAAAACAAATTTATTTGTATTAACTTTGAAATAGTAGAAGAACCTTACAACCTTTTCAGCCTTGATGTTGAACAAGTCCTTATGGGGTCTAAAGCAGGAATTTCCTCTACTTTGACAGGTCTTGCACTCTTCTAATTGAGAAATACATAGGTATGTAATCTCTCCTCATAGAATCTCAGTTAAAGGAGTCTAAATTCCAACAGCACTTTACATCAAACAACATTAAAGCTTGAACTCCCTTTGAGGTTGCCCAATGCCTCTTTTTATAGTACAAATGAGGAGATTACAGTTCCAATTATGAAGGGATAGAGTCCTCCTTCAAAGGGATAAGCTCCTCACATCAAGGGGTTAGCTCCTTAAAGCAAGGGATACATGAACCTAAAAGGAACGGATTTGCCACCGCAATATTTCTTCCAAAAGCTTCTAGAAATGACTAAAAATGATATTTTTGAGTTTAATTACGCCCTTTTAATCTTTTACAGGGGTCCGCACTCTTAACACAGAGAAAGTGCGGTCAGGTTCGCAGAATACATTACCATTAGGTGTGGGACCACAGGTAAGAAAAAGAGAAAGTGCGATACCAAAGTTTCAGAGACTTTAAGAGCTTTTCTCTTATTTTTAAGGCTTGACATGAGGAACTGATGTTTTAGACTTACAAAGGAGGAATGTATGAGTGATAATGAGCTCATATAGATAACAGAATGTCAAAGTGACAATTTTCAGTGCAACAGGCATTACTCTTCAAGCTCTGCCCTCTGATACACACCTAGATCCCTAGGTTGATGGTTAGCTAGTAAGCCTAATGGTACCTAGATAGGATGAAATATTTATTCCATGTTAGTCCCACCCAAATAGATTTCCCTGGTCAAGAATCTAGTCCATGGCATCGTGAGTCCCTAAAAAATTTAAATACCTTGGATATATTTCCCTGGTTAGGAATATAGTACATGGCATTGCAGTGCCTAAACTCTTCATAGTTCATATAGTTTGAGATCTTCCTTGTACTGAATACATCCGTAGTTAAGAGGGAGTGTTGAAAAATGTAACTAGGTTTGGTCTTCATAAATGTATTTGAGTCATTATGTAATGTACTTGTTAAAAGAATGAAAAAGAAAAAGAATTATTTTATTACAGTGACTTATTAAATCATGGGTTTAATGCTTAGGTCATATTTTATTAGTCAAAGTCCCCATTTTGGAATTCTAGGATTTATACTGAGTCATTAGATTCATTGTACATTTAAAGAGACACTTCTTGGGCTTTTGAATCATGTAAAAAGAATTATTTTTGAGTCAAAAATGATTTTTTTCACCTCCACACCAAATCGGCCCTTTCTTATTGAAGTCGTCCTCGATGGGGGAAATTTGACCCACAAGAAGCCTATATATATATAGTGTAGTTAGATTCATTTGGAAATCCAGTCAACAAATTCAATACACAAAAGAAGTGGTGCAGAAAAAGTGTGAAGTGCAGGAGGAAGAAGTTGGAGTACAAGATTAAATTTGTTGGGTTCTCTCTCTCTCTCTCTTTTCTGTGACGATACTTGGCCATTACAGGATCAAAGTTGTTGGAGTTGTAGGGTCGAAGTTATGCTATTGCAGTAGGTCGAAGTTTCAGAAGGGTCGAAGTTGCTAGGGTCGAAGTGTTACTGCTCCATAGGTCGAATTGCTGCATAGATCGAAGTACTGGATAGGTCGAAGTAAGTTGTTGCTGCATAGATCGAATCAAATTGTTGCGGCAAGGTTGAAGGTCTAGATCAAATCTGTTAGAGGGAAGGGTTGACTTGGTGGTTGGACGAGGTCTGTGTCTAAGTTGAAGAGTCTTAGGAAAAAATATTGAAGGAAGATATTTTGACTGGAGTTTCCCCTAAATACAGGTTTTGCCTTGGCATAATGCCTACATCTTGTGTCTCATGTTTTTGGGATCTTCATACACACATAATTTGGTAATTTTTTGATGAAAGATAATATAACAATGAAGTAAAATAATCCAACATAATTCTCAAGTAATTAGTAAGAAAGAAGAAATCAATCCCCAAATATACTTCCTTTGATTTCTCAACACAAAGCCCTTGGGTATCCAAGTCATCCCATTCCAAATATGTCATGCTAATAAGGTATATTTATTACCCCATATAATGCTTTGTGAAATTGTTGTTGTACAAGAAAATCCTTTACCTTTAGTTTCCACAACGTAAAATTATTTTTGTCGGAGAACACCTCAACCTTGGTATTCGTCATTTTTGCCATTTTCCTTCTACATAGGCTCCTTTTATTTAAATGATTAGGTTATATCAAAGTTTTGATATGAATATTTCAACTAGGGTTTCCCCTTTTTAAATTATTTTCTTCCCTTTTTTAAAATATAATTTTACAAATTTTCATCCTTCTGGGCTTTCCACTAGGGTTTTAAAAATTCTATTTTTTTCTAATAAATGAAAATCTGCTTCCCTTTTCTAGAATACCCAAACAAATTATTTTCTCTTCTTCAAACAAAAACCCACTTCAGTTTGAGAAACCTATAACTTTAATAAATAAATTAGTGCATATAAAATTCTTTGAAAACATATTTTTATCATAACAATTCTTATTGATATTATTTACTGTTAACCACAACTTTACTAGGGTTTTAAAAAATAAATATTCACTATCTTGCTTGAGATATTTAGCCGACATGTCATATTTCCATTTCTCTCTGTGACTGCAATGGTTTAATGATATGAATATAGGAAAATTAGTTTTGTTGTGCTAGCTCCCTCATCAGTATAAATTAAATGTGTTTAGGATCATCTCAAATTAGCCAGTTATGTGAGGGTTTATGTGTCAAGTTTTGTGTTTTTCTATGAGAAATTCATGAGTTAATTAGATGCTAAAAACACATGTACAAAAATTAAATTGCAGAGAAATAATACACAACAAACACATTACACAGTAGCTAATAACGGATTTCACCCTCCTGGGCTACATCTCCATGGACCTGCTTCAATGGCTTTGCCCTCTTTGGATTAAAGGTAAGTTCTCTGATTACATGCACCTACAATGCTCCAATGTCTTTTCAACTTGATCCATTGGATTCAGAAGACCCAAAAACCTCAAAATAGACTCTTCAAGCTCTGCAAATGGTCTTCAGGTGATCTAGACATGGCCTCCTCTCCTCGTGGCCCTCGGCTTCTTTAATCTTCGAAGTGAAAAAAAACTTACAGAAGTTCTCCTTTGCCTCTGAAACCTACACCATCATGCTCAAAGCATCCAAATAATCTAGGATTGACTCTTATTGAGCCTAATTTGGTCGAATAATGCTTCAGTTATGGTTTCCTCAATTTTGGCCTAAGAAACCCCTGCAAATCAAAAGAAACTCCAGTTAACTCTGCCACATTTGGGAGTTTCGCCAAAAATGGTGGAATCTGCCAATTAGTACTAATCCACACTTAAATTAAACTTGAGATTAGTTATTGGTTAACGTGCATTTAATTGGGAGTTTAACGCTCTAAGCGCGTTTTAACATTATTTGGATTAAATATTTATTTAGCGCATAAAACAATGGTTAAGGGTTAATAAAACCCGCATTAATATTAACATTTGTGCATTAGTGTAAGCCCTGGCCATGGTCATGAGCACGAGGTTGTATGTGATGGGGCTGGCCCCCATATCCTTCCGCCCGAACGTATTTCAAACATTAAATATATGTTGCGCCCATTACATGTTAAGTCTCAAAGCTCGGGTGTGGTGGTAAGTCATTTGGTTTGTGTGGGGGAGGTCGTGAGGTCGACCCCGACCTCTACCCTTCCGCCAATACATAAAATTTTGCTCCACATACAATATTAATTTCGATCCATACTTAACCAACATTCGACCTTTGGGAGGGGCACGTGACGACCTCCGGGCTAGCCACGTGTCAGCATCCCATTGGTTCTTCAAAAACCAACCAAAAACTGCCAACAAGCTTGGATATTTGACCAACCATAGCTTGACACATTTCAGCTTCCCATTGGGCCAAAGAAATGCTCATTTTGACCAAATTTTGACCCCTTTGACCCTGCTTGAATTTTTTTTTTTAAATTCGCCTGTTTGGTCAAGCAGACAACATGCTCTAAATTTCACAAATGAACTCTGTTTTCGACGAAAAAAATTTGTGCAAAATTCATGGCGACGAGACCTATCTGGTCGTTCTAGTTTGGATCAATTCTGAGCACTTTTTATTTTTAGAAAAATTTTGTCCCCAATCCAGATTCCGATGACTCCTTCCAACTGATAGGATTTTGGACCCACAAAAGTTGGTTATCTGATGAGAGCTTAATACTCTTCTCTTTCCCAAGCTCTATCAGCTTGATTCTACTTGGAAAAATCTCCATGACAACCACTTGGGTTCACTGACATGCCTTGCCTTGCAAATGGCTTGGCACCTCAACCAATGTCCTCCTTTTGCTGCTGACCCAATCCAAAAATTGTTGGATGCTTGCTAACTAATAAAACAACTTGTTGTACCAAAGCGATCCTTCGGTGCTTGGAAAAATAACTAATGACCTTCCCACTCAAAATCTTGTTCCTCCTTTGCACACACATGCATTCGATGCAAGATTCTCCTTAGAAACCACTTTCCCATGTTAAGCCCATCTGAGTGAACTAAAACAATGAGTTCCAATATCAGTAATCACATGAAAATAAATGACCATTATTTTGACCTCCACGGTTCCAAATTCCACATCTGGAAAAATGCATTCACCATCTCTTTCGCTTCTTGGTGTCAACACATCAAATTGTCTACAATGGCTATTGTTTTGGTTGTAATATTTTTGGAATCTTGTCCCTTTTTTCCGCTTATTGACTACATCATCCTCTTGTATTTACATGCTTCTCATGCCATGATTTGAGAATGAAGGCTAATCATGAGCCTCTCGCTCAAGAGTGGACCTTCCAAAAACCTGCGAAATATTGTCACGAGAAAAACCATTAACTTGAAAAACACATTATGCAAGAGCACAAATTGACGACCTCTTTATTTTTCTCCTTCAAAGAAACAAATGTCACATCATGTGAACATCGCCATGTACTCTTACATCTTGGTGTACAAACTCATCGACAAAACATGTCTCTTCAAACAACTGACTCTCAAGTCAAACAAAAGCATGTACAAATTGTCATCTTTGCTGCATCTAAGTGAGTCAACATAACTCCACTTTCGAACATCTTGCTTCGTGCAACATGAAACATACTTTCAAGAGAAAATAAATTCATTCAATTGGCAAAGAAATGCATCAATAAGGGAAGATTTGCATCAATCATCAAAAGAAATGCAAGGCCTTAATTGGTTCAGAAATCTAACCATCTCTTTCCAAACCACTTCAATGGCGCTTCTTTCAACTGCACTTCATCATGTGAATCATGCTGACCCACATAAATTATGGAATCCTCTTTTCCATTCTTGTCAAGATCTCTTTCCACATTCTTCAAATGTTGTGGACAAGTTGTTGGATACAAAGTCCAACACTTGTCTACAAGATGACCTTGCTTATGGCAAGGAGTGCAAACAATTGCATCTTCTTTTCAACATGGTTTTCATTGTCCATTAGACATTTGGCTTTCTGGTTCCTTTGTTTTGAAAGTTTCTTGTGTATGGATATCTTCTTCCAACATCTTCAAACAGTATGGTTATTCAAACCACAAAAGGAACATGTAAACTTTCTCCAAATCTTATGTGAGGATTTTCCATGCTTATCATAATAAAAAGAAACTTGATTAAAGGAAGATTTATACCTTGCACATTCACCTTTGTCGCCTTCTTAAGGAGGTTAATTTGATGAGGTAGTGGCTCTCTTTGGAATACCAAAAATGGCTTCAATGACTTTATAGCTTTGAACATCCTCTTGTTTTCCATTTCCATTATTTTCATGCTTATGAGAAACTTCTTGCAAAGTGTGTGTAAACTTTTTGCATTCCTCATGAACACAAACTTCACAAGCTTGAGGTAATGAACATGTAATGAAATTCATTCTTGGAACACCTTCATGTGCCTCCTTGGCTTTGGAGCATTCTCCATCATGTTGTCCATAACCAAGACCCAAATATCTAGGCCTTTCCTCAACAACAATTGGCTCAACTATGCCTTGTGCATGTTTTCCTAACCCTTTACCTTCATAGCCCATTTTCATCAATAATTTGGACCCTATTACTCTAGTGTGTCTTTAAAAATCATATACACATTCGTTTTGGGAAGAAATAGAAGATAAACTTGAAGTGTATACCTCTTTTTCATGCACATACTTGGCTAAGGTTTCCTTAGAATCATGGAGTTGAGTCTCCATCTTATGCAACATTTCAAGAATCTCTTGCTTCTCCTCCTTCATGAAAATCAACTACTCTTTAAGTATAGTGTTCTCCTTCCTATCTTCAACTAACTCTTGCACCATTCCTCTCATGATGTAAAGCTTCTACAACATATCATTATCAAAGAGTCTTGCTAAGGAAGATTTACTAGAAATAATTCTTGATGAAGTTTCCATCACTCTTGTAATTCATAAAACGCTTCTTTGATGTGATTTGAGAGCCAAGTCCTCAATCTTGAACTTCTCCTTACACACATAAAATTGAAAACAGTTAAATTCTCCTTGCACAAATGCAAAACCAATAGTTAATTCTCTAACTAACTTTGGAAAACCATATCAGGGCTAGAATGAGCTAAGATGTGCTCTGATACCAACTTGATCTGAATAGGGGCAAACTAGTTTTGTTGTGCTAGCTCCCTCATCAGTATAAAATAAATATGTTTATGATCCTCTCAAATTAGCCAGTTATGTGAGGGTTTATGTGTCAAGTTTTGTGTTTTTTTATGAGAAATTCATGAGTTAATTAGATATTAAAAACACATGTACAACAAGTAAATTGCAAAGAAATAATACACAAAAAACACATTATACAGTAGCTGATAACGAAGTTCACCCCTCCTGGGCTACATCTCCATGGACCTGCTTCAATGGCTTCGCCCTATTTAGATTAATGGTCAATTATCTGATTACATGCATCTACAGTGCGTCAATGGATTTGAAACCCAATCCATTGGATTCAGAAGACCAAAAAACCTTAAAATAGAATCTTCAAGCTCTGCAAATGGTCTTTAGGTGATCTAGACATGGCCTCCTCACCTGGTGGCCTTGGGCTTCTTTATTCTTCAAAGTTAGAAAAACACTTACAGAAGTCCTCCTTTGCCTCTACAACCTACACCATCATTCTTAGATCATCCAAATAATCTAGGATTTACTTTTCTTGATCCTAATTTGGTCGAATAATGCTCCAGTTATGGTTTCCTCAATTTTGGCCTAGGAAACCCCTCCAAATCTGGAGAAACTCCAGTTAACTCTGCCACATTTGGGAGTTCCGCTGTAAATGGCGGACTCCGCCAATTAGTGCGAATATGAACTTAAATTAAACTGGAGATCAATTAGTGGTTAACGTGCATTTAAATGGGAGTTTAGCGCTCTAAGTGTGTTTTAACATAATCTGGATTAAAGATTTGTTTAGCGCATAAAACAGTGATTGAGGGTTAATAAAACCCGCATTAATATTAACCTTCGTGCATTAGTGTAAGCCCTGGCCACGGTCATGAGCGTGAGGTTGTATGCGATGGGGCTAGCCCCCATATCCTTCCGCCCAAACATATTTCAAAGTTTAAATATATGGTGCGCCCGTTACATGTTAAGTCTCAAAGCTCAGGTGTGGCGGTAAGTCATTTGGTTTGTGTGGGGGAGGTCCCGGGGTTGACCACGACCTCTGCCCTACATAAAATTTTTCTCCATATACAATATGAATTTCGACCTAGACTTCACCAACATTTGACCTTTGGGAGGGGCATGTGGCGGCCTCTGGGCTAGCCACGTGTTAGCATCCCATTGGTTCTTCAAAAACCAGCCAAAAACTTCCAACGAGCTTGGAGATTTGACCAATCACAACTCGACACATGTCAACTTCCCATTGGGTCAGAGAAATTCCCATTTTTATCAAATTTTGAACCCTTTTACCCTGTTTGACCTTTTTTTGAAAATTCGCCTATTTGGTCAAGCAGATAGGGGGCTCTAACTTTCACATACGGACTCCGTTTTTGACGAAACGAATTGCATCAGATTCTTGGCAACAAGACATCTCTGGTATTCTAGTTTGGATAAATTTTGATCACTTTTAATTTTTAGCATATTTTTGCCCCCAATCCAGATTTCGATCATTTAACTTGAAAATTTCATGTTGTTGCTCTTGGGCTCCAGTGTGGGCCCCTATTTTGCTACTTAGAAACTCCTACATGGACTTCCATTTTTATTGATCTGAATTCCTTTAGTGGTTGTCTACACCCTCTGATTACCTCTGAGACTTCCCTTTTTATTGATCTTCCTTCCTTTCATGGTGGTCTACAACCTCTGATTACCTCTGACAGCACACAGTTCTATCTCAGATGACTTGGACTCGTACCACCTTCTTTTCTTCACACAAATCTCTTCTACAATCACCACATTCTTCTACAAGTTTCTGTTTCTACATGGGCTCTTCTTGGGTTTCACATTGTAAGACAAAACTACTAACTAGCCTGACTTTACCTTGGCGCTCTTGGCTCACCTTTCCCGCCTCTCTCTTTGGTAGCAATCATAACTTTTATCTCACAACCTTCACAACCACATGGATTTAATACCACTTGTTGGTATTTTGAGCCCATAAAAAATTAAATAAGAAGTGAAATGTACACAAGAGAAAGAAAATAACTTCACACAAATAGACACAATATTTATGTGGTAAAACCATGACAGTGTGTCAAGGAAATCTCCATGGGGAAAGGGATTGGAATGCTTTATTATTCAAGGTCAACAATGACTCTCCAACAATATAATAAGCGTCTCAAGAAACAAAATTTTAATGGAAAGACATCGTTACAAAAAACTTCCTATCATTATGCAACTGCCTACTAGGTAAAAAAAGGCTCACTGAGGTAAATTACATTTACAAAATATTTTAATTATTGTCACTATTAACATTTATTATATCTGAAGAACTCATTTAATCCCAATCACTAATACTAATAAATATTACCATGATTATTTCTTTCCAATTAAAAGAGGCCTTGAAATGTGTGCATCAAACACAAAGTCTTATCAAATAATAATCTATAGAAATTTTCTTAATTACCTCGTAAAATTGGGTAAAGGTATTGGCCAAAGACTATATGCAGAAGAATAATATCACAATAAAAATTTCTTGTGACAATTTTGTGTAAAGTTAATGAACTTTGTAGTGTATGTGGAATTTATGTACACGTAGATTGGTTTCTCGGGATCATCATACTGCAGATAGAGTTTTTTTATAAAAAAAATCTTGTCGCAATCGGAACAAATAAAAATTCCCAAATATAAATTACACTTTTAAACAAATGGAATGCTAGATCCATTAGTGGATTCTCCTATATGGTGCCTCTTTGAAAAGGAAAAACCTGGCAGTAAAATTTCTATCAGAAAATTCTGAGATGTACACATGTAACCACCTAAATATAAAATAGATAAAGAATATAAGACCTCATAAGTTTCATGGTGTGATATAAAACATAGTATGTTTTCAACCATGTGTGGTAAGTAAACAAACTCATAAACACCACTATCCATTACTAAAAAACAACAGAGAGTGGATACATGCACCCATACATCTTCACTCCATAAGGCAAGGAAAGAATTGCAACGCAAAGTTTTTGTATGAAGAACAATATATCTTGATATTAACAAAATAGGCATAGAAGAGGGTTAACATACATCATACAAGATTTTTCAACTAAAACATTCAACTAAATGATTCATTTCCAAATATTAGAGTTGTTTGTCTCCAAAGCCTAATTATTCCATATATGTGACACAAGACCATACCTTTTACTGGCCCAATATGTTTCCAACGTATATCCCAACATTTGAATTTAAGTGACTCCTCGTGAGGCCCATGAATGGAAATAAGGTAACATTCTTCACTTGAACAAACCAAGAGAAGAAATGTCCATTTTCCAACCTAGATGATTGTGGAAGTGATCCATCAACTCTATGTGTGCTAGCTAAAGTCTAATGAACTCTATGTGTGCTAACTAAAGTATAATGAATATGGACACTAGTGCAAACCTAATTAAACATTAATATTGGCATGGTATGTACCTGTAGGATGTTGAGTTAGACCTATGTAGATTTTAAACATTGGCATAATATATACATGCAGGTTGCTGAGAACAAGGATGCATATCTCTTGTCCACACAATACAAATGGATATTGTATCAATTGTTGGAACTCAGATATACAACCTTGATTTTTCGAGTGTTGATATCCATATAAAATCTAAGAATAGATGGGTCTCGGCATTCCACAAATTTATTTTCTTAAGGTATTACGACAAGTTAAAAGTTTGTGAAAAGAACATTCCACAGTAAGATTGGATATCCATCCACACACACTAGCCAACAAATAAGAGAAGCTACATAGAATCTTTTAAAATATCGGCATAGTTTCATGTTAACTTTGGATTTGCCAAGCATTGAGAGGAATCAAATCTCTTAGGAATGTAAATTTCTTTTTGAGTGCAAACCTTGAGAAATTGTTTGCACCTCCAAATATTTTGATTCCTCTTGGCGCTTGGTAAATTCATAGTTAAAATGGATATATGTAGGTTTTTAATAATACTATTTATATTATATATAAATTTCACATCTATATATATAGAAATATTTTTAATTTTAATTTTACGAAAATCTATATATAACTACATACATGTATTTTTATTTGACATTTTTAAAGATATTTTTGTGTGATATGAATAGTTTGTATGTGTGTGTGCATAAATTAAAAAAATGTATATTGTAAAGATTAAGTTTTTGTATATTTACTAATTAAATTTAAATATGATATTATAGTTACAAATATGAAAGATCATTATTTTAATTTATATGGTAAAATGGATCTTAAGTTGCAGCTATTATTGGGGGAGGTAGGAGTGGGAAGGGTTATCTATTGCCCTGATGAAGAAATCGAGATTCAATATGCATGGGCTTGAGGGTGCTACAAATAACCAAATTTTTTTTTTGGCTTTGTGATAGGGGCTAGAGCTACCTATTTTGAAGGAAAATTTAGCAATTGATGGTATTTGGGAACTCCATCCTTGTTCAGAACCCAATTCTCTAGTGGATAAAATGTAAATTGGGATAGTTGAATTTCATTATGTCAAAAGGCATTTGAATTCCAAGGAAAATGCCTTAGATAATAAAGGAGTCTCCATGGAACAAGGGATGTTGGCCCAGGGTAATAGCAATAGTATTTTAAACCTGTACCATGAGATTCGAAATCAAATGTCAAGCATTTTGTGCAATGATCAGATTAACAGAAAATAGTGGAAAGATAAGTTATTGGGAGGAATCATGAACTCATGTCAAACCTTGTCCTCGTCTCATGATCCTCTAGAATAAGGGCCATTATCCTCAATGCAAAGATTCGTATTTGGAAGTGAAAGTCCACAGGTGACAAAGCAAGACGGAGTGTAAGTGAAAACATGGAGTGTGAATCGAAGACTCTAGTTTTCAAGGAGAAAGAGGATATTTCCTATCAGCTCAATTACATCACTGCAAATATGGAGCATACATTATCTTTCCTCAATTGACAAGGGGAAATGGCGGTTGCAAAGAATCAGGCTCAACTACTACTCCTTAACCAAAAGAATGTTTTGCTTCAGAGCAAGATCAACACATTGCAAGTTAAACTGGATAAATTGGACCTTCATTTGGGAATATCTCGAAATGATAAGTAGAGGGGGTGTAGAGGGGATCAATGCGAGAAAGGAAACACATGAGGAGGTGGAAATTCACCAAGTCCCTATTCCATAATAGATGAAGCAAGATGTTGAGGGAATTGTTGAAAATAAAATCGAAGTTGGGTCGTCGAATGTAGGCTAGTCTATTTATTTTTCTTGAGTTATGTATTGTAAGCATGTTTTAGTTTTAAGAGTATTTTGGAAGGTTCTCAAATGTAAGTTTAGATATACAATAAGTATGAAGCGAAACATGAACAAAGGTATTTTTTTTACATGTCTAAATCTAGTAGCAGATGAATGAGTTGAATATGTAATATGTAAAAGGATCTGACCTTGTAACCAGTTTGATATTTAATATATACTAACGTAACCATTTTGTTAAAAAAAAGTTATAGCTATTATTTTTATATTTTTATATATTTCACATCTCTATATATAAACATATTATTCTCTCTCTCTCTCTCTCTCTCTCTCTCTCTCTCTCTCTCTCTATATATATATATATATATATATATATATATATATATATATTTGTGATCTAGAGGAACCCAACTAGTAAACCTCTAGGGAATGCTATATGACCTCCTCTTCGTAGCCCAGGTCACAAGATGTGGATTTGAAACTGAGTCTTTGGAGTGTTTGGAGTTTGAAATCGAGTTTAATTTCACATTTCTCAAATTAACCAATTGAACTACCCTCCCAACTCTAATGATATATTTATTAATTAGATTTAAAAATAGAATTATGAAATATTAATATTTAAATTTCGTTTTATCATATATATATATATATATATATATAATTTACTCTCAAAGAAATTGTTTGTAATTTTGTTAATAAAAATAAAATTAACAAATAAATAATAATAATAATAATAATAATAATAATAATAATTATTATTATTATTAATATTAATATTGCATATTATTATTATTATCATTATTATTAAAAATAAAATTAACAAATATTATTATTATTATTATTTAACTTGAATTAATAATAATAATAATATTATTATTATTATTATTTCGCCATAATATCACTTTATTTCATGAATGTAAAACATTTTTTAATTTAATAAAATCATTAAAAAAAATTCAAGTTTATTTGACATTTTTTTGGAGCTTGACTATGCCCTAAAAGTTAAGAGCTCATCTTCCTTAATTTTTTTGGGTCTGGACTATGCTCTAAAAGCTAAGAGTTCATCTTCCTCGGATGTAAGGAAAGATTCCTCAGATGTAAGAAAAGAGGTTAATGGCCCAAGACCTAGAAACACCTTGGTAGGAGTGAAACCTACATGAATCACCACCCTATAACAGTTTTTTTTTAATAACAAAAATGAATCAACTTGCATTCACAAATCACAGCCAATAACAACTATCCTCACTATAGATTCAACAACTAAATTATAATAAATTTTTCCACACTGTTATAAAAAAAAACACACACAATTACATATTGCATATTTATCTGTAGAAAAAATTATTTCCCCTTTATTATCAGGCACGTGTGCAAAAGTTATTTCCACTTTATCATCAACAACATGTTAGGTAAACCCAAGGTGGCTCTAACTCTACCAAAGCTCGTGCAACACTTGTAACTAACTGACAGAACAATCACTAAAAACAATACACCGAGGAACAAAAGTGCTAACACAAGCTAAATAGAAGCACGTTCTATCGTCATCACACAGTTTAAATTCTATAATCTCAGAGCTGTGGCAGAACTGCTCTACGAAGTCGCATGAACACTTGTAGTCCCTGAACACCATACCCGGCTTACCTAACCTCAAGTCCTACTCCATGTCAATGCAAAAACGGTCTAGGGCTGTGTCTAGTGGTAAGTTGGGATCCAAATCCGAACCGGCATATCTAACCCAATAAAGGGCTGGGTTAAATTGGAGAAGCGTTTTACTGAATAAAATCCATTGCAGTCAAAATAACAGTAAAATCTTACGCAAATACCACTTTCCTATAAAGCTAAATCAGCAATCTAAATGTGGACACTTTTCCCTAATTATTTCCCTGGACCACGAAACCCAACTTCTTACAAATATCAGAGATTTCAGCAGTCCTGAACTGAAACTTCCATTACAACCTCGTAATCCATGGCGGTGCTTGGATCTCGCGACCAACTGAAATAAGCTACACAAAGTATTTTCATTCAGATTTGCCACAGAATTCCCAGAAAAGACGAACCAAAAAAGGCGCTGACTGATTTTGGCGATTGTCCACATTGTAAAGCACTAGTGACCTCCTCCTCCTGCTAGAACGTGGACTAAACATGCGAAAGAACAGGGTTTCGAACGTTTAATTTGTTGCGGAGTTTCAATTCCCTTTGATTTGGCTTTGATGGCCATATATTTGTCTCTTCGTTGAACCGCGGTTTTTATCCCCAGAGAGAGGGTTTTTCCTTGATGCTGACATTCACAGAGTTAGGGTTCTGTGGTTCTTTGTGAAAAAAAATGAAAGAGTTGGGACTGCCCTTGGCCAGGCGCTCTCGCAGGGAAGCCAGCACAGGAGTGGTTGATTCAGGGGCTCGTTCGACGGAGCTTGAGAGGGCTTCCATTTCGATATGTAGTTAATGAATGGGGAAAAAGCTGAAGTATACTCTGGTAGGCATGGGGAATGGGGAATGGGGAATTTTGGGGCTACCTATCTGAGGGTGTGAGCGAATGAATCTGTATCGAATGCTGTGCTTTTGCTGGTTGAATCTTTGTCTGGCTAAATACTCAATTCACTCTTTTCGCACCTGCTTCCGGCTGCACACTTATACTCATAAATGTGTCTGGTCTTCTCTGCTACTGCGTAAAGTCATTGCCTGAAAACAAGGCACTAGGGTTTTTCCGTGGAATCTACTAGTGGAGCAAGCTCCGGAATCGCTCGTGGAATATACTTGTCTTCTGGGCGAAGAAAAGTCTTAAAATATTATTTAAAATAACTTTAAAAAATGAGGGAGACGATATGCCCTCAAGTTAACTATTCTATTTTGGAGAAAATGCCCTGCGATATCTTATTATTATAATTGATATTCTCAAAAGAGTTGGAGGAGATAATTTTATTAAAATTTGTCAAATTATAACGAGGAATACGGTATTTTATATTTTGATTTAATAGTAATTTATCAAATATTGTAATGACTAATAAACATTTTACCAATAAACTAATATATCCGATGCATAAGAGTTATTGACCCAAAATAAATGAAAATATATTTTATTTAAAAAAATAAATTTTTTGAAGATACATTTAAGCATAACTTTATTCAGTTTTTGAAAAATAGAAAATAATTATATAAAAAAAATTGATTCAAGCACATCATATTTTTTATTTTATTTTTTTAAATTACATTATTTAATTTTAAACTCAATTAAATTAATTAAAGAACAAAAACAAAAGCAAAACCAAACCAAACTTGTGTGGAATGAAGTCAATCACGAAGAAGTATGAATAATGATCAAATTAATCTGCAACGTAACCGCTATGTTGCACAGTAGATCCACAACCAGTGCCATGGCCATCAAATCTATGTGTTACAGTCCCTCCATTAACATTGAAATCACAATCATCATAAGGGCAATGCCCAAATTTCATATGAAGTTGCGGGGGAGGCCCTGCCTGTGGCCTATGAACACCAAACAAAGGGAAACCGCCAGGATCCACCAAGTAAAATCAATGGGAAGCAACTTTACTGTCTTGTGAGTAAGAGCTTTAGTGGCTTCTTTCATCAAGTCCTTCACCAACTCGGAGATGACAGTAGTTGCAGCTTCTATGAAACAGTTCGCCAATCTCTCTGCCATTTTCAATTCTGCCAAACTACTAAATCTGCCCAAACAAACAAATTGGAGTGTTAATAAGAGGCTCCTGAAATCTTCAATAATAAACTATAAAAAATGAAAAAGAGTAATACTAAACAGCAATATCAAATCTACATCTAAAGTGTAACCCACCCAAATCATTTCTAAAAATCTGAATAACCAGAACAGGGTAAGTCTTACCATATATCCCAAAGAAGACGAGTCCTGTGGCTTGGACGCACATGATTTTAAAAAGACAGGCCTTGAATGGCCTTTTATAATTTTTGAAAAACTCTATGTCTTGGAGCTGTGGTGTTCGGCAGGGTACTGTTTGTTAAAGATTCCGCAGGAATGTGACCAAGTGCTTTGGTCATCACCTTTCAAAGCACTATTCTTTCTACTACATCACCTTTCAAAGAACTTTCTTTCTATTACATCACCTTTCAAGGCACTATTCTTTCTATTAAATCACCTTTCAAAGCACTATTCTTTAGTGCTTTGGTCATCACCTTTCTATTACATTCCTGCGGAATCTAATAGAAAGGTCATACGTCGGCGTATGCACTTCAGATAAGGACCCAGTAGAAGCTTTAACAAACAGTACCCTGCCGAACACCACAGCTCCAAGACAAAGATTTAAATGTAATAGACGGAATCTAATAAAAAGGTGCAATGGTCATTTTATATATATATATATATATATGAACAACATATATATGAGAATATCTAATCTGTAGGTGCAAATGTCCTTTTCAAGTGTGGAAATTTTCTTTAATTCAATACATATATGAGAATATCTAATGCAATACATGAGAATATATGTATGCATATAATTACTTGCATTTATGGATTTTGCATATAATTACTGGTATTTATGGATTTTCCTATGCATGAAGAATAAGATAATTTTGGGAAGAATGATACTCAATTTTGGAGTTCAATGCATAGAGTGTGTTTTGTAAATTTGATTTTCCCAATTGTGATCTTTTGGAGTTTCATGTAGAGAGCGTGCTTTGTAAATTTGATTTAATTTCTCAATAGAGATGATATTTTTAATGTTTAATACTTTTTTTTAGATTTGTTGCAAAGCTTGCTAAATTTTACTCCATAGACTATCACAAGAATATGTGAATCTTTTACATGTGAACACATTAAATTTTATTAATGACTATTAAAGTCATGGTAAAATTGTAAGTTAGATAAGGCTTTGAAAAGATAACCAATTAAATTTAGCAAATAGTCTATAATACCATCACAGTTCAGAAATTTTAACAAAGTTTCTAAAAGTTACATGTTAAATTTTGTTTGGAGCTAAAAGTTTAATACATACTAAATTTTTCCCATAACAAATTTTGTGATTTAGAGAAAGATCAAAAAAAGTCTAGTACATGCTAAATTTTTCCAGTAACAAATTTGGTCATTGGAGCAAGATCAAAAATAAAATTATTTCGTCAGTGGAGAAAGATCAAAAGTAAAATTATACTGTTGGTTGATGATCCCATCAAGCAATCAATTAAAAGTGAGGTATATACGTTATCACTCATCAAATGCTAAATGAAATGTGAGTTGTTTATTTTATGTGTGATTAACCAAAATGTTTGGATTTTACCTTATCAGTAGATCTATAAAAGTGTGGGGTTTACCTCATCTCTTTTGGAAAAAGGTTAGGAATTTTACCCCATGGAAAGATTTTGGGTTGCATTTTGGAAAATTTGTAAATTTTATATGGCAATGTATCTCTTAGCACTTTTTAATTTAGGGTATGTGTTTTTTTCCTTGTAACTTTTATTTCAAGTGGGATTTATTATTAGAGTAAAATATATTTACATGTATTTAATGGATTAAGTTTTATTTAAATAGCACTCATGTTAATACACATAAAGAAAAATAATTAGAGTTGTAGATGACATGGTGGGGGTGGATGGCCTTGGTGTCGACTCAACACTCCACTTGGTGTGGCACTTGGATTGGGGTTCCATGTTGCAGTAACATTGACATGGTGCCAAAGGTGAAAGTTCTCAAATAACCATATTTCAACAATCCCTACAATTTTAATAAAGTTTATACCACCGGAAATTTATTGATGAGCATAAGGTGATGGAAATCTCATAATAGAGTTTTCATTTAATTAAGAACATACAAAATTTGACACCCCATACCTTTAACAAGGTATAAAGGGTAAGGGTATGCTACAAATAAAAGGATAATATCATTTCCTTCCACTAGTTGGATGCATTCATTATACTCTTCAATTATTTTCTAATCGAACCCAAGAGAGATTTAGAGAAATGCATTTCTATATAAGAATCATTTTCCATAATTTCTCCTTTATGAGGGCATTCCATAGTGATTTTGTTGCTATACTTTTACCAAATAAAATCCATGTTCTTCATTCCCTACCTACCCAAAACTTTTGGAGTTGCAATCATTTTCCACTTAACTAGTTGATTCCCATTGTAACCATTTCTTCCTTGCCACATAAAATTAAAACAAAAGAATTCATTTTTACAAGAATACCTTTGGGTATATGAGTTAGGTTTTCTAGTACATTGGAATATATTATAGCACTAAATTTATCATAACCAATATACCTCCTCTAGAGAGCCACCTATTGCACCAAAAAGAGATGTGTTTTTCAATTTAGATTGAAATGGGTACCAATTTAACTTTCAATAGCAATTAATATTAAAGCATAGATATTTAACATCTTCTAGCATGTGTATGTTTTGAAAAGGAAAGCATCCTCCAATACCTAAACCTTGAATACCTTCCAAACCAACTATATAGAATATTGACCTATTCTCATTTATTTCCTTGCCTATAGCCTTATTGTAATGATGTAAAATATTGTTGAAACATTGACCCCTCCTTTCTAATCCACAGCAAAATAGTATAGCATCATGTACAAACAAGAAGTGTGTGAGTTCCTCAAATCTTCTTATGCTCACACTTTTGATTCTCCTCATTCTCCTAGCTTCACTAATTTATCTACTTAATCCCTCTGCTACCAAAAGAAAGAGCTAAGGTGAGAGTACATAACCCTATATAATATCCCTTGAAGACTTAAAAAAGTTTAATTTTGATCCATTGATCAATATTATAAATGAGGTAATATTCACACACCCCATAATCCGCTTGAAAAAAGGAAGCAGGAACCCTACATGAATTAAGAGTAGGTGAAGGTACAACCATGAGACCTTATTATAATCCTTGGAAATATATAACTTGATCACTCCTACTGGCATATCTAAATTTTTATAGTGTGTAGTTTCTCTTGTAATAATCCTATAACCTCATGAATCTAGCATCATTCTGGAAGCCAAACTTCTCAAGTGAAATTACCTATGAGAGGACAATATTTAGTCTAAATACAATAACCTTAGAAATACTTTTTTTAAATGTATTTGCATATGGATATAGGCCTAAATCGATCAAATGTCATAGGACAAACCGCTTTGGAGTGAGACCCAATAAAAGTGGAATTAAGATATATATGAACACTCTCCTAGAAGTTCTCACTTTTTCAACAACTATAATGAGATCCTGATGCAGTAATTCTTAAAAGCCAATTTTATAATTCCATAATCTAGCCATATAAGCTTGGACTTCTATTTTTCTTAAAGGAATTAAGAACATGAAGAATTTCCTTGCTAGTTATTTCCCTATACATCCTCTCATTCTCTTATTATTCAACCAATTTAGGGAAATATGATGCGACCTTGATATTTTATTCTATGTTTGCTTTTTTTGGTTCTTTAAACGCC
Organism: Pinus albicaulis; assembly: GCA_034641835.2. NCBI lineage: Eukaryota > Viridiplantae > Streptophyta > Pinopsida > Pinales > Pinaceae > Pinus > Pinus albicaulis. Next base: position 1,446,089,018 of record CM076582.1, on the reverse strand, counting down.
TCCTCAAAAATATTGCATTCCAAATTCAATGAAATAATTAAAGTTCTTGAACTTCATCCCTTCCCTATCAATTAGTTCCCAAATTGTATGTTTGAGAAATACAATATTTTGATCCCCTAATTCAATCCAAGTAGCCCTACTCTTGATCCTCCATTCCATTTCCATGTCTAGAAGTAACTTTTCCTTTTCTAACTTCAAATCCTTCAAAATTACATTATCATTATCATTGAGCTAACATCCTATATCAGTATTAAAAAGTAATTCCATGTTCTCCACTTCTTTTAGCTAACCATCATTTTCTCCCTATCTTTTTCCTACCCAATTGACCACCTTTTCCTTAACCTTTTTCAAAGCATTTACACATTCTTCACGAGAAATACCTTCCTGTGATAGATCATACCTTTACGAATCTAACTTTAGTATATCTTGAAACTTCTCCTTGCTAGCCCATATTGGATTAAAAGTAAAATGGTCCGTCTTCTTTAGATCATATTTATCCTATTCCAAAACAACCTAGAAGTGATTTGTGCATCTATTGGATCTCACCCATGACTCGTACATTTCCACCTTCTATTGAAAGTCCCAATGGAAAGAAAACCTATCAACCTTTTTGGAAACATTATCATCCCCTAATTTATTATTACTCCAAGTTGGATTGTGCTTAATGAGCTCAATGTCCGGAACATTTGCTTGATTAAACAAGTTATGGAAGAGTCTAGCTAATCTATTTAATTTGGGATTGGACCCTCATATATCCCTTATATTTAATGTGGGATTTAATTCAAATAAATTATAAGACCATCAAATTTAAAACACTCAAAAGAAAACATTTTTTCTCAATAAATTTGCTTACCCTCATAAGGCCCATACACATTCAATAAAGTTAGTTTCAAGCCCAATATTCATTGTATACCTTTGTGCAATGTCCCAAATGAACATAGAAAGAATTAGTATGTGATACATTGTGATTACACCAATAATAAAACCCTTGAATACCATTTTGAACCTAAAGTAAGAAAGTACCAACTCCCAAAATACATTGTGAGTTCAAGAATTAATTGGTCTCCCTTTCCTATTATCTCTAGTCTTAAAATTTTACCCAGGATATCTAACTTCAATGCTTGCTTGTGGGCCAACCTCTTATCCTACCCCACTATGCCTCGTATATTAACTAAAATTACTTTGATTGGGGCACTAAGGAGTAGTTTAAGCTTGCTCTAAGGGCCCCTTTATTTAGCCTCTCTTTACCTTGAGTCAGTTATTTAATTGATCTCACTTAAGCTAGTTTCAAAGTTAATTTCATCCACCTTGTCCCCCATCTTTTGAACATTTCCCTTCATGATATTAATTGAACCATAAACTTCTAAACCTAATTCCTCAAAATCTTCCATCTGGATTGGATCCATAGGTTTAATATCCCTGCCACAATATTTAACCAATATCTCTTTCTTCTGCCAAACCATTTTTAAGAAAACTGTGTTACAATCATTATGCAAATTACCATAGGAATGGCATCTTATGCATCTAAATAGGATGTCCTAATAATCAATAATGTAGAATATTTTTAACCAACCATTACAACATGCACCAACTTATAAATACCAATATTGAAATCTATCTCAACTAACAATATCACAAAAAAACTGACATTAATAGTTAAAAAGTATCATCAAATAGAAGTGTCTTACCATGCACATTTTCAATTATTGTAAGGATGTTTGGCATCAAATAATTGATGTTGTGGATTCATGCATAGGAAAAAACTATCCATGATTCATGCACCTCTAATAATGAACACAAATTCTTCTTTATAATTGAATAATAACCCTAGCCATCCATGAAAGAGAACATGAAAGGAAAAATTATAACCAATAATGGGAACCCCATGCATATTGACTCCCAATTCCAAGTTATTGCAAAGACACCCTCCAACCCATGAATTTCCTTATCCAAGTCTCTCTTTCCAAATCAAGTAATTGGTTTACACACACATCTTTGCATAATCAAGGAAACCCCACACCCTTGACTCTTCTTCACCTTTTGTTGCTTCTTTCCCTTCACCTCCTTCACCCTCATCTTTCCTTGCAAATGTTGTAATCCTAATTTCCCACCTATAAAACTTTGAAGCCCTATTCCTTCCATCATCCTACTCAAGAAATAATTACTCTTACGATAGAGAGTTATTTGAAGACTCAATAAGTGTGTTAGTGTGATTGGTGCACATATGTACGAAATCACACCAACTTAAGGGGTGTGGCTTTCCCTCTTAATTTATTGGTCACGGGTAGAAAATGTATGGAGTCAAGCAAGTTAGTAGAACATGCTAGAACATAAACATACTAGATAGAGAAATAACATGCATATTAAAAAGTAAAACTAAAACAAATAACACAAAAGATCTAAATTGAGTCAAAAAACTTCAATAATCCAAACGGCAGCACTTATGTCCCCTCTTATTGAGTGCTGATAGGAAATGAGGATGAAACTTTAACCCACTTGCCAAGGGGCCCTAGAAATTGGGGTTCTAAGTCCTGATGCAAGGATGTCTTTACTTTAGAGTTTCCTTGGCACAAAGTCTCCCTCTATCTACTACTGTGGAGTGGAGTTTTTGGATGGCCAACAACTAATTCCCTCTATCTTTGCTCTAGATCACACACTGCTGGTATTGCTTGGGGCAATTCTGGCCTGCATAACAATGTGCTCTCAAGTTGTTCATCTCTTGGTGGCCTTTTATAGGAGAATTCAAATCCTCCTTCCCTCTCTTGGTACATTGTGGATGGTGACCCAAGAGAGGGGGGGGGGGTGTTGATTCCATTATGTGCCACATTTATTCCATTGTGTGCTCCCTTGATGTCTTAAGGAGGCTTGGGCGGCTGTCCTTAGGCGTTTTCAAGTGTGGAATCAATGTCTTGGAGTGTGCTTTTGTGGTCCCGGAAAGTGACTTCTGCCACTCCTACGATTGCGCACTTTTTGGGTCAAAAGGCGCACAAGGGCGCATTTATCGAAGGATTTTGCGCGCAAAAGCATATTTGACTAGTTCAAATTTGATTTTTCCTCAGACCTTAGAGATTTTTTAAGTAATGCCCTGTAAATCCTTCTGCTTGACATTAAGTAATGTTGTCTTGCTTGTATGATTTTACAGTGATAACAGTTGCCCCCTAATGTGTGAGGTCTAGGAAAAACTGTATAGCCGAAATATATTATAGTTTCTTTTATGTATACTGTGCGTAGAGAGAGAGAGAGAGACCTGCGTGTAGCTTAGAATTGGAGACAACCTACACTAGTTTAGAGAACGACCATGTCCTATGGGACCCCTGTAAGCAAATATAATACAATATAAACAAATTTTTTATGAGGCGAGCATGTCCCATGCTTGTAATGCTTTGGATAGTTAAACAAATCTATTTGAAAGATACATGTTTTGTCTATATCACTAATATGGTAGTGATCTGTTGGTTGATGACAACAACTGTTGATGCCCTCATGGGCATTTTTTCTTTGAAAATAGGTGGAATTTGGTACCCATATGCGTAAACTTGGTATGGCATATAACTGCGCATTGTATGCATAAGTGCTGGCTGGGACCTTTCCTTGTAAGCATTGCTGAAAGAGACACTTATGAAGGCATGGGTCTTCGACGAATTTGATCAAAGTGCAATGGTTGTAAGGTACGATACCATCTTGACATGAAAGCTTGTGATGTAGTCGAATGTCAGGAGGATCGATGACATCTGTGGGAAATGATGTCTCCCATAGTGCCACCCGAGGATGTCCCTTTTTTGGAGAGGGGTGATCCAAGGTACCACTTTCTTTTTGGAAAATAGGTGTTGATGTCGAAAAAAAGGAAGCTGCAACCGAACGAGAGGGTCTCTGATTTAGGGGATCCTGGATGTGATGGGTTTAACACAGGAATGATGGTGAGGAATGACTGAAAACTGATGATGGGGATTCAGTGGCCCAAGGTCGGAGTATAAAAATCAGCTTGGCAGTAGTCATAATTATTTCTGATGGGGAAATCCCTAGAGTTGGTAGGACTTCCAAGGTGGGTATAAATTGGTTATGAATGTCATGGTGGCTTTTGCGTGAGGGTGTGATACTTCGACCAAGCGTGACCAGGGACTGTTTCCATGGGAGAAAAAATGAATGAGTGGGTGGGGGACATAGTGCGTTGTTTGCGGTCTTTGTACACTTACCAAAAGAATAAAATAATGGGGTTTGGTTTGTACAAAACACAGAGACGGGTGCCCCAAAACATGAAAGTGTTCGCTCACTGACGATGTGAGGAAGGTATCTTGCTAAGGGTGGGGACCCCATTGGTTGGTCTCATGTGTGAGGTTGATGAAGCGTATGGAAAAATGTCGCAGATGGGTAATGTTGATGGAGGTCTGGTAGGCCAAATGCGAGGCACGGTATTGCACTTTAAATCTGCTTGCACAGCCTGGTTGTCCAGGAAGGGGGTTCTATTTTGTATGGTAAAACTTGACCTTATGCATGGGTAATGAATGGGCATGAGGTGCTTCCCGGACTATAGAGGTATGGACATGGCGTCACTATTTTTGTGATAAATGGTCTAATTTGGGTGACGAGTGCCATGGAGGGGAGGCTCTACTGACCAACGAGGATGCTTCTCATGTGTAGGTCGAGGTGATGATAAACAATGTCGGATGTGTGGAACCTATGGTTAATTTATGATGGATAAATGATGTCAGGATATGTAGAGTTTTCTGGGACTCTATCATGCTGGGGGTAGAATGATACCTGCTCTAGAACTTTCAATGGATGGTTGGTTTAGATGCTTTCTTGCAAAAACAACTACCTCAAGTGAAAGCATCTTCTTTATCAACTATTATTGAAAGACATGAGATTTTTTAAAAAAGAAGATGAGAGAGGGCATACGTGTTGGCGCTAAAAATTTATTTTTTCAGGAGTGTGAATGTGTGGCATCGCCTCTGTTCGTTATGGAGTGTTGATCAAAATGTTTCTTTGTGCTCGGAGAATGGGCCTTCTGAGCTCTCGTTATGGTCCTCCAAATTTTTTGAAAAGGGCGATATATAGGTGAATATGGCCCTAATTCAATTAATTTGTGCTTGTTGAGTTTTTTGAGAGGTTAGAGGCTTCTGCAGAGCAATTCTTGCCATTGTGGTCAGCCTTAGCACCAGGGATTAGCGATATCATGTCTAGGTAATCTCCATGACATCCTGCACTTGAATTTTTTCAGTTTGAGGGTTCCGAGGTCCGTACAAAACTGGTTTGTACGAATTCTAAGCCATTTTTAACGTAGATTGCATGGGCGATCAGGGTAAGAGCGCGCCTTCTATGCACAAATTTAGGGTTTTGTGCGCCTTAGGTGTGCTTTTCTCATCTTTGGGCATGCCTATGAGAAATACAGGCGTGCCTTCAGCGCGCATGTCTGAGGGAGAGGCACGCAAAAGGCCGAGGAAATTTTTTGTCCAATTTTTTGGATATTTTGCCTATTTTTGATGTTTTTATGCTACTGATTGGTTCTTGTTTGGATGACAGGATGTTGTGGAGGGAGTGGGATTGGCTTGAGCTCCGTACTGCATTAGCCGCTGATGGTTAGGCATGCCAAAAGTTGGTGCAATGGGGTCTCCTAAAGTTTGTGGAGAATGACCTTCTTCGGTCACAGGACCGACTCCTACGTTACCTGATCTAGCATTGGAACAAGCGGCGCAATGTGTTTGTGCTGCGTGGGATTGACCTTGATATTCGTCCTGAGATGGATATATACTTTGTGACCGGGTTACTACCTCAGGGTGAGGTGTTTTGGTATCCACTCCCTTCTAGGAGGGCGGATTTTGAGAGGTTCTGGGCGCGTCACTGTGGTGGGATGCCCCTTACGGAGGGCTGCATAGCCATTGCCTCGGTGACAGACTTGGCCGAGTGGTGTGCTCTGGCGGCTATCGTGCGACTTGCAGGGTCATCGGCTCCCCATCAGGCATCAGGCCCGCAGGTTGGAGTCTTGCACTAGTTGAGGGATGGCCACTTTTTTTATTTTTCCCTCTTCTACTATGACGGGATGGTGGCACAACTTTACAAGATCCGAGATGGGTCAAATTTGTTTGTGTATACCAGTATTCTATGCAGCATCATGTACGAGCAGGTGGTGCTGTTGAGACTGGTGGTGGTGGTGCTTTCCAGGGGGCCACAGGTGCCTTGCATGAGGAGGTGGGCTCCCGTGATGCTGCGAGGAGGTGGGGGTAGGGTGGGGCGTTACTGGAACTCCACGACAGAGGCCCGGTTTGAGGTCAACCCCCAGATGTTCCTGCACTTCCCATATGTAAGGATGGACTTTCTAGGGGATCCAAAGAAGAGTCGCCCTCTTGGCTACACTTGGGGGCCAACAGGTATGTTTTTGTGTTTTCTGCATTTCTTTGAGTATATATGGTTTTATGTGTTTTTATGGTGACACTGACATAGTTTTGGTTACTCTTGTAGATGTTGATGAGGTTGGTTTCCCCATGGCTCGATTGGTCAGCCATGGTCCTCTTAGGAGACCTCGGGGAGCTCCTGGGGGGATGGGAGGAGTTCCTGCGTAGCCTCAGGGTGGGGCACTCGCTGGTGAGGCTAGCTCTTCGAGGGAGGGCAGTAGCTTGGCTACAGGTGAGCGAGCTTGGGCCGATGCAGAGGCGGCGCGTGATGATGCGGCAGAGGCTCGCATTGCTGAGATGACCATGCAGGTGTTAGTTCTGGAGGATGCCTGGGATCGAGTGGACTGCTTGACCCAAGGGATGCCTTCTCGAGGCTTTATGGATGACCTCAAGGAGGTGTGGCTACAGATGTTGATGGCCTGGGAGAGGGATTATCAGCCTGTTTTATGTCGGGTGGCAGTCTTAGTTTTGACGGTGGCTCCAGTAGTGGTACCGGGAGCGGTAGTGGGTCCAGGTGCCCCACCTGGGGGAGCACTCCCCTAAAGTCTTTTTGTACATAGGGAATGCACCCATTATGAGGATGCTTCCCCTATTTTTGATGACTTATATGTGTATCTTTTTGCATTGACTAATGGGTCAGGGATACTTATTTTTTTTACTCAGACACATACATTTTTATATATATATGAGAGATATTTTTTGAGGCTCTACATGGTGTGCCCCCTGTTTCTGCTTATGGATTATGTTATGCTTATGGATATCTATGTTTTCTATGTTTTTTATTTTTTATGTGTGATGGTTTATTCGAGATGCATTCCAGTTTAGAATATTGTTAACTATGCGATCAGTTGTTTGGTTTTGACTCCTTGGTACATGTGTGAATGTAATGTAGTCAAACTATCTGCTTAATCTTTTTGCACGCAAATATTTTCTAAATAGATGTGAATCTCATAGCTCAAATGTTTGGTTTAACTACGACACTACTAACTGGGAATCGAGGTAGATATTCATATGGCATAAGCCCTGATGGAGGGCATCGTACATAAGTCCGATAACGACGTCATATTTTGCCTGATTGTTTTTTGTTGAACCGATGCACATACCATTGGTGCAGAGTGGTGGTTGGTTAGGGTGATAGATGACCTAGGCGGTTGCTGCTAAACTTTGAGACCATCATGATGATCCATCAACAAATCTGAAGTAAGGGTCGGGTTGGTAATCCATTGTGACACTCGAGTGCGTTTTGTAACAAGTCATTTTGTCAAAAATTTAAAGTGGTTGGGTTTGTGTACATCAACTCTAGGGTAGGGCCTTCTTGGCCCTTATGGGTAGAATTTCTTGAGATAAAGGTCGTTAACGGGGTTGCTGAGGCATGTCCCGTCTAGTTCCATCAATATGTATGCCCCCTTGAGGAGGCAATGTTTTATGATGTATGGTCCTTTTCACAAGGTTTCAAACTTTCCTGGCCCTAGGGCTTCTTTTGCGACATCATAGCGGAGGACTAGTTCTCCCTCGGTGAATGAGCGAGGGTTGATGTGGCATTCAAACGATGCTTTTACTCGTTTCTTGTGGGCCTCGTTGTATTGAAGCGACTGTCGTCGGCTTTTGTCGATGAGCTCTAGTTGTACTAGACGTTGTTCTAGAGGGTGGGTATCATCAAGGAGTTCGATGGCAGCATGAAAATTCAGGATCTCGTGTTCTATGGGAATCACGGCTTCGACCCCGTATACCAAGTGGAAGGGAATGAAACCAGTGGATGTCTTCACAGTCATGCGGTATGCCCATAGGGCAGAAAAGAGCATATGGTGCCAGTTAGTTTTATGGTTATTCACCATGCATTGTAACATAGTTTTGAGTGCTTTGTTTACAGCTTCTACATGTCCGTTGGATTGGGGGTAGTATGGTGAAGAAAATTCGTGGGTGAATCTGAGGTGGTTAGATAGCTCCTCAAAAACTTCATTCTCGAAGTGTTTCCCATGGTCGGAGACTAACTATTTTGGAACACTGAACTGGGCGATCACGTGGTTAAATAGAAATCGAGAAATGGTTTCTACGGTGTTGTCGTATGTTGTCGTATGATAGGGTGCAGAGGAGCGGGAGGGGCTCTTGCTTTATCGGTGAATCACTGGCATCGCACACATATCTTGACCGCTGTAATGAAATCGCGAAACAGGGAGGGCCAAAAATATCCTGCCCGTAGGAATTTTTGGGCTATGTCCATTCCAGATAGGTGGCCGCCGCAAGAACCTCTGTGGCAATCATTGAGGGCTTGTTCCACTTGGTCGTGAGTGAGGCATCGATGTAGAATAGTGTTGATGCCCCATCGAGACAAGACATCTCCCATGAGGAGATATTGGGGGGCCTACTGGTGTATGCATTGACGATCGTCCCGAGTGAGATGAGGTCTGAACTTTTGAGTTCGTAGGAAGAGGAGAATGTCTCCGTACCAAGGGTCATCGGTTGCTACGAAGAAGAGATATTCATCTGGTAGTGAATCGTTTACTAGTGATCCCTTGATATCCCTTGGGAGGTCCGTAATGAACTCTGCTAAGATAAGCACCTTTTTTCTTTTAGGGGAGCAAAACTGTAAGTCATACTCTTGGAGAATGACTATCCAGTGGGCGTACTTATGGTTCATTAGGCGGCGTGTGAGAAGGTATTTGATGGGATTAATATCTATGATGACTGTAGTGGTTTTCAAGATGATGTACTGGCGAAGCTTTTGGACTGCATGTATTAATGCTAGGGTAGTCTTTTCTTCAGGCTCATATCTTAATGTTGGGCCCAATAAGGTTTTACTGACGTAATAAATTACATGCTCCTTCCCATCTGGGCCTTCCTGGATCAAAAATCTGGCTAAGGTGGACTCAAAGGTTGATAGATATAGGATGTAATCTCTGTCATAGTCTGGGGGACTTATGAGTGGTGTTGAAGATAATGTTTCTTTCAACGCATCGAATGCTTGTTGGGCGTGATCATCCCATTTGAATGGGATGTCCTGGCGAAGGAGGCATAAGAACTCTTGAGCATACGTGGCATAATCCAGGACGAAGCATCTCAGAAAATTGGCCTTCCCCTGCAGGCTTTACAGTTGCCTGAGGGTTCGAGGTGGAGGTACCTCTTTGATAGCTTGAACCTTGAGGGTGTCCATGCAAATCCCTTGTTGGGAATTAATAAAACCTAAGATTCTACCTTTTGTGATGAAAAAGACACACTTGAAGGGGTTCAAGCGTAGGTTGGATTGACAACATCGTTGGAATACCAATCACAGATCCTCGAGATGGTCTGAGCACCTCTTGGAGCAGATGGTTAGTTCATCCAAGTAGGCGAGGATAAGGTGTGCCAAGTCATGGAATATATAATTCATGGTCCTTTGGAAGGTGGCTCCAACGTTTTTTAGGCAAAATGGCATTACCTTGTATGCGAATGTGCCGCAGGGGGTGGTGAACGTAGTTTTGTACTGGTCTGTATGGCGGATTTGAATTTGGTTGTACCTAGAGAATCTGTCCATAAAGGAGAGAGCCTTGTGTCCCACAAAATCATCAATGACCTGGTCGATGAATGGGGTGGGATAATTATCTTTGGGACAAGCTTTGTTCAAATCCTGAAAATCAGTGCAAACGCGTATGGTGCCCTGTTTTTTCACAACGTGTGTAAGAGATGGGGTAGATAAATCTGGCTTTGTGAAGCTTCTCAATTTCTTGTTTTATTTCTTCTTCCTTTGATGGGTGCAGTTGATGCTGTTTCTGGTGCACTGGAGGTACGTCAAGCCAAGTGTCAATATGGTGCTCTACGATGGTAGGACTAAGCCCAAAAATTTCTGAGTAGTCCCACGCCAAGATATCTCGATACACTTGTAGCAATTGGGTGTAAGAGGTTATTTCTTCTAGAGAGAATGCTGCCGCCAGTGAGATTTCTTTGACCTTTGCAGGATTTTGGGATATTGTTGGCTCAAGGGGTCCTGACCCAGATTTACAGGTTAAGGTTTGCCAACAAACCCCTATACTATTGGCCCTTTTGGCAGTGACCTGCATACGCAAGCCAAAGTCTCACCCGAAGCAGTATGGGAGGGTGCTGGAACCAAGTTTCCGCACCCTAGGAGAGGGTAGGTAAGTCAAGCAGAGCTGCGTTCAACTTCGTAACTACTAGATCCATATTACAGAGCCCTGATTACCTTTGCATCCACATGCGCAATACCAATCTAGCAGTAATATAACTATAATCACAGTAACCAACAGATCATAAACTCATAGAACAGTAACAAAGGTACTTTTGCAGCTATCACAGATATTCTTGCAGTTATTTCAAGTTCGCATAAAGTATAACATACCATATCCAGATCAGATATCAATGCAGCATAAGCAAACAACACAGTATGTTTCGTATCTTAACACAGAATCAATAATAACATAATCAGATATCATAGATTGGCATAAAAAATAATTCCCACAGATCCAAATATTCCAACAATCTTTCACATTCATTAGCAGTTCAGATCTTCTTACAATACCCAAACCCAACCTGCGCACACAGCAAGCAGGGTCCACACACAGTAGGACTGAGGATCTCTGCACACATAGCCAGCATGAGTCCTTTCCCTAACAACCCAACAGATCTACCAATTCGCAATTCGCATCAATCTCTATTCATGCCTACCTTAAGACTCAAAATGTTCATCTATTTATAACAATTTAGCCTAACTTTCCTGTGGTCCGCAAACCATGGTTTTTGGACTCTAGGTCTACCCTTTGACCCATTACAATGCCTTTCAGGGCTTTAACCCACCCAAAACCCCTGGGTTAGACTAAAATATGCCAAAAATATACAAAAATACTCAAAATTATCCCAATTCGCAGCCTTTGGAGGACCCTATTCCAACAGTCCCCCAAAACAATCTTGTGACTCATCCCGAGTCACTGTGGTGGTGGGGTTTCCATCTGTGCCTGGAGTAGATTGACTACCGCGATCAGTGGGGGAAACACTCCTTCACTATGAGCAGCAGCATTCTACGCAATATCCATGATATTCTGTGATGTCGGTCCTTCTGTCGTAGCGGTGACACTCTCTAGGGTTTGGTTTAGTTTCTTAACAGCAACATCAACATCTTGCGAGAGCTTGAGGGCTTTGGCAGCCCAAGACTTCAGGCGTTCACCAAGAACGTGCTTCCTATGTCGAAGTTCCTCAATCTCATCTTGGAGGGCCTAGCTGGTCTGCAATCATGCCAAACACTGAGCAGGAACCAAGGTGGGCCATGTAGCCTATATCTTCTCGAATGCTTCCTCCTTTTGCCACAGATCCTGATTTATTTCTCGGAGGATTGGATCGCACTGGAACCTGGTCCACAACTGCATGGCTGTCCCCAGTACTTGGGCGCCCTGAGAAATATATCCTGTAATGGTGTTTGTAGCCGTAGTCACCAGCACAGCTCGTCGGGCTCATACCTCCAGAGGTGTTTCTGGCTATAATTTTTCTTGTAAATCAACAATTTTCTGCTCCATCTGTGTTTTGACGACAAGAATTTCTGTCCTGTAGGCCTTCAATGCTGCGAACAACCCTTCAAATTTAGCCTGGGGCGTGGCTGCAGCCGGGGTTTCATCTATAACATCTGTGCAGAGCTGGTGAATCAAGTTTTCAAGCTCCTCTTGTTGCGCGAAAGCGAGGGACACTTCGGCGCTCTATGCTGCGATGGTCTTCTCGGCCACACCGAGTTGTTGGTGCACCTATTGGTCCCGATGGTAAATTTCCTGAAACACGGCAGTGTGGAGACCCTGAAATGCCTCATGGGATAGCCTGGCTAGATTCAATTGCACCCCTGCACTAGCTGGGAGTTGCATTCCCAGGTCGGGTGGACTGATCACAAGGGCGACGCTAGGTAGGGAGCAGAGATGGCTTTCCTTTGTGACTAGCGATGCATTGCTGGTTGCTAAGGGAGTACGTACCTGAATTACGCTAGTCTGCAAAGTGTGGAGCTTGGCCTGGATGGTGTCTATCGCAGCTTTCTGCTGTTCCTCCAAGGCGACCCATTTGTCCTCTACGGCCAAAGTGACTGTGTTCGCAATTTGTTCGAGGTCTCCATCAGTCAGCATGACTATCTCATCGCGTTCTACCTGCTGAGAGCACTGCTTCTTTCGAGACCCTTTAACAGGCTCGCCCTTTCACTTTATACCCTGGAGGGAGGTGGCACCTCCAATGTTCAACCCTTCTGTGCCTAGATCTAGCTGCGAATCAACCTGGGTCTTGGCCTCGGCATCCTTCTCGGTGGTCTGATTTGGCTGTGTATCCTTTTTCACTGCCGTGCCCGAGTCCTTCCCTATACTCTTTCTTGGGCCTCTAGTATCCTTGATGAAGATAGGTGGGAACACATGCATCATGCTAGTTCCTTCGGTGCCCCTTGCACTGGTTTTGAAGTCGATCTTCCAGGCAGGAGGCCAAAGCACAATCACACTGTCAATCTCTTCGTCTGCTACCATATAAGGAAGCAAGCTCCAGGTTTTATCCTTGTTGGCTCTGATCTGAATGTTTTGCATGGTAACCTGGAATGCCGCGATACCCTTGTATCTGTCATATACTATTGGGGACAACCGGGGTCGAGAATTGATGGATGCTACCAAGATGCTCTAGAAGAGGACTCAGAAGACTTGGTTATCCTCTAAGTGTTGTGCATCCTTGGAGTCCCACAAATGGGCATAACGAGCCCCTTCGCACATGTCTGTGGTGAGCTCAGGGATGACTGACTTCGCAGGGGCTTCCCAGGCAACTAGTGCTATAAGGAACAGTAACCAGAAATAGAAAAAGGCCTTTCCCTGCTCCTGAGATTTGTGGATGTTGGTCAAAAACTCATCGCATAAGTATTGGGCCTGATTGAGGGAGTACAAAAAATTTAGGAGTACATCAAATTCTGGAGCACCTCTACCACCCTCCGAAGTTCAACCCTTTCATGCCCAGATCTGGCTGCGAATCGACTTGGGTCTCGGCCTTGGCGTCCTTCTCAGTGGTCTTCTTTTGCTGTGTATCATTTTTCGCTGCTGCGCCTGAGTCCTTCCCTGTATTCTTGCTTGGGCCTCCGGTATCCTTGATGATGACAGGGGAGATCACCTTTTTCGTGCTAGTTCCTTTAGTTCCCCTCGTGCTGGTTTTGAAGCCGATATTCCAAACAAGAGGCCAGAGTGAAACTACACTATAAATCTCTTCATTTGCTACCATATAAGGAAGCAAGGTCCAGGTTTTATCCTTGTGGGCTTTGATTTGGCTCAAGGGGTCCTGATCCAGGTTCGGAGGTTAAGGTTTGCCAACAAACCCCTATACTAATAGCCCTTTCGGCAGTGACCTGCTTGCGCAAGCCAAAGTCTCACCCAAAGCAATATGGGAGGGTGCTGGAACCAGGTTTCTGCACCCTAGGAGAGGTTAGTTAAGTCAAGCAGAGCTATGTTCAACTTCACAATTACCAGATTTATATCACAGAGCCTAGATCTACTGATACCCTTCGCATCCATGTGCGCAATATCAATCACATTAATTAACAGATCATAGACTAATAACGCAACTATAACAAAACATATCCAGATCATATGTCAACGCAGCATAAACAAATAAAATAATTATGTTTCATACAGAGCATGCATAACATAATCAGATATCAAAGACTTTCATCAACAATTATTCCAATAGATCCAAGTATTCCAACAATCTTTCACATTCATTATTAGTTCAGATCTTCTTACAATACCCAAACCTGTTGGGGCCCTTGTTTTTGTTTAGTTTTGAAATCTTGGCCAAGACATTTTGAGTTTTGACCCTTTTTGAGTTGCGGAATAAATACACATGGCAACCGCGACCGCGCCGCAACTACCAGGAGTTGCGGAGCTACCAAGGTGGCGCGAAAGCACTCGATAGCTGGAGATAGAACAGAGACAAGTGCAGATGAAGGAAACACAGCAGAAAACAGAAAGTGGAACACATAGACATCAGAAGAGAAGCTGAGAGAAGCCGAAGTGAAGATGCAGAGGAGCCGATAGTCACGAGGGCGGGTGAATAAATAACAGTCACCCGGCTGAAAAGGTTGTTGAATGCTGAGAGTCGAATAGATGCTGAAGAGGTTGCGAGGCTCGAGATAGAGAAAGACGCGCAGGGCGTCTGCGGAGGATTCATGCATGTTCTTCATAGGGTTTCTTATCTTCTATTCTACCTTTCTATTCTGTAACCCGTCTGTATCAGATTTGTAGCTATTGGTGGGAATGCCATGTAATCATGTATTGGGCCAAGAGATTAATACAATGGAAAGTTGCTGTCTCAATAGGATGTTCATGTGAATGTAATGCGTTTATGCTGGTTTAAAATTTTATTTATGAATGTCTGAATGTTTATTAAGTGATCTTGCGCATATAACTTTGTATACGAATGGATGCACCGTCTTTCTTTAGTTGCGGATTCGTTCCTTGCCATTGATCTCATCCCCTTTTGCATGTGGTTGCGGCACGCCTCGGGTGAGACGCACTGCTCTCCAGAGTAGGGTGAAAATGCCGGCGTGTTCCTAGACTACACCAGACCCCTTTGTTGGCCACAACTCTTGAACATGGGTCTTGTCCGCGAGACCTGACTTCTCGCCAACAAATGGTTCCGTTGCCGGGACCTGCATGTTCTGAGGGGATCTAGATCATGGTATCGAGGATTTTTGAAGGAGCAATACGGCGATGGTGGGATGATCATCTTGACCATTTCATTGCTCAGCAAGTAGAGCTGACCAAGAAAAAGGAGGCGGCGATCAAGGAGCTCGTTCTTTTCTCTGATTCAGCCAGTGATACGTACGAAATTTTCTGGGGAAGGTTCCCTACGGACCTTTACAATTGGTTGTGGAGGTTACGAGCGACGCTGCCCCAAGAAGGCTTGCGGAAGATAAACCGCAGGTGGACGCACGACGACCTCGTGGCACTGCATCGGGTAGATACTGAACTAACCCGCGCAGTGGATTTCTGGGTAAGGACCACGTTGGAAGGGTACGCTATGGAGTTTGCTGCCGAGTGCTACCAGTCCTTCTCGAAGGCCGAGGCTGTTTTTCACTCAGGGCTGAGGGGGAAGCTGTTGAAGGAGATTCCGCTGTGGATCAAAGCCCTGATGGTGGACGAAGGGTTGATTGAATTCCACAAAACGAGTATGGAAGCGTAAACCACCCATACTGGGGGAAGGATTAAGGGGACCGATGCTGTGTAGACTGTGAGAGTGGGGAGCGGGGGATGGACGTTGAGGCCGCATGCAAGTTGCGGGAGCTACATGCGCATCGGCGGGCATAGATCGCCGATAGGTGGCGAAGAAGGGTAATGAGAGATTTGAAGAGAAGAGAGATCGAGAGGAAGAATCAGAAGGAGGCGCCTCAGAGGACGGGAGTTATGGGTTTGGATACCCGGAAAGAAGACGGGACAACAATGGAAGTGCAGTGGGTGCATGGGAGCCCAACAATGCGAGGAAGAGAGATCGTGACTAGCGAAGATAATGGTAAGATGCAGCCCGAAGAGAGTTCCGATGATGAATGGCACGGCGTGATGCAGCAGATGTTTCAAGATCAGACGGCACCCACCCCTCCAGGCAGCCCTACTTCCCACCTTCCGCATGGCCAGGATCCCGACCTTCCCCTGGTACTTTATCAACCTTTAAGAAATATTTTTATTCAGTTACAAGCATTAAGTCAGTCATACAGTAGTTCAGCAGCGTCAGTAACGCCCAGTAACAACAACGTTCCTAGTAGTAGTATTTTCCCTAGAGGGACCGTTACGCAACCAGGACCGAGAGGTTTTATCCTGGTTAATTCTCCGCAAGTACACATGGCTGGATCTTTCACCCGGTATCCAGAGTTCTCTGGCTGGGGCAATGACGACATAGAACAACACTGGTATCTGTGCGAATCCATCTCGAGGGCTCGACAGACGCCAGATGCAGGGAAGTTAATAGAATTCCAAACCACGCTCAGAGAGAGGGCTCTGCGATGGTTTATCAAGTGGTCCGAGGCGCATCCTAACCCTGTAATTGCGGACGTGAAGCGGGATTTTGTCCGCGAATTCAAGCTTCCCCAGACAGACCAGCAGGGCCTGTCCGAGCTGTGGGAAATTAAGCAGAAGGAAGGTGAGACCGCGTGGGAGTTGATGCGGCGATTCAAGGACGCGATCGGGAAACTCAGCTACCAGATCGATCCAAACCACCAGAGGGACTGGTTCATCAAGGCTCTGCTCCCCTTGACACGAACCCCTCTTACTCAGCAGAAGATTGATAATCTGCAGGACGCTTTGGAGCAGGCCATGAAGATTGAAGCCATGGCGGGCTACCCCCAGGAATATCGGGGGGTGGTGGCCCCGCAAGACCCTTCTTTGGTAGGGTTGCAACACCAGATCGCCAGCTTGACCGAAAAGCTCAAGGAACTTCAGCCGGTGAGGCTAGCGCGACCGAATGTTTGGTGTACACATTGTCTGGTCGAGGGCCACGTCGCAACCGAATGTCCTCGGTTGCGCAGCGCAGGAGCAGGACCCTCGTTCGCAGCTATCCAGGGAGGTCCACCACCAGGGGGTGGTGCGGGGATGAACCCGCAGGGAGTATACCAGCCGCAACAGACCTTTGCGGGGTTCCCACCGCAACCGAGGTCCTCCACCACAGAGTACTGTGAGATTTGCCGGACGATGGGGCATCCTCCTCGGATGTGCCCGATATTACAGAAGTACTCCACGGTCCCGAATAATGTATACTGCGAATTCTGTGTGTCTACGACTCACAACAGTGAGCAGTGCAGGGCGCTTGACGCACTTGCGGATCGATTGGATCATCCCTCGTACAGGGTGAATGAGGCTCCAAGGGGAAGAGGTGGCGGCATGCGGGGAGGCCGAACAGGCGGACGCGGTTTGGTAAAATGCTACAACTGTGACCAGGAGGGTCATGTGGCTCGAGAATGTCCCCTTCCGCGACGACCCTGGTGTTCCCAGTGCCGGGTCAACGCCCATGCTACAGAAGACTGTCCGGAGCTCATCAAGAAGTGGGAAGAACGGGTGAGGCAGAGGGGAGCGAATCTGATAAACTCAGAACCGCGCAGCGCCACAACCCCCGACATGCAGAACGTCGCGATAGTAACGAGGGGCGGAAAGAAGACGGGCGAGGATGCCCACGAGAAGGAGCCAGCACGAGTGGTTCGGCCGGCATCCCCAAAGAAGTTGATCAGGCCCGAAGTCCAAAAGAAGTATTTCCAGGAGGCGGTTGAGGCATTCGCCCAGTTGCGGAACGAGGGAGGGTTGGAGGAGCCCAGGCGCCCGGAATCCGGGGCGCAGAACGTCGCAGATACTGTGGTCGAGGATTGGCTCCGGCTATTCCTCAGGATTGTTGATAACGCTGTGCTGCGGAAGCAACTCAAGCATGCGTTGGACGGAGCGCTGCAGGGGCGTGC
Organism: Pinus albicaulis; assembly: GCA_034641835.2. Lineage (NCBI taxonomy): Eukaryota > Viridiplantae > Streptophyta > Pinopsida > Pinales > Pinaceae > Pinus > Pinus albicaulis. The sequence goes on along the minus strand of CM076582.1, from coordinate 1,446,071,213 downwards.
AAAACCTAGAAATCCGGTAGACGCTAGCCCTCAATACGTGCAACGTGTCAAGCGGAACAAGCAACGAACAGGCAAAGAATTCCGGCTTAACACGCAGGTCGCAGGGTTCCAAATCAGCGACACCATGTTGGACTTGGGGTCCGACGTCAACATACTGCCACGAAAGACATGGGAGGCTCTTGGAAGGCCACGGCTAGCCTACTCACCAATCCAACTTAGGATGGCGAACCAGTACTGCATTTTACCAATCGACCGGCTCGAGGGAGTCGAGGTCGATGTTGCGGGGGTGAAGACATACACTGATTTTGAAGTTATTGATATCATGGGCGACAAGGATCCCTATCCGGCCTTACTCAGCATTGATTGGGCTTTTGAGAATTACGCCATCATCGACCTCAAGAAGGAGCTGATGATCTTTGAGGATGGGGAGGTACGGGTCACCCAGCCTCTCGACCCATATCAGGGCCCGCAATATACAGAAACAGTGGACAATCGGGAGGATGCTCAGATAATGGACCATCTCTATCAGATGACTGCAGGGAAGCGGGATGATTATATTAACCCGACCGCAACTGGCTCTGTCAGTTGGCGGAGTGTACAGAGCTCGGAGCTCGGATCCGAACTCGCGTGGGAAGACTGGCAGCAAGGGGGATATGAGACCACCACGCGGAGATGTGCCTCCATCGCTCAGGTCCGGTGGGTAGGGACTGAGATCCGCGGATATCCCACATTATCAAACATGCAAGCAGTCAATACTTTTATTGCCAAACTGGAAGATCGGGTCCCAGCTGAAAGCTGGATGGCCTTTTTGGATGTGGCCTTACAGTCAACGTCGGCTCGATGGTGGAAAAATCACCGCAACACTCTGTTGCGATGGGAGTGCGTGGTGGGTGCTCTGCGGGCACGCTTTAAAGAGGATGAAGGACCCGCCAGCACGCTTAAGTATCATGGGAATTCAGACCCGTGACACCATTTGCGGGCCTGCGAAGAATAGTGGCGTAGCACCCGGTACCCTGAGGAGCTGTGGGTCCACAGGTTTATCCACTCTTTGGGCACCATCCCCCAGGCCTGGTACCTGGAGGAAGAGCGGAAACGAGAAACCCGCTCTTGGCAAGCAGTTGCGGACAAGTTCGTTTTAAGCTTCTCGTTCGAAGGGGAGACGGTGCAGGAGTCTCAGGCCCTACAGGCAATCAAGGAGGTCTTGTTTTTCTGCCAGCCTAAGCCTGATAAGGGCCCGACTGTGTCACGACCTGAGGTCAGGCGCGAGTTGGTCTGTCACCAGATTGATGGCGATCCGGAGGACGATAGTTTGGAGGACCTCAGGCATCTCTATTTTGACGAAAAGGAAGGAGAGCGGAGCATCAGTGAAGAGCCGACGACTGAAGGAGTCCATTTACAGTCGCTCAAGACAAAAAGACTAAACATTGGAACGGGTGAGAAACCTAAGCTTGCAACGGTGGGAGATTACTGGGACGAAGAGACAACAAAAGAAATTTTCAGCCTCCTCCGGGAATATAAAGATTTGTTTCTGTCATCAGTTGCGGACCTGAAGGGGATCAAGGGGGATCTGGGCAAGATGCGCATCACACTGAAACCGGGGTCCAGGCCGGTGAAGCACCGACCCTACCGGTTGAATCCACGTATAAAAGAGAAGGTCAAGATGGAGATTGACAAGATGCTGGCTGCAGGTCTCATCTTTCCAGTAGAAGAAGCGGAATGGGTGAGTCCCATTGTCATCCAGAACAAGAAGGAAAAAGTGAAGATCCAGGTCTGTGTAGATTACCAGAGCTTGAACAATGCTTGTATCCACGACCCGTTTCCCACTCCCTTCAGCGATGAAGTTCTAGATCATGTCGCGGGAAACGAAGCTTATTCCTTCACTGATGGGTTTTCGGGCTACCATCAGGTGCGCATCGCCGAGGAAGAAAAAGCAAAGACGACATTCACCACTGAGTGGGGATCATTCACATACCAAGTTATGCCGTTTGGTCTGAAGAACGCACCAGCTGTGTTTTCCCGGATTGTCATTGCTGCTTTCCGGGAGTACATTCACAAGTTCCTGGAAGTCTACATGGACGACTGGACTGTTTACAGCCTGCTGAAGAAACACGCCTCCCTGTTGCGTGTTATGTTCGACCGGTGTCGCCAGCTGCAGATTTCCTTGAACTTGAAGAAATGTATTTTTGGAGTACCATTTGGCACACTCTTGGGCCACGTGGTGTGCAAGCAAGGGGTCTGCGTTGATCCTGCCAAGGTCGCGGTCATCGTCCACATGGAGGCCCCCGAGACCGTGAAGCAGTTGCGGGCACTGCTCGGGCACACAAGATACTACAGGCGGTTTATCCGCAACTACGCCAAAAATACGGCCCCTCTGGAGAAACTGTTGCGGAAGTAAGAAGCGTTTGAGTGGACGGCGGAGTGCAGGAAGGCACTTGTCACATTGAAAGAGAAGTTGGCGACGACACCATACTGGTTCATCCCGACTGGGATAAGCAGTTCCATGTGCACATTGATGCGTCCGGAATTGCACTTGGCGCTGTATTGGCGCAACCCGAGGAAACGACAGTTGACCACCCCGTGTACTTCGCCAGCCGACAGTTATCGAATGCAGAGAAGAACTACACCACGACCGAGCGGGAGGCGTTGGCGATGGTGTACTCTCTCCAGAAGTTCCGCCACTATCTTCTGGGCGGCAAATTCACATTTTTCACGGACCATTCTGCATTGAAATATCTGGTAAATAAGCCTGTGTTGGAAGGAAGAATCTGTCGATGGCTTCTACTTTTTCAGGAGTTCACGTTTGAGGTGATTGTCAAGCCTGGCAGGTTGAATGTTGGTCCCGATCACTTATCCAGGTTGGAGACGGGAGAGAATGAAGGCCCGTTGGATGATCAGCTTCTGGATGCTGACCTCTTCCGAGTTGAAGCAGTACCAGATTACCTGGCTAACATTGCCACGTATCTGACCACGGGACAGTGCCCTGAGGATTACACCCCGCTTCAGAAATGCCACCTTGTTTTCCGCGCGGCCGACTACCAATTGATCGCGAGGCAGCTGTACAAATTGGGGCTTGATGAGGTGTTGCGCAGGTGTGTTCTTGACCATGAACGGGAAGCAGTGATGTGGGAATGTCACAGTGGTGTTGCGGGAGGGCATGTGGGTGCGAAACCCACCGCCAGAAAGGTGCTCCAGGCTGGCCTATGGTGGCTGACGGTACATGCAGACTGTAAGGCCTATGTGAAGCATTGCGATGTTTGCCAGAGGACGGGAAGGCCTTCGCACTGGGATGAGCTTCCGCTACACCCAGTGCATGTGTTGCGGCCATTTGAAAAGTGGGCTGTTGATTTCGTAGGCCCCATCGAACCAATCGCTCGACATTCCAAAGCCCGGTACATCATTACCGCAACGGATTACCTCACACGGTGGGCTGAGGCAGCAGTGGTACGCGAATGCTCGGCAGAGACCGCTGCCCGGTTCATCTTTGAACACTTCATCAGCCACTTTGGCTGCCCACGGAGCTTAACCAGTGATCAGGGTACGCATTTCATTAATGCCACGGTCAAGTCACTACTGGACACATTTATGATTCAGCATCATAAAAGCAGCCCATACCACCCACAGGCCAATGGTACGGTGGAAGCCTTCAATAAGATTCTTGAGAAGGGCTTGACTAAAATCTGCAATGCTCAGCGCGACGATTGGGACGAGCGCCTCCCAGCGGCATTATGGGCCTACTGAACCACAGTGAAACATTTGACCAACCAGACACCATTCCAGTTGGTGTATGGCCGGGAAGTTGTGATTCCCGCCGAGTTCACTGTACCCAGTCTTTTTATCGCAACGTCCCTTCAATTCTCAGACGAGGAGTCACTTCGGGAACGCCTCCAGGAGCTGCAGGAACTCGATGAGGCCCGATTCCTGGCGGAATTCCACCAGAAGGTTCAGAAGGCCAGACAGAAAGCCTGGCACGACCGCCACATCAAAACCAAAGCCTTCCAAGTTGGCGGCAAAATTCTCTTATATGACAGCCGGTTCCAGAAGTTTCCAGGCAAGCTCCAGATGCACTGGTTGGGACCCTACTTTGTCATCGAAATCCGCGACTCAGGATCTGTTCGGTTGGCACAGCTGGATGGTATAGTTCTTCCTGGCTGGGTGAATGGCACATGCCTGAAACCCTACCAGGAGTAGGTACCTTCTCACTTTTCATCAATAACTCTCGCAACCGAGAGAACCCGTCGAGTAGCGTAGTTGAATAACTCTCCCGCAACCGGGATGAGTGTAGGTAGTCTTTTCCGTTCATATGTAATCAGTCAAATAAACAGTCAGTTGCGGGAACCTTACCGCAACCACCTGTGGTCGGGGCGGGCCAATCCAGCGTGTCGCAGCGCCAGTCCAGCATGTCGCCGCTCCAGTCCAGCGTGTCGTTCACGTAGGATCCATCCTCGTGCCAGTGTCAGTCCAGGTCATTTCTGTCAGTCCTTTTGTCAGTCCGTAGGATCGCTCATATTTGTTCATAAATTACCATAATAGACAGTAATCGTACCGTAATCATTTTCCATCACCCGCAGTTCCCTCAGCCGTCGAGTCCGCTCATCTTCCCATGACGCCGTCAGCAACTGTTAGATTACATATAGGCACGCGATTGATCGCACAATTATCGCAGCCTCGAAGGATAGCAAGAATTAATTTTCGTTATGGAGTCTCATCAACTCCACGCGTGCCAGTGGATGCCATAATTTGCATGAAGATCAACAGCACAAGAATGACGGACCAGTTCAATTTGGAAGTTGCAGCGTCTCCAGAGCATTTGCAACATCGAAGCGCACCGCATTTAGCAGAGAACTCCAGAAGAACACTCCAAGTTTACCAGCGTCGCGCCAAGATGCCGAGGGCTATCGTATCTGTCCCTGAACCAGCGTTAGACAGCAGAATTCACCACGTAGAGTCGCTGGTCGGCAAGTATGACAATGCAGCATGTATGGACGCCAACTTGTCCGACCCGGCTGAGTTTCCTCACCTCCATTGGAAGACCTACATGGAGCACCATTACACGCCAGGCAGCAGCTCCAACAGTCGGATGCGACAAGAATTCAGGGGTCTACAGCAGTCGACCTTGATGCATTTGAGGACTCTTCCAGTGTTCGGAACTACGGGATCGACTCTGCAATGCACCCGGTTCCTCAGTCGGATACAGAACGGGTCCCTGTGGCTCAACGAAGAAATCCCAATTCATGCCGAAGACATTCATCGGCTTACAGGGCTGTCTCAAAACGGTGCAGATGTCTCCCCTGCTGGCCAAACATACTCCAAGCGCGCCCGAAAGTCGGGAGACTCTGACCTATACACCAAGTATGGCACTCGCCGGGGTGGCAAAGGTGCCAAAATTGACTTGATCAAAAAACCAGAAATCTGGTTCGCTTGCTACCTGATCGCTAGCAAGACGATGCGCCACTATACGAAGGGAGAATGCACCCTGGACACAATTTCCATTGCAGAGCACTGCACCCAGGGCGCCAAGTTGAATATGTGCTCTTTCGTGTTGAAGGAACTCTTCGCGGCCTGCGAAGAAAATTACAAGCGGACCACCAGTTTCATTTACGGCTACTTGATCTTAGCCTTCGCCATGTGGAAATGGCACCTTCCTCCTATCCGGGAGCTGGCGGAGACGACCATAAGCCAGCCTCTTGCGATGAAATACACCCCCTGGCAGGTGTCCATGGATCCCAGCACCAAACAGGTGAACGCGGCGGCGTTCCGGGCATGATATGGGATGATGACAGATGTTGTGGCCAACCAGCAACGGGTGCCCAGGCACTTATTGGATGAGTACAGTGAGTAGGTGTGGTTTGGGGTCAGCCACAGGCACACCTTCCTCCGGCCAACTTGCGTGCCGGACACCACCTTTCACACGGCGCCCCTCCGGTTCTAGCTGAATGACGACACCTTTCACCGTGAGGTTTCTGCGTGGCCGGGGGTCGTCAAGCACGTCCGCGACAGGATCACCCGATATAAATTTGAGGGGATGTTGCCGGCACAGCGGCCTGCCGCGACCGGCACAGCGGGGTCCTCACGGGTTGCGGCGGACCCTACACAAGATGCAGCGGAGACCACACCGGAACTGCCTGAAGCGCTGGTCCCGATCGTTGAGCACCTCAATGACCAGGTACAACGACTTAATGTGGCCACCCAAGTTGCTTCAAGTGGTGCCCCTATATTTCCCTCTTTTGCTGAATTTAATATTAGTCGGTCTCGTGTTCCCTCCAACACTGCCCCCCTCATTTCTCCCATTCCCACTAACCTGTTCACTTCTTCCACCCCCCTCATCACACCAATGGGTGAACCGGGCCCCGAACCAGATTCCTCAGACCCACCTCCACCCAAGAGGGCCCGCATTGTTGTCACAGATCCAGTGGTGGATCTCACGGACGATGATCCACCAGCCACTCCGCCCACAACAACTTTGATTCCGGAGGAACCTCTGATCGATCCGGTAGAGTTCCTCAACCTTCGCCTCCCTCCCACTTCTTTCACTCCGCCCACCGCTCCCACCGGCCGACCACCTGCCACCTCCCCCAATCCATCCAACTCATCAGCCACTGTGTCAGATTCGTTGATCCGGGAACTTTTCGGAGGTGACCACGGGGTGGAAGTCACCTCCAGTACTGCAGCCGTGGTACCACCGGTTGATCCCGTGGCCATGGCCCAAGACCCTCATGCTACTATATCTACCAGGTTCACGAATGGGGGGGCTGATTCGGCTGCCCCTCCCCCAGAGCAGACCACGCAGCAAGACCGGCCGGAGTCCGAGATGGCCACTTCGGTGCAGCAGCAGATGCCGGTCCATCCTCCAGAAACTTCCAACCGACCAGCGGCCAGCAACCAACCTTCGCAGGAGAGGGTGCCGAAGCAGGGCACACCCAGCACGACCAATGCAGAACAATGGAGTCCAGCACAGCTGTACCTACTCATTCAGCGGGCGGCCCTCAAGGCCGAGCAGATTCACACAGAGCTATAGCGGCGATGCACCGAGCAGCGGAATCAGATCACGGTGCTTACTGAACAACGCAATCAGCTGCTGCGGGAGAAGACCACCCTCCAGGAGCAGGCCAACATTGCTATTCAGGCGCTCTCCAGCGTATGGCCCGCTGCAAGGGATCACTATGCCCCACTTCCTGCCGGTATAGAGGAGGACAGTATAGTACTACAGGCTCACCACCTCAGGGAAGTTTTCACTATTGTTTGCAGGGAGAACCAGGAACTCCAAGCGGCGTTGGCCGCACGGCCTACCCTTCCAGATCCACCCAGTGACCATTCAGGACAGGTGACTGGCAAACAGACGCAGGCAATTAGTCTACAAGCAACTCTCCATTCCACTGCAGCCGCGGCTTCTGCCCTTCTGCGAAGTCTGCAGGAGTGCTCACTCGCGCTAACTGTCAAGACGCAGCCTATCGCTGCCCAGCTACAACAGATTGCCCGGGACATTCAGGCAACCATGGACCCAACACAGCTTGATCAGCTCTACGCCCAGTCGGACGAACTTGAACTTCACATGCAACAGACTGAGGCCGACTCGGCAGCGGCCAAACATGTCATCTGGGAAATTCATCCGCCCCTTCGCGCCCATGCTGACGCTATGCACCAGCTGGATGCCAAGGCCGAAGCCTAGCTCGCCACACTGTTCGGAGCTGCCCCGACGCCCATCGACGAAGCCGCCGCCACCCGGATCTCTCAAGAAGCCGACTTGCTTATGCAGGAATGGCATCAAGCGGTGGCGGCCTTCACAGAGCTTAGAGATACAACGCTCCGCCGGGTCCCGGAGTTGGGGCCCTTGTTTGCACAACCAGATGGCGGAGCACAGCAGGAAAGGGCGCAGGGTGAAGGCACAGCAGAGCAGAGCACGGGTGCCAGCGGGGCAATGGAAATAGAAACTATTATTTGTGATTGACTTGCGGACGAGTCAAGGAATTGTGGTCGGGGCCTGTTGGGGCCCTTGTTTTTGTTTAGTTTTGAAATCTTGGCCAATACATTTTGAGTTTTGACCCTTTTTGAGTTGCGGAATAAATACACATGGCAACCGCGACCGCGTCGCAACTACCAGGAGTTACGGAGCTACCAAGGCGGCGTGAAAGCACTCGATAGCTGGAGATAGAACAGAGACAAGTGCAGATGAAGGAAACACAGCAGAAAACAGAAAGTGGAACACGCAGACATCAGAAGAGAAGCTGAGAGAAGCCGAAGTGAAGACACAGAGGAGCCGATAGTCGTGAGGGCGGGTGAATAAATAACAGTCACCCGGCTGAAAAGGTTGTTGAATGCTGAGAGTCGAATAGATGCTGAAGAGGTTGCGAGGCTCGAGACAGAGAAAGACGCGCAGGGCATCTGCGGAGGATTCATGCATGTTCTTCATAGGGTTTCTTATCTTCTATTCTACCTTTCTGTTCTGTAACCCGTCTGTATCAGATTTGTAGCTATTGGTGGGAATGCCATGTAATCATGTATTGGGCCAAGAGATTAATACAATGGAAGGTTGTTGTCTCAATAGGATGTTCATGTGCATGTAATGCGTTTATGCTGGTTTAAAATTTTATCTATGAATGTCTGAATGTTTATTAAGTGATCTTGCGCATATAACTTTGTATACGAATGGATGCACCGTCTTTCTTTAGTTGCGGATTCGTTCCTTGCCATTAATCTCATCCCCTTTTGCATGTGGTTGCGGCACGCCTCGGGTGAGACGCACTGCTCTCCAGAGCAGGGTGAAAATGCCGGCGTGTTCCTAGACTACACCGGACCCCTTTGTTGGCCACAACTCTTGAACCTGGGTCTTGTCCGCGAGACCTGACTTCTCGCCAACAAAACCCAACTTGCGCACACAGCCAGCAGGGTCTACACACAGTAGGACTAAGGATCTCCACGCACACAGCTAGTAGGAGTCCTTTCCCTAACAACCCAAACAAATCTACTAATTCGCAATTCGCATCAATCTCTATTCATGCCTACCTTAAGACTCAAAATGTTCATCTATTTATAAAAATTTAGCCTAACTTTCCTATGGTCCACAAACCATGGTTTGCAGACTCTAGGTCTACCCTTTGACCCATTACAATGATTTTTGGGGCTTTAACCTACCCAAAACCCCTACGTTAGACTAAAATATGCCAAAAATATATAAAAATACTCAAAATTATCCCAATTCGCAGCATTTGGAGGACCCTGTTCCAACAGTCCCCCATCACAATCTTGTGACTCGTCCTGAGTCATTGTGGTGGTGGGGTTTCCATCTGCACCTGTAGTAGATTGACTGCCACAATCAGTGGGTGTAACACTCCTTCACTCTGAGCAACAGTACTTTGCGCAATATCCATGAGCTTCTGTGATGTCGGCCCTTCTATCGCAGCAGTGACACTCTCCAGGGTCTGGTTTAGTTTCTTAATAGCAACATCAACATCTTGCGAGAGCTTGAGGGCTTCGTTAGCCCAAGGCTTCAGGTTTTCACCTAGAATGTGCTTCGTATGTCGAAGTTCCTCAATCTCATCTTGGAGGACCTGGTTGGTCTGCAATCATGGCAAATGCTGAGCAGGAACCAAGGTGGGCAATGTAGCCTCTATCTTCTGAAAGGCTTCCTCTTTTTGCTGCAGGTCCTGATTTATTTCCTATAGGATCAGGTCACGCTAGACCCCAGTCCAGAGCTGCATGGTTGTCTCTAGTAACTGGACGACCTGAGAAATCTGTCCTGTAACGACGTTTGTATCCGTAGTCACCAGTGCAACTCTCTAGGCTCGTACCTCCGGAGGTGTTTCTGGCTGCAATTTTTCTTGTAAATCAGCGATTTGCTGCTCCATCTATGTTTTGATGACCTAAATTTATGTCTTGGAGGCCTTCAATTCTGTGACCAACCCTTCTACTTTAGCCTAGGGGGTGGCTACATCCAGGATTTCCTTTGTAAAATTTGTGCAAAGCTGGTGAATCAAGTTTTCGAGCTCCGCTTGCTTTGCGATAGTGAGGGACACTTCGACACTCTGTGTTGCGATGGTCTGCTCGGCCACACCGAGTTGCTGGTGCACCTGTTGGTCCCGATGGTGAATCTCCTAAAACACGACGGTGTGGAAGCCCTACAATGCCTCATGGGACAACTTGGCTAGATTCAACTGCACCCCTCTACTGGTTTGGATTTGCATTCCCAGGTTGGGTGGACTGATCACAAGGGTGGTGCTAGGTAGGCAGCAGAGATGACTTTCCTTTGTGACTAGTGTTGTGCTGTTGGTTGTCAAGGCAGTACATTCCTGAATCATGCTGGTTTGCAGAGCGTGGAGCATGGCCTGGATGGTGTCGATCGTAGCTTTCTGTTGTTCCTCCAAGGCAGCCCATTTGTCCTCTGTGGCTAGAGTGACTGTGTCCACAATTTGTTTGATGTCTCCATCATTCAGCGTGACTATCTCATCGCGTTCCGTCCACTGAGAGTGCTACTTCTTTCGAGGCCTTTTAACAGGCTCTCTTGTTCACTTCATGCCCTGGGGAGAGGTGGTACCTTCGATGTTCAACCCTTCCGTGCCTAGATCTGGCTGCGAATCGACTTGGGTCTCGGCCTCGGCATCATTCTCGGTGGTCTAATTTGGCTGTGTATCCTTTTTTGCTGCTGCGCCCAAGTCCTTCCCTATATTCTTGCTTGGGCCTTCGGTATCCTTAATGATGACAGGTGGGAGCACCTACGTCGTGCTATTTCCTTCAGTGCCCCTCGCGCCGGTTTTGAAGCTGATCTTCCAGGCAGGAGGCCAGAGTGCAATTACTCTATCAATCTCTTCGTCTGTTACCATATAAGGAAGCAAAGTCCAGGTTTTATCCTTGTGGGCTTTGATTTGAATGTTGTGCATGGTAACCTGGAATGCTGCAATACCCTTATATCTGTCATATACTGTTGGGGGCAGCCGGGGTCGAGAATTGATGGATGCTGCCAAGCTTCTCTAGAAGAGGACCCAGAAAACTTGGTTATCCTCTATGCACTGTGCGTCCTTGGAGTCCCAAAAATGGGCATACCGAGCCCCTTCGCACATGTCCAGAGTGATCTTAGGGAGGACCGACTCCGCAGGGGCTTCCTAGGCAACTAGTGCTATAAGGAACAGTAACCAAGAATAGCAAAAGGCCTTTCCCTACTCCTGAGATTCACGAACGTTGGTCAAAAATTCATCGCACAAGTATTGGGCCCAATTGAGGGAGACCCACTTCGCACATTGTCTTGCTGACTGAATGACATAAGTGGGGGCGGTCACAACCTGACATTTTCGCATTAGCTTGCATGCTAATAACATGGTACCCAGCTGCGTAGCAGGGTCACTGATAGACTTGATGACGAAGTCTCGCGTATTTCTTTCCACATGGTAGGTCTCACGCACATATTCAGCAGTTTCTCCCTCATATTTCTTGCCTACGCGCTCTAGAGGGTGTGGCCCTTTCATGGGAAGGTCAGTAATTTTGTGAATCAGCGTAGCGTTGATGGGGATTCTGTCCCGAATCCACAAGCAGCCATCATGAATCAGGGCGAGCAACTGTCGGGCCAGCCGATCCGTGATGTTGTACTAGCCAAAGTGGGGCATCCATAGTAGGTTCAGGAGCTTGGATCCATCCAATCCACGTACCCAGTGCTGGGGAAAAACTGTGACCCCATCATTCGTATAAATCATGTCAAAGTACAACTCGGGGGCCAATTCAGGGAAGGTTTGAAAATTTTCCAAGTCGCGATCATCGAATTTGATCTCATGCAGCCTTCCACAAGGGTCGCTAAGGACAGGGACCTCTCTCCAGGTTAGTGGCGTTTGCAGATAGGTAATCAGGCCATCGAGGTTCCTTGGTGTGTGTGTCGAAGGCCTGTGTGGACGGAAAAAGGGAGGTAACCAGCTGATTGGGACGGCGGGCTAGGCCTCCTCCTACGCAACCTGAGCCTGGGGCGTCGCTCGCGGGGACTTGACATTTCTCAGGGAAGTCCTGGGCTTCCCTCCTACCCATTTCATAGGTTTTTGGGGTTTTCCTGAGCTTTGCGCTTTTTCCTTGCCCTTCCTTGAGACGGGGTTCAGTGTGGAGATAATTTCTTTGGTCTTGGATTCAATTACCACCACTTCCTCAGTTTCTTGTTCCCCTAAAGATACTGGCTCTGATGCTTCAGGGGGATTAGTGGCCATCATCCTGGCGCGGAAGACGAATTCCAACTCTGGGTGGCTACTATCAGAAGGAGTAGGATGATCAAACATGAAAGGGACACTGTAGGCCCAGAAAATCTTCCAGCTCAAATTCATCTGGGATAAACAAGACAATTACAAGCTATTCACATAACACGAAACCCTTGTCTAAGCTATCCTACCCTTTTAATAGTTCTTGTGATCAACCAACGGTAGGGTAAAATTCACCTGGAACTTACCATCAGGTAAACGGTAAAAAATCTCCAGAATTCACCTCATTAAATGCTAGCCTCCCGCTCCATTCAATAGTAACTTTTCCTTTTTACCAAATTTTACTGTTCCAATGGCTATTTTTCTCTCCTCCTGTGCGCTCAACGTACCTGTTGTGGTTGGACTAAACACCTGCACCTCCTGCGCATCCTCCCCCAACACAGGCGTGTTCCCTAGGTACTTCAAAGCCAGAGACATGTTCATCTGACATTCGTCATCCCAATAGAACAAGGCATCCTTTGTCAACAAGTCTGTCAGAGGTGTTGTGATCAGGGCATACATTCGAATGAACTTCCTGTAATTACCTGCATGGCCGAGGATTGAACGTAGTTGTTTCCTTGTTGTAGGAGTTTCCCGATTTATAATAACTTTGTCTAGTGTATTCGCATCCCCAATCATAGCCAACGTAGGGTGCATCTCAATTCTACTTGTTTGCAGCTTGATCAGCCTGGTAACTGTGTGCATCCCCTCCAATTCTGAGAGAGGAACAACTTGTGGATAATCCTTACACTATTTTAGGGCTAGGCTGTGGTAGTTGACCATGTTCGGTATCTGTGTTTCCCATGTGGGCACCTTAGGTGCGACATACAGGTGTGATTCACCCCATATTACAGTGTTAATGTCCTGCAGAGCTGCGTCAAGCACCTCCATTCCACCTACTAACCCAAATGTCCCTACAAATTCATTCTTTAATGTCTCCCAATGGCGGGTGCACTGATGTAGCTTCACATCTAAATACCATGCAGAGGGAAGTGGTCCCAAGGCATGAATAAATAGATGAACCCATTCTTCTGTAGTCTTGTCGCACCATTTTTCCATCCAGGCAAGTAGATATTCACGTGGGTCTCCTGGCCCAAGGAACGTCTTGACTCACACGTCAGCTGGGGCCTCAAATCGTAGGATCATCATATCCCGACATTCCTCCCAATCCTAGAATGCTCTCTTGTGGGTGTCCCACCATCGCGCAAGTGTTCCACACATGGCTAGAATAAGGGCCCATAACCTCTATTCTCTTGGAACCTCGGTTTCAAATGCACACAAAAATTCCTTAATATTACTAGAACCATCAAAATAGGGTAGGTCCCTTACCTCTGAGGAAACACAGCAGAAGTCCTTTGTGACCCGAAGACATCATAGTGCAGAGACATCATGTAACCGGTTTTTCCAATTCTCTATCTCCCCGTCGGAGTCAGAGAATCATTCACTTTCCTTTTCCCAACAGAGTACTCCATCCACCGTGGGGTTGATCCAGTCTTCATCCTGCGTAGTCAACTTATAGATGTGATCTACATCCTCTTTATCGTGCACCGGCTCTGTATATCGTTCGCCTTTTGCAGGATCTAATGGTACTATCACCCTTGTTCCATCATTTTCAAACACCATTGTGTTGGTGGATTTGACGCACGGGTGTACGAAATCGTACCAGTTTTAGGGGTGTGGTCTACCCCTATAAACTATTGGTCACAGGTAGAAATTGGTGGAGCTCAAAAGCATATAATCTTAGAGGAAACAATATCTGAATATATGCTCAAAGTAAACTAAAAAACTAAAACACAAATATACATAAGCTATGGAAGAGAGTCAAAACAATAATAATGCAAACGATGGATCAAAGTCCACTTCTTATTAAACATTTGAAATGGAGAAGAAATTTTACCCACTTACCAAAGGGCCCCTAGGCAGTGGCTCTAGGTCCCGATGCAAGGATGTTGGTTGCCAAGTTCTGCCTCTGATGCAGTCTCCCTCTCTCTCTGTTGTGATGGACTAGGATTGTTGGGTGGCCAACAATCGAGTCCCCTCTTGCTCCAGCTCCGAGTCACACACTGCTGGTATTGCTTGGGAAATTCTGGCCAGCATAACAATGTGATCACCCTTTCTTCATCTCTTGGTGGCTTTATATAGGGGATTTCAAAATATTCCTTCCCTCCCTTGGTACATGATGGATGGTGAACCAAGGGAGAGGAATGATTCCATTGTGTGCTCAAATATTCTTTTGTTTGCTCACCTAATGTCTAAGGAGGCGCTGGTGGTTGTCCTTAGACAAATTCATATAAGGAGTAACTGTCCTTTGCTTGGTTGTGGTTCCAGAAAGTGACTTTTTTCTATTTCCAGGAATGCGCGCTTTTTGGGAAAAAGTGCACACAAAAGGTGCTCTTCTCGAAGGATTAAGCACGCAATCTAGCATTTAAGACTAGTTCAAATCTGATTTCCTCAAAACCTTAGAGATTTTAAATACTTCTTGATTCCATAATGTTCCTGCCCTGTAAATCCTTAGGCTTGGCATTAATTAATGCCATCTTCTGGTGTACAATTTTCTAGTGTTAACAGTTTCCCCTAATGTGTGAGGTCTAGGAAGAACTGTATAGCCGAAATACATTATAGTTTCTTTTCTGTATCGTGCGCAGAGAGAGAGAGAGGCCTGCATGAATCTTGGAATTGCCAACACCTTGCACCGTTTCCTAGATGACCATGGCCTAAGGGACCCATGCAAGAGAACAAAATATACAACATATATATAAAATTTCAATAAGGCAGGCATGTCCCATGCTCGTGATGCTATGACTAGTTAAACAAAATTGACAGATATTTGTGTTGTCTATGTCACTACCGTGGTAGTGATATTGGCAGTTGTTGATGACACTTGTTGACGCCCTCAGGGGCATTTTTTCTTTGATGATAGGTGGAATGTGGTACCCATATGCGTAAACTTGGTATGGCACCTGGTTGCGCAATGTACGCATATGTACTGGCTGGGACCTTCTCGTGTAAGAATTGTTGACAGAGATGCTTATGGAGGCACGGGTCTTCAACAGATTTTAATCAAAGTGCAATGGTTGTAAGGTACGATACCATCTTGACATGAAATATTTTTTCATAGTCGAATGTCAGGAGGATCGATGACATCTATGGACAATGATGTCTCCCACAGTGCCACTCGAGGATACCCCTTTGCATGGGGAGGGGTGATCCAAAGTACCGCTTCCTTTTTGGAAAGAAGGTGTTGAAGTCAACAAAAAGGAAGCCTTAACTAAACCATGGGTCGGTGACCTGAGGGGTCAAGGACTGAGATGTGATGGGCGTTGAGATTCAACAAGATGATGAGCTTAGTGAAAATGAGTCGCCTTCACTAAGTGGGCCCATAGGCTGTTTTTAGGTGCAAGTCTATTTTTAGACATGGTGATCATATTTCAGAAGTTGGAGGATGCTATTTGTGGATGGTTGATCAAGTTGGAAAAATAGATGAAATTCTATTTTTATAATATTGGGCGAAGTCTATTTATAGATCGTCGATCTAAAAATAGAAGTGTCGATTATTATTAGCTTTTAATAATAATCCGACAATAAACATCAACTTATTCTCCTTGAGCACTTTAGTTTAGTGAGCAGATTTGGAAAATTAGTGGGCTAAAGGAATTACGCAATTCCTAGGGTTTACTGTGGCTCATGCATGGAGGATTTCATTGTAACTGAAGTGGCAGAGTTATGACAGAGTTGGAAGAGTAGTTATGGAGGTTTTTATTCAGTTTAACTCAGTTAAGTGATTTAAACTCAGTTTTGCTAGTTGTATCTAGTTCTAACTAATTGATACACTAGTGAGAGTTTAGCTAATTAATTAAAAACTAGAGACTCACTTGTAACTAAACAAATACAGCAATTAACTACTTGCATATCAGTTCTAGTGGAGACCCAGTGGAGAGATAGGTGAAAGGGCTAGATGGACTATCTGTTGTAACTATAGTGATGCATTGATTGCATCACACACACATTGGAGTTGCCAATGAGGATTGCGTAGTCAAGGCAAGGGTAATTCGAATTAATTTAGAGCTATTCTTCAACAAGGATTGCACAGTGGAGGCAGGCTATCAGGTGGCGAGAAAACGGTGCATGGATTTGAAGATTTCTTCTGATTAGTGTGTGATGATTGATTGTACTGAGAGCTTGATGTACTAAGCTTTGTATGAGATTGTTACATGATCTCCATGATACATAATATATGATAGTTGGGGTTTTCAGCTTCAGGCTTTCCCATTAAACAACTGTGTTATGTGCGATTGTTTTTATTGCTTCATGTGTTTGCAATTGATTTTAATTTCCGCAAAAGATTAACAGTGGAAGGATTCTGTATTTATCAAGAAGATAAATATTGTTAGATCAGGAGAATCTGGATATATACATGCATCTTGTATATAATTTCTACATGGTATCGGAGCAGTGTTAATTCTTGAAGATTGCAATTATGAAGAATTGTTGAGTTTGTGTTGGTGGACAGTTCGAATTTGCTGCAGAAAATTCTTGGTGCGATAGTTGAGTATTCATTGAAATGTATTTCAATGGGTTGCGAATGGAGTATTCTCTTGATGGGAGCTTGAATTACATAGCGTGGAAGGATAGGATGGAGGCAGTGCTGGATGGTAATGGGATGAAGGAGTTCATCGATAGCGATGTTCCTATGCCTGCTTCTAGTGATGTTACAGGACTTGACAGATGGAAAAAGAAGGTAGCAAAGACAAGAAGAATTCTGTTGGAAGGTGTGAAGGACCATATTGTGTCCAACCTTCATTGGAAAACCACTCCATTTGCAATGCGGAAGGCTTTGACATATTTGTTCCAAAGAAGCAGCGACTAGAGGAAGTTGGTGCTGAAAGACAAGCTCAGAAAAATAAAAATGGAGAAGGGCGACAATATTCTAAAATATCTCACGAAGTTTTTCCATTGTAGGGATAAACTGGGAAGTGTGGGGGTTACTGTTGATGATGAAGACTTGGTGAGCTTGGCTCTCCTTGGGCTTCTAAATAGTTGGCATAGCTACGAAGACTCTGTTAATGGATGGGAGAAACTGCTGGGATGGGAGCGACTTTGGTCAGATCTTGTGCAGGAGGAGATAAGGCGAGGTACCAGGGATGGCTCTTCATCAAAGAATGAAGATGAAGAGAATTTCACTTTGGCTTCCAAATCAAGGAAAGGGAAGGGGAATAATTTTCCTTCAAAATTCGAAGAAAAAGGAAAGAAGCAGGATTTGTCCAAAGTGAAGTGTTTTCACTGTGACGAACATGGGCATTTCGCCACTAACTGCCCACAGAAGACGAAGAACAAGAAGGCTACTGGAGCTGCAGTTGGAGAGGCTTTAGCCTCACAGTTTGAACTTGATTTCTCTTTGATCGCATGCTTGTTTTCAAGTTGTATGGAATTGGTGTGGTATCTTGATAGTGGTGCATCTTTCCATATGACGGGAGACAAGGAGTTGTTTAGTGAATTGGAGGAGAAGGACCTTCAAATGCATATAGAGATGGGCGACGATGGTCGATATAGTACGACCGGCATTGGGACCATTACCTTTGAGAGGGAGTCAGGTAATCTATTTATCTTAAAATATTTTATGCATGTTCCAGGTCTGAAGAATAACTTGGTCTCGGTCGCAATGTTGGAAGACAAAGGTTATGATGTTGTTTTCAGTTAAGGAAAAGCCTTCCTACGAAAAAAAACAATGGGTCAAACCAAGAAGATAGGGATTCGAGTTAAGAATATCTACAAGCTAGAGGTAGATGGATGCACTACAATGGTGGGCAAAGCAGAAGAAGTGGTGAGCCGGGATGAGGGAAAATTATGGCACAGGAGATTGGGCCATCTTCACCATGGCGCTTTGAAGATTTTGCAGCAAATACTGGACTTCCCAAGGATACTCTTGCATAGTCAGATCATTACAAGGGATGTACTATGGGTAAGTTTATGAAGACCACCTTTCATGAGAAGGAGAACCATGCTTTGGTGATCCTAGAGAGAATTCACACAGACGTGTGTGGACCTTTCTCGGTTGCTTCAACAAAAAAACATAGGTATTATGTTATATTTGTTGATGACTATTCTCGTAGATATTGGATCTTCTTCATGCAGAATAAGAGCGAAAAATTCTCAAAGTTATGTGAGTTTAAAGCATTGGTGGAGAAGGAGTCGAGGAAGCAAGTGAAAGCTCTACAGAGTGATAATGGTGGTGAATACATCTCGGGCGAATTCAAAGACTTCTGTAGCAAAGAAGGAATTCGAAGAGAACTCATATTTCCTGATAACCCACAACAGAATGGGGTTGCTGAGAGGAAGAACAAAATGATCATGGGTGCTACATGACCAGGGCCTACCGATACACTTGTGGGCAGAAGCATGCAACACTGCGGTTTATGTGCAAAATCGTTGTCCTCATAGAGTACTTGGCATGAGTACACCTAAAGAAGCTTTTACTAGTAAGAAGCATGATATTTCTCATTTGAAGATTTTTGGCTCATCTATTTACATTCATGTGACAAAGGACGCCAGGAAGAAGCTAGAGCTGATTGCAAAAGTTTGGATATTGGTGGGGTACACAGAAACACCCCATAATTATCGTGTGTATTTTCCAAAAATTCGGATGATTGTGGTGCGACGGGATATAAAATTCAATGAGGTGAAAGCCATGAAGTTGTCGCTTGAGAGGGAGCTACACTTGCATGTAAAGGAGGAACTTCTTGTTCCTAAAGATGAGCCTCAAGATGTGGATCAGCCACATGAGGAGTATCATGGAGTAGAGGAGTCTACTCATGTAGAACCAAACATCAGACAAGGCAGAAGGCATACCACAGAAGCTGAGAGACTGAAACTTGATGCTACACAGAATGTAAGAGTCCCTACATCATAGCGTAGACAGAGAAAGTCACCTGACCGATTTACTGGATACATGGCTCTTATGAGCAAGTGTGTTGTGACAGAGCCATCTTCTTTTGAAGAAGCAACGTAGGAGCCCACATGGGTAGATGCCATGGTGGAGGAGTATGAATCCATTGTCAGAAACAGTGCTCGAGAGATTGTTCCAAGGATGGTGGGTAAATCAGTTGTAGGATCAAGATGGATCTACAAGGTAAAGCAAGCTGCTGATGGGAGTGTTGAGAAGTATAAGGAAAGATTTGTTTCCCGGGGCTTCTCACAGATCGAGGGGATTGATTATGAAGAAACCTTTGCACCTGTCACACGATATTCTTCCATAAGGACCATCCTTGCTCTCTCGGTGCAGATGGGTTGCCACATTTATCAGATGGATGTGAAGACTATGTTCCTTAATGGGATCATTGAGGAAGAGGTGTACATATAGCAGCCTGAAGGATTTGAGATCTTCAATAGCGAGTCGCATGTGTGCAGGCTCAAAAGAGCGTTGTATGGGTTGAAGCAAGCACCTCATGCTTGGTATACATGGATCGAAAACTATTTCACTAGACTTGGCTTCAGCAAGAGTGAGGTGGATGCAAACCTATACCAAATTTTGGTGGAGAGTAAGCTTTTAATCATTGTTATTTATGTTGATGATTTAATACTAATGGGTGATGAGCAGTTGATACACTCATGTAAGGCAGATCTTGCAAAGGAGTTTGAGATGAAGGATTTGGGCCTCCCTCATTATTTCCTTGGATTGAAAATATGGCAATGGGAAGGTGAAATATTTGTGTCTCAAGGAAATTATGCCTGGGAGATACTGGAGAAGTTTCACATGCAAGGCTGCAAGCCTATTGACACTCCTCTTCCAGGAAATTGGAGGAAAGAGGATGCTACATCGGAAAAGGTAGTGGATGCCACTGTTTATGGACAGTTGGTGGGTTTTCTCATGTATTTAGTTAATACAAGACCGGACACATGCTATGCGGTGAACCAAATTTCACAAGAAATGGTTAAGCCTACGAAGCTCTTTTGGAAGGCAGGCAAGCATGTGCTAAGATATCTCAGGGGCACATCTGAGTATGGTTTATGGTACAGACATATGGATGAGGTGAAGTTGCATGGCTTCACGGATGCAGATTGGGTAGGAGGCCAAACAGACAGAAAGAACACATCAGGAGGTATTTTCAGTATCGGATCTACAAAAATTTCTTGGTACAACAAGAAATAAAGATCCGTGTCACTCAGTTCAGCGAAAGCATAATACATGGCAGCAAGTCAAGCTGCATGTGAGGGTATCTGGATGAGGAATATCCTGGTTAGTTTTTTCAGTTCACATTTAGATCCTACAGTGATACATTGTGATAATCAGAGTTGCATTAAACTCTTGATTAATCATGTGTTTCATGATAGATCTAAAAATATTGATATCCGGTATCATCATATCAGAGATTGTGTGCAGCGGAAGATTATGTTGCTTCAGTAGATTCCTATGGAAGATTAGGATGCAGATATTTTGACAAAGGCACTCACCAGGAGCAAATTCGAATACCATAGAGGCAGGATCAGGGTGAAGGATAATCCATATCTTGTTGAGAGGGAGTGTTGAGATTCAACAAGATGATGAGCTTAGTGAAAATGATTTGCTTTCACTAAGTGGGTCCGCAGGCTATTTTTAGGTGCAAGTCTATTTTTAGACTATGTCTATTTTTAGACATGGTGATCATATTTTAGAAGTTGCAGGATGCTATTTGTGGATGGTTGATCAAGTTGAAAAAATAAATGAAATTTTATTTTTAGAATATTGGGCGAAGTCTATTTATAGATCGTCGATCTGAAAATAGAAGTGTCGATTATTATTAGCTCTTAATAATAATCTGACAATAAAAATCAACTTATTCTCTTGGAGCACTTTATTTTAGTGAGTAGATTTGGTAAATCAGCGGGCTGAAGGAATTACGTAATTCCTAGGGTTTACTGTGGCTCATGCATGGATGACATTGTTGTAATTGAAGTGGCAGAGTTATGATAGAGTTGGAAGAGTAGTTATGGAGGTTGTTATTCAGTTTAACTTAATTAAGTGAGTTAAACTTAGTTGTGCTAGTTGTATCTAGTTCTAACTAATTGATACACTAGTGAGAGTTTAGTTAATTAATTAACAACTAGAGACTCACTTGCAACTGAACAAATACAACAATTAACTACTTGCATGTCAGTTCCAGTGGAGACCCAGTGGAGAGATAGGTGAAAGGGCAAGATGGACTATCTGTTGTGACTATAGTAATGCATTATTTGCATCACACACACATTGGAGTTTCCAATGAGGTTTTCACAGTCAAGGAAAGGGTATTTCAAATTCATTCAGAGCTATTCTTCAACAGGAATTGCGCAGTGGAGGCAGGATATCAGGTGGCGAGAAATCGGTGCATGGATTTGCAAATTTCTTCTGATTAGTGTGTGACGATTGATTGTACTGAGAGCTTGATGTACTAAGCTTTGTATGATATTGTTACATGATCTCCATGATACATAATATATGATAGTTGGGGTTTCAACTTTAGGCTTTCCCATTAAACAACTGTGTTATGTGCGATTGTTTTTATTTCTTCATGTGTTTGCAATTATTTTAATTTTTGCAAAAGATTAACAGTGGAAGGATTCCATATTTAGCAAGAAGATAAATATTGTTAGATCAGGAGAATATAGGTGAGGGGTGACTGAGTGACGGGGATTTAGTGGCCTAAGGTCAGATTATACTTTAGCAGCTTGGTGGCAGTCATAGTTATTTCTGAAGGGAAAATCCCTAGAGTCGGTAGGACTTCCAGGGCGGGTGTAATCCGGCTATGAATGTCGTGGTGGTGCGTGCATGGGGGGTGAAATACTCTGACCAAGGGAATGAGGGGATGCTGCCATGGGGGAAAAGATAAAATATGAGGGCAAGGAGGCAAAGAGAATCATTTGCAGTCTTTGTACACTTACCAAAAGAATAAAAATAATGAGGTTTGGTTTGTACAAAACACAGAGACGGGTACCCCAAAACATGAAAGGGTTCGCTCACTAAAGGTGTGAGGATGGTGTTTTGTTGGGGGTGGGGGTCCCATTGGTTGTCTCATGTGCAGGTTGATGAAGCAGATGGAGGAGTGTCGCAGATGGGATAATGCTGATAGAGGTATGGTGGGCCAAATGCGATGCGAGGAGGTGCGCTCTCAACCAACGCGAATGCTTATCATGTGCAGGGTGAGGTGATGATAAATGTGGTCGGGTATGAGGACCCATTGGTTTATTTCTGATGGAGAAATGATGTCAGGATATGTAGAGTTTTCTGGGACTCTATCATGCTAGGGGTAGAATGATACCTGCTCCGGAACCTTCGGTGGATGGTGCTGTATGTCGTTTCCGGGTTCTTCCTGCAAAAAAAACTACCTCAAGTGAAAACATCTTCTTTTGCATCAAACATTATTGAAAGGCATGAGATTTAAAAAAGGAAGATGGGAGGGTGTATACCTGCCAGTGCTGAAAATTTATTTTTCTTGGAAAGCGAATGTGTGGAACCGCTTTCATTCGTCATGGCATATTGATGATGGTGCAACTTACGGTTTGCGAAATGGACCTTCTGATATCCTGTTATGGACCTCTGAATTTCTGGAAAAGGGCAATAAATATGGGATTATGGCCCTAATCCTATTCATTTGTACTTGCTGAGTTTTGGGGGATTAGAGGTATTTGCAGAGCCTTTCTTTTCATTTCAGTCAAATTTTGTACCAGGGATTAGCGATATTATGCCGAGGTAACTTTCATGATGTCCTGCATTGTAATTTCTTCAGTTTGAGGGTGCCGAGGGTCGTACAATTAGGTTTGTATGACCTCTGAGATATTTTTTACCCTAGATTGTGTGGGCGATCTAGGTGAAAATGCGCCTTCTTTGTGTGCAATTATGAGGGATAGGCGTGCGAGGGCACATTTCTCCCTCCTTTTTATGCACAAGGGTGCACCTATGAAAAATACAGGCATGCAAGGGTGCGCCAGTCTGAGGGACAGGTGGGAAATTGGCATGATGATATAAAATTTTGATTTTTTGTCTATTTTTTGATGTTTTCCTCTATCCTGATGGGTACCTATGTTTCTTGGTAGATTCGTGTGGAGAGAGTGGGACTGGCCCGAGATCCGGGCTGCTCTAGTTGCTGATGTTGGGGCACATCGTTAGTTGGTAGCATGGGGCCTTCTGAAATTTGTTGAGAATGAGTTCCTATGGTCGCAGGACCGTTTGTTATGTTACATTATACAACATTGGCACTGACAGTGAAACATGTTTGTGTTGCGTGGGATGAACCTAGTGATCCGTCCTAAGACGGATATTTATTTTGTGACTGGATTACTTCCTCAGGGTGAAGCTCTGAGGTACCCACTCTCTGCTGGGAGAGTGAACCTTGACAGATTCTAGAGGAGACATTAAAGTGGTTCACCTTTGACTAAGGGGTGCATAAGTATTACATCGGTGGCAGATGTGGTAGAGCGGTGTGCTCTGACAGTTATTGTGCGACTCACAGGGTCGGTTGCTCCCCATCGAGCATTTGGCCCACAGGTTGGAGTTTTGTGCCGATTGCGTGGTGGACATTTCTTCGATTTTTCTTGGTTTTTCTTTGATGGCATGGTGTCGCAATTGAACAAGGTCCAATGGGGATCGAAGTCTTTTGTGTATGCCAACATCTTATGCAGCATCATGTATGAGCGGGTGGTGCTACTGAGGTCGGTGGTGGCAGTGCCTATTGGGGGGTCACGGGAGCCACGGATGAGGAGGTGGGCTCCGGCGATGTCGCAGGGTGGTGGTGGCGTGGTGGGTCATTACTGGAACGACATGATAGAGGCCTGGTTTGAGGCCAATCCATATATTTTCTTGCCATACCCGTACACGGGGATGGACTTCTGGGGTGACCCAGACATGGGTCTCCCTTTCAGTTATGTTTAGGGACCTGAAGGTATGCATTATGTTTTTTCTACATTTTTTTGCGTATTTATGTACTTGTGTGTTTTTTTTATTATCACTGACATAATTTTTGTTACTTGTGTAGACGTTGGGGAGGTAGGTTGCCCTATGGCCCGACTGGTGGGTCACAACCCTCTGCTCCGACCTTGTGGTTGTCAGGGAGGAGGGGCTGCAGGTGGACCGGGAGGGGATGATGCTGGCCCTTTTGGGGAGGGTAGCAGCTCGGCTGCAGTAGAGATTGATGCCGAGCGAACTCGTGGTGATGTGGCTGAGGCTCGAAATACAAAACTAACAACTCAAGTGGCCGCTCTAGAGGACTTCCAGGATCGAGTGGACCACTTGACCCGGGGTATGCCTGCGCGAGGTTTCATGGATGACCTTGAGGAGGTTTGGTTAGACACGGTGATGGCCCATGAGAGGGATTATCAGCCCATTCTATGTCGGGTAGCAATCGGAGTGACGACAACGACTTCAATGGTGGCACCAGGAGCAGTGGTGGGTCTAGGTGCTCCACTTGAGGGGGCACCCCCCTAGAGTATTTTGTAGATAGGGATAGCACCCATTATGAGGATGCTTCCCTTATTTTTGACGACCTTTGTATCTTTGGATTGGCCAGAGGGCCAACGACACTATTTTTTGTACTCAGATACATATATTTTTGATATATATATGAGAGATGTTTTTTGCAGCTCTACATGGTGTATCACCTATTTCGGGTTATGTGTTGTGTTATGCTGATGGATGTCTATATTTTTGGTTTTTATGTATGATGGTTTATTCGAGATGTATTCCAGTCTAGGATATTGTTAGCTATGTGATCAACTATTTGGTTTTGATTCCTTGATACATGTGAAAATGTAACGTGATCAAATTGTCTGCTTAATCTTTTGGCACACAAATATTTTCTAAACAGGTGTGTGTCTCTGGTCTCAAATTTTTGGTTTAGCTGCGATACTACTAACTGGGAATCGAGGTAGATATGCATATGGTGAATGTCCTGATGGAGGGCGTCGCACATAATTCCAATGACGATGTCATATTCTGCCTAATTGTTTTTTTACTGAACTGATACACACGTCATTTGAACATAGTGGTGATCAGTCAGGGCAGTAAATGACCCAGGCAGCAGTGGCTAAATTTTGAGACCATCTTGACGCTCCACCAGCAAATCCAAAATATGGTTCATTTTGGTGAGCCATGTTGATACTTTTAGCGCTTTTATCTAATTCTTTGGGTCAGAAAGTTTGAGTGAGTGGTTTATCGTGTACTCTTTATTCTAGGGGAAGGGTCGTTGGGGCCCTTATGGGTAGAATTTCTTGAGGTAAAGGCCATTGATAGGGTTAGTGAGGCAAGTTCCATCCGGTTCTGTCAAGATGTATGCCCCTGTCAGAGGCAGTGTTTGATTATTTAGGGTCCTTTCCACAAGGTTTCGAACTTTCCTGGCCCTAAGGCCTCTTTTGTGACATCATCACGGAGGACTAATTCCCCCTTGGTAAATGAGAAAGGGATGATGTGGCAGTCGAATGATGCTTTGACCCTTTTATTATGGGCCTCGTTATGCTGCAGCAACTGTCATCTATTTTTTTCGACAAGCTCTAGTTGTAATAGGCGCTGCTCCAAAGGCTGGGTATCATTAAGGAGTTTAATGGAAGTATGAAAATTGGGGATATTGCAAAAATCAACGCAAAGGCATAAGGTACCTTGGTTTTTTGTGACAGGAATATGATGGAAATCTTGGGACAAGGGTGAGGCAGCAATCCTATCATCAATATGAGAGGATACAAATCGTATATGGTGAACTGTATCATCGGCGTTTGGTGGGGGGAATAATATCCATAATGGGATTCTGTGTGAGCTCAAAGTTAGGTTCCCCACTAGGATAATTAGTTTCTGGTAGGTGGAAATTGTGCCTGCCACAGAGATGCCAAAATTTTTTCATTAGGGGGCATGTCTCTGGTACGTGATTCAGGTCAGTGCAGATGGTGCATGGAATTATTGAGCCAATGGAGTAGATGGTGTGTGATTCTTTGCTACTTGTTGTTCCTGATGTGGATGCTTGGAAAGCATTGGACATAGATGGGGTTGTATTTTGTTTCCATTTCCATATCATTGGTTTATACTTGTCTTCCTATTTAGTGTAGTGTAGACCTAACACATCTCGTGCCGCTCTCAACTTGGGGAGATGTATACACTTAAACATATGATGAAAGTGTGATAAAATTTAGAAATAAGTGCACGTGATCTTCTCTTGATTGGAGAGAAGTTTCTGGGGGAGAGAAGAGACTACGTGGAGACTATTCGCAAGGGGCTTGATTTCTCTGCATTGGTTAACTTGGTGATCATTCCGATCACATAGGCCGCATGTTATCCTAGGCTTGGTCGAGGTTACTTGTTGGTGTTATGTTGTCTTGTCAGGTTTGACACACCATTGCGAGGGTGGAGACATTGATCCGACAATGTACTTTTCATGCCATTCCAGGAGATCGTCTTGTCTCTTCTCTATGGCATTGATCATGTTGATAGTGGGAAGAATTTGCGAGGCATAAGTAAAATGTCACTCGTAATGGTTACCCTGACATATTAGGCAGAATATCCTTGACATGAAGGTTCTATCTAGCTCAGCTCGAGGTCTGATGGGGAACCAGTGTCAGAAGGCTACTAAATCAGGGCAATGGATGACTACACGGTCTGTATTTTTTCATAACTTACACGCTGGTCATTGCTATGAAGAGCCGTTGGGGGTAACTAGGGGTTCCTTGCTGGGTCGTTCTTTGGCTGTCAAGAACATGATGGTGTTGTGAAGCCAGCTCCAAAAATATAAGAAAAGAGATATCAACGCCTTAGAAATAAGCCACTTTGAGGGGGAACCTCCAATACATTACATGAATGAACAATTCTTGGATGATACAAATGACCAAAACCTCCTTCTATATATAGGAGTCCATGGGGCCACAATATAATCCTAGTGGGGCCACAATGTAATCCTAGCCGACCTAACAATAATAATGTAAGGGCACAATAAAAATAATATGGGGGTTACAAAGGTACAACCATAACAATAAGGGGGGCTACACTAACATAATAAGGGAAAATACTGTTAATATAGGTACTTAACATGCCCCTCTCCTTCAAAAAAGTGTTGTCCTCAACGCTTGGTTATTTCTTGATGCTTTTGTATAAAATTCTCATCGTCCCATGTGGAATATTCTACAGGAAAGTTCGTCCACTTGCTGAGATGCTCTGAAATTGATCGTACTTGTTGAGTTCTTGTTTCTGTGACTGCTTCAAAACTTCTTTCGATGTAATGTTGATCTTCCTGTTGTTTCATTTGATTTTGCACCAAAGTTAGGTTATCCTTTGAGAGTTTGAGAGCTTGTTGTTGATGCTCGATGTGATCTTCCACTACTTTACCATCCATATTAGATTTTATTTGATCGTTCAAACCATCCAAATTAGCCTCCATTTTTTCTTTTAAACCATCTATATCATCTTCAGTTCCTCGTCGTAAGATTGAAATTTGTTGCACTTGGTACCGTAATTTTGATATCTCATACTGCAATTCTTCCTCTTCAGGCGTCATAGTATAGCTTTTCTGAGGGCTTAATGGGTATGGAATTATTTTTAGGTGGCATTTTAGAACCCTATATTGATATCTATGCTTCAATATTCCCTTGGAATCACTTCAAACTGATTTTTCACACAAGACTTATGCAATTCGAAAAAACAAATACACACCTTTTTCTTGATTTTGAGGAGCTCGATACTGAAACTGAAATACCTCTGTGATTGTAGATCCTCAATATCTGAAATTCAGCCCTGTAGTATCTCTATGAAGCTTCTTTCAATTTCCACAGGTCTGATCTGATTTGGATTCTTGAAGACAAAGTTATGTCCAATCTCCCACAATGACCCAACTTTGGACTGGTTCAATAGAGCGAACTTGTATGACTTGCCATGTGTCACTGTTTCCACTTTTGGCTCTGAAATTGATAGAATGAAAACTAAAGTCCGTGTACTTGTGGACACTTTTTACAGCTTTCCAATCTGATGCTCTGAGAGAGAGCTATGAAGATTTTCCCACAATCACCTCTTTGAGATGAAATTCAGAAGCCTCAAAAATCCCTAACTTCCACAGATCATATCTCCGAAAATATTACGAACCAATATCTGAAATTTTGCGACAATGTTCCTCAGGATTTCAGCTTCTCACTCTAAAAATTTCAGCTTCTGAACCTTCGTAGAAAAAAGGTTATTACGAAAATACCACAATGATCTGTTTAGGTTAAATTCAGGAGCCTGCAAAATGACCTAACTTGCATAGATCATATCTTCGAAAATAGTGTGAACCAA
This sequence comes from Pinus albicaulis, assembly GCA_034641835.2. Classification (NCBI taxonomy): domain Eukaryota; kingdom Viridiplantae; phylum Streptophyta; class Pinopsida; order Pinales; family Pinaceae; genus Pinus; species Pinus albicaulis. Next base: position 1,446,042,764 of record CM076582.1, on the reverse strand, counting down.
GATCTGAAATTTTGCGACGATGTTCCTCAAGATTCTGGATTTGCACTCTAGATATTTTAGAGTCTGAACCTTCGTAGAAAAAAAGTTATAGTGAAAGATCACACACCTGTTGAGCGAAACCCTAGAATCCAAAGCTCTGACACCAAATCTTGTGAAACCAGCTCCAAAAATAGAAGAAAAGAGATATCAAAGCCTTAGAAATAAGCCACTTTGAGGGGGAAACCTCCAATACATTACATGAATGAACAATTCTTGGATGATACAAATGACCAAAACCTCCTTCTATATATAGGAGTCCATGGGGCCACAATATAATCCTAGTGGGGCCACAATGTAATCCTAGCCAACCTAACAATAATAATGTAAGGGCACAATAAAAATAGTATGGGGGTTACAAGGGTACAACCATAACAATAAGGGGGGCTACACTAATATAATAAGGGACTACACTATTAATATAGGGACTTAACAGATGGACCTGCTCATCTCTTCTGCTTGGGTCATGGAGCTACCGATGGACTCAGCATCCATATCGTCTTCCTGGGAAAGGCAGACTATGGTTGAGCGGAGGCTAGCAAGGGCTAGCTGAAAGTAAGGTATGTAGTGACAATCCTCCAAAAGGTGATTGTCAGCGCACAATGGGCATGTGAATTGTGTTGCCCGTAGCGCTACGTAGTAAACCCTTTTGATTGGATACCATATGTGAATGAGCACCAAAGTTGTGTATTCTTCGAGATAGTGGCCACGTTCATTGTATAGTGTGCAACGTATAATGGGCATTACTGGGGGCCTTTCTACAAACCTATGTTCCTCTTGTAAGTAGAGGATGGTACGAGTTTCATCGTTGACAAACCGGATGGAGGGCTTCTCTTGATAGGATCGTTCAACCACATGTAAGGCATCCCTATATCGAGGTATCTCTGGGAAATGGTGGGTATAATTCCTGTAGGTGCCATAGAGAGAGCATGCGTGATTGGTATGCAATGGTTTACCTTTACCTTTGGTGGTAGGTTCCTTTTTTCGAGAACACGGCGTCAAGGTGTCTGCTCCGGAGCCGAGGAGTGGTTTTAACTCGTCCAATTCCAGACATATGTGGGTAGGGTGGCCTATGACATCACATATGGTGCAGAGTGGTGAATCCATTTGAATGGCAAGGGTCACCATCTTCTTTCCTATGTTTGCGGTTTTCTTGGCCGTGGTAACCAATTTCGCAATGGGAAATTCCTTTGTGGGGGCGGTCTCGACCGTTTCTTGGGTTGGTTGGGGTTCCTTGGGGCTGAGGGGTTTTAACCTTGTGGTAGTAACGTTGGTGGTTCTTGTTCTGGCAGGGGGGATGAGGTACCAAACTGGGAACACCAACGATATGTTGGGTAACACTAGTGTTGCCAAAACCTGCTAGGAAATGAAGCCAGCTGGGGGGCAGAGGAAATGGGTTTGGGAGGCGGCATAGGCTAGGGAGGTTACCATGGCTGATGCCTCAGTGTCGTTACTGCTTGAGTCCATGTCATGACTAACCTCAGTGCTTGATGTGGACATCATGCACATTGGGGCCCCTGTGGCATCGAGCAATGTTTCAGGGATAATGGGAGGATCTCCTAGGAATGACCCTAGGACGGATGATGGTTTGAATTGGCTAGAGCCATATTCTTGGTACCATGAAAGACCATCGACGGTTGTATCTACATAGGGTAGGATTACATCCGTGTTGGTTAGGGGACACTTCTCATTGTGTGTTAACTGGTCTACCGTAATGATGTGATCCTCGTGGGGGAACATCATAATGCGAAAGATGGAGGAGGCTATGGCGGACATGTCATACAAATAACTCTGCCCAAGGAGTATGTTGTAGTCCAGGTGAGTGTCTAAGACTTCAATGTCTATATGGACCATCTTGCTGGCTAAAAAAACTGGGACATTTTGGTAGAGGCCGTCGGGGGTCGAGGGACGATCGTTGTAGGCCCGAAGCGTTATGATCGAGGGTTTTAGTTCAGGAGAACTCAACTTCTACCAAATTTTTTTTGACATGATGCATGTCGATGCACTCTTGTCAATGAAACATTGGTGAATAGTGATATTCTAGACCGATACTGGTATTTGGAAAGAGACCATGGAAGGAAGCCTAGGGGTGGCTTTGTTTAAGTCAAAATCCATCATGCGCGTATCGGCAAGGTCGATAGAGCCTAATGCGGAAAGTAGGGCTTTCTGTTTCTTTGGGCACGACTGCAGTACTTCCAATGCGAACATATCAGCGGGTCATTAAACTAAATCATCCACAATGCTATAATTATGGGCCGCTTTGGAATAGTTACTTTCTCGCCTATTAGGTCCCTTTGCCATCTTTGGAAACAGTTATATAGGCATTTTTGAAATGGTCAAAGGTGAAATCAGTGCACTAGTACTAGCCCCTGACGTAGTGGAGTCTGGTGGGTTGTCATAACTGCGATTTCGAGTTTGGAAAAACATTTCTTCCCCAGTCATGTAAATTTCATGGCTATTTTTCCCAGAATCATCTGGGTTTTGTTGCTGAGTGATGACTGTCCCTTGGTGGGGGAACGGTTCTTGCATAACAGCGGGTTGCTGGGAAGATCCTCCTTGTCCTCAGCTACTCTGAAGCTTTTTAAGTTTGGGGAGATCGGTACAGTGGTGAGTATAGTTCCCATTCTCACCACATATTGAACAAGAGTGGTTTGTTCGCAGAGGTGGCCGTTTGCATTTCCTTGGGGCATTGCTTGACTCTTGGTTTTTATTCCTGCTAGAGTTGTCTCCGACCTAGGATCGCGGTGGGCGCTGTTGGTTGCTGCCTCCCTGTCCAGGGTTCCCTTTTGGTTTATTTTTTGATTTTTTCTTAACCACGTTAGGAGGATAGTTCTCCTGATTATACTGGTGTGGTTGGTTTTGTGACAGTTGCACAAAGTTCACCTATGCACTGGTTTGCGTAGATGTGTCGTGTGCTTGGGACTGAATATAACATTGTCCCTTGTTTGCACCTAGCCATTGGGGGGGAGATCTTCCGTCAGTGTTTCTTTTTGCGTACTGGGTCCCCTCAGCCAGAGGATAGGGTCCTCCTAGGTGCTATGCTTACGCCCTATTACTCATATCTTGCTAAGGCATGTGATGACTTTGAAATCCAAGTTGAGACATGTTCTGGGTAGAATAATGTGCGTAACTGGGATTGTGAGTACTGCTACCTAGGTAACCTTGGGTCATTGACCCAATTAATCCATCTACAGTATTTGATGTGCCTGGAAATTCTTGATAAGTTTGCAGGTGCGGGGCATTAGGCAGGATATTGTAAATGTATCCTGACTACGTATAAATCAGTTCAAGCTTCTAGGCTTTACTGATTGTGTCCTCTTCGGATGTGGGGTATTGTTGCACCACATTCTTTGAAATCTCAGCTATCAGAGTTTTCAAGAATAAATCTAAAAAGTGTAGAAATTATATAACTGATATGTTATATGTCCAAGATTCTCCTGATCACACACTATTTTAACTTCATGCACAATACAGAATCTCTTCTACCATTGATCATCATATGTGGAAATTAAACCAATTGCATGCAGACATTAAAACCATAAAAATTCACACACATTAACACAGTGATTTATGGGAAATATTAAAGCTGAAAACCCCCAACTATGTATATAATATATGTCATAGAGATCATGTAACAATCATAATACAAAGCTAATCACAAGCTCTCTGTATCTCCAATCGCTACACACTAATCAGGTCATGATCTAGAAAATCCATGCACCGATCCACTGCCACCTACTAGCCTACCTCTACTGCACAATCCCTGCTAAATATGGGCTCTGAATGAGTTCGAATCCACTTGGCTTGCACTGCGCAATCCTCATTGGCATCTCCATCAATGTGTGGTGAAAACTCATGCACCAGTATAGTCACAACTGATAGTCACACTGCTCTTTCACCTATCTCTCCACTGGTCTCCACTGAAACTGTCCATGCACTGTAGTTAACTAATGTATTCTTCAGTTGATTAATGAGTTAATAGTTAGTGAATTAATTAATAATTAATTCACACCACTCTCACTAGTGTATCAATCAGTTAGACTAGATACAACTAGCTCAACTATGTATAACTGAGTTAAACTGAACACAACTCCACCAACTACCTCAATCAACTCCACCAAACTCTCTCACATGAGTTCTAACTAAAGTCTCCATGCAATAGCTCCACTTAACCCTTAGGAATAGCGTAATTCCTTCTATCAACTCCTGTGCCACATCTGTGCACTTAACTGAAGTGCTCCAAGAGAATAAGATAATGTTTATAGTCCAAATATTATTAAGAGCTAATAATATTCGACATATCTATTTTTAGACTGGCAATCTAAAAATAGATTCCACCAAATATGTCTAAAAATAGAAGTCCATCTATTTTTCCAACTTGACCAACCATCCACAAATAGCATCCTGCAACTCATAGAATATGATCGACATGTCTAAAAATAGACTTCGCGCCAAAAATAGCCTGCGGGCCCACTTAGTGAAGGCGACTCTTTTCACTAAGCTCATCATCTTGTTGAATCTCAACACTCCCTCTCAACAAGATAGGGATTATCTTTCACCCCTATCCTACCTCTATGGTATTCGAATGTTCAGCGCTCAAAATATCAAGATCATCTGCATCCTGGTCCTCTGTAGGAATGTAAGAAGGTAACATGATCTTCCGTTGCACACAATCTCTAATATGATGGTACCGGATGTCAATGTGTTTAGATCTATCATGAAATACTAGATTAACTGAGAGTTTAATGCAACTCTGATTATCACAATATATCACAGTAGGATCTAAGTGTGAACCGAACAACCCGACCAGGATCTTCCTCATCCATATAGCCTCGCATGCAGCCAAACTTGCTGCCATATACTCGGCCTCCACTGAACTGAGTGCCACGGATCTCTGCTTCCTACTGTACCAAGAAACTGTTGTCGACCCGATACTGAAAATCCCTCCAGATGTGCTCTTCCTGTCTGTTGGGCTCCCTGCCCAATCTGCATCCGTGAAGCCACACAACTTCACCTCATCTGACTATCTGTACCAAATTCCATATCCCGATGTGCCTCTGAGATACCTCAAAACATGCTTCCCTGCCTTCCAAAAGAGTTTGGTAGGCTTAACCATAGCTTGTGAAAGCTGGTTAACTGCGTAGCATATGTCGGGTCGTGTATTGACTAGATACATGAGTGACCCCACCAATTGTTGCTAAACAGTGGCATCCACTACATCTGCCGATGTAGCATGCTCTTTCCTCCAACCACCAGGAAGAGGAGTATCAATAGGCTTGCAACCATGCATGTTGAACTTCTCCAGTATCTCCCGGGCATACTTTTCTTAAGACACAAACAATCCATCACTGCACTGCCAAATTTCCAATCCCGGGAAATAATGAAGGAGGCTCAAGTCCTTCATCTCAAACTCTTTTTCAAGATCAACCTTGCATGAGAGTATCAACTTTTCATCACCGGTCAGTATCAAATCATCTACATAAAGTACAATGATCAGCAACTTACCCTCAACCACTATCTGGTACAAGTTGGGATCCACTTCGCTCTTGGTAAAACCAAGTCTGGTAAAGTAACTATCGATCCGTGTGTACCAAGCACGAGGTGCTTGTTTCAACCCATACATCACTCTTTTGAGCCTGCACACATGCGACTTGCTGCTGAAGATCTAGAAACCTTCGGGCTGCTCTATGTACACCTCCTCCTCAATGAATCCATTAAGGAACGCAATCTTCACATCCATCTGATGAATGTGCACCCCATCTGTGATGAGAGAGCAAGGATGCTCTGTATGGAAGAATACCTTGCGATAGGTGCAAAGGTTTCCTCATAGTCGATCCCCTCAATCTGTGATAAGCCCCGGGAAAAAAATCTTTCCTTGTACTTCTCGACGCTCCCATCAGCTGCTTGCTTCACTTTGTAGATCCATCTTGAACCTACCACTGATTTCCCTTTCGGCCTTGGGACAATCTCACGTGCACTATTTCTAACAATCGAATCATACTCTTCCACCATGGCATCTACCCATGTAGGGTCCTCCATAGCTTCCTCGAAAGAGGATGGTTCTGTCATGATACACTTTCTCATCAGAGCCATGTATCCAGTATATCGGTCAGGTGACTGTCTCTGTCTGTGCTATCATGTAGGTGCTCCTACAATCTTCTCTAGATCTTGATTCAGTCGCTCAACTTCTGTAGTGCGCTTTCGCCCTCTAATGGTTGGCACTGCATGAGTGGTTTCTTCCACTCCATGAACCTCCTCTTGTGGCTAATCCACATCTAGAGACTCATCCTTAGTAACTAATAGCTCCTCATCTGCATGCAAGTGTGGCTCCCTCTCAAGCGAACACTTCATGGCTTTCTCCTCATGAAATTTGATATCCCGTCGCACAATAGTCTTTCGACTGTCTGGCAAATAAAAACGATAGTTGTGGGGTGTTTCTGTGTACCCCAAAAATATCCCAACCTCTGCGGTCGGCTCCAGCTTCTTCCTAGAATCCTTCATCACATGAATGTAAACAGGTGAACCAAAAATCTTCAAATGAGAAATATCAGGCCGCTTACCAGAAAATGCCTCCTCGGGTGTACTCATGCCAAGTATCCTATGAGGAAAACGGTTTTGCACATAAACTAAAGTCTTGCATGCCTCAACCCACAAGTGTATGGGTAGGCCCTGATCATGCAACATCGCCCGTGCAGCACCCATGATCATTCTATTCTTTCGCTCCGTGACCCCATTCTGCTGTGGGTTATGAGGCACTATGAGCTCTCTTCGAATTCCTTCTGCGTTGCAAAAGTCCTTGAATTCACCAGAGATGAATTCACCACCATTATCGCTCCTAAGAGCCTTCACTTGCTTCCCCAACTCTTTCTCCACCAATGCCTTGAACTCACAGAATTTTGAGAATGTCTCGCTCTTCTTCTGCATGAAGAAGATCCAGCACTTACGAGAAAAGTCATCAAAAAATATCACATAATACCTGTGCTTTACTATCGAAGCTGTTGAGAAAGGTCCACACACGTCTTTGTGAATTCTCTCAAGGATCGTCGTGGCATGACTATCCTTCTCGTGAAAGGTGGATTTCACAAATTTTCCCAAAGTACATCCCTTGCACTGATCTGACTGCGCAAGTGTACCTTTGGGAAGCTCGGTATAAATCTACTGCAAAATTTTCAAAGCACCATAGTGAAGATGGCCCAATCTCCCAAGCATAAAGCCTACCGTCATCCTGCATCACCACCTTTTGTTTGCCTGCCTGTCAATGGCACATTTCATTTCTAATTGATATGTCTTTAATATCAACAACCCCTGTCCCTTGCTCTGCCCGCTGCTCCACGTACCGTGTCTTTCCCTCGCTGTTAGCCAACATCACATCCTTGTTTCTGAGAATGTCACCGAGACCGCATTCTTCTTCAACTCAGAACATGCAAGTATTAGATCTTCAATATGGTGTTATTATCAGATTCTTCCCAAGGAAGGTCCCAATACTAGTCGATCATTTTATTGCCATTATCGTTCATTCAATGCAAAGGCATTTCAAGATCCTTCTTTGATTCATATTTACTCGAACAAATATTTGTCTCCGGTCATATGAAAAGATGCACCACTATCAAGAAACCACACTGATCCCATCACACTTGATACCAAGCATGCGATCAGCGAAAAATCCAGCTCAAACTGTGAGGCTAAGGCCTCTCCAGTTACAGATCTAGCAGCCTGCTTATTTTTCTTCTTCTATGGACAATTAGTGGCGTAATGTCCGTGTTGGTGATAGTGAAATCACTTCACCTTGGACATGTCCTGCTTCTTGCCTTTTGCACTGGATTGAGAAGCATTCTTCTTGCTCTTCCCCTTCCTTGCTTTGGTAGTGAAAGTGAAATTTTCCTCATCTTCATTCTTCGATGAATATCCATCCCTGGTACTCCACCTTATATCCTACTGCACAAGATCTGACCAAAGTCACTCCCATCCTGGCAATTTCTCCTGACCATTGACAGAGTCCTCATAGGAATGCCAACTCTTCGGAAGCCCAAGGAGAACCAAGCTTACCAAGTCCTCTTCATCTACAGTAACCCCCACACTTCCCAGCTCATCCCTGCACTGGATGAACTTCGTGAGGTACTTGGGTATACTCTCGCCCTTCTCCATTTTTATTTTCCTGAGCTTATCCTTGAGCGCCAACTTCCTCTGGTCGCTCTTGCTTTGGAACAAGTCTGTCAAAGCTTTCTGCATCAAGAATGGAGTAGCTTTACCATGAAGGTTGGACACTATGTGATCCTTCACACCTTCCAACAAAATCCTTCGACATTTTGCTGTCTTCTTTTGCCATGTGTCAAGTGCAGTAGCATCGCTAGAAGCAGGTTTTGGAATTTCTGCATCTATGAACTCCTTCAACCCATTATTCTCCAGCACTGCCTCCATCCTATCCTTCCATGCAATATAATTTGAGCTGCCCTCAAGGGCATACTCCAATCACAATCCGTTGAAAGACATCTAAACTTTGACACCAAGAAAACACTACTGCAAATTCGAATTCCGCTAGCACACAACTCAACCGCTTCAATGCTTTTGCAATTGCTCCGATGATCAACTATCGCTCTGATACCATGTAGAAATTATATAACTGATATGTTATATGTCTGAGATTCTCCTGATCACACACTATTTTAACTTCATGCACAATACAGAATATCTTCTACCATTGATCATCATATGTGGAAATTAAATCAATTGCGTGCACACATTAAAACCATAAAAATTCACACTCATTAACACAATGATTTATGGGAAAGCTTAAAGCTGAAAACCCCCAACTATCTGTATAATATATGTCATAGAGATCATGTAACAATAATAATACAAAGCTAATCACAAGCTCTCTGTATCTCCAATCGCTACACACTAATCAGGTCCTGATCTAGCAAATCCATGCACCGACCCACTACCACTTGCTAGCTTGCCTCTACTGCGCAATCCCTACTGAATATTAGCTCTAAATGAGTTCGAATCCACTTGGCTTGCACTGCGCAATCCTCATTGGCATCTCCATCAATGTTTGGTGCAAACTCATGCACCAATATAGTCACAACTGATAGTCACACTGCTCTTTCACCTATCTCTCCACTAGTCTCCACTAAAATTGTCCATGCATTGTAGTTAACTAATGTATTCTTCAGTTGATTAATGAGTTAATAATTAGTGAATTAATTAATAATTAATTCACACCACTCTCACTAGTGTATCAATCAGTTAGACTAGATACAACTAGCTCAACTATGTTTAATTAAGTTAAATTGAACACAACTCCACCAACTACCTCAATAACTCCACCAAACTCTGTCACATGAGTTCTAACTGAAGTCTCCATGAAATAGCTCCACTTAACCCTCAGGAATAGCGTAATTCCTTCTGTCAGCTCCTGTGCCACATCTGTGCACTTAACTGAAGTGCTCCAAGAGAATAAGATAATGTTTATAGTCCAAATATTATTAAGAGCTAATAATATTCGACATATCTATTTTTAGACTGGAAATCTAAAATAGATTCTGCCCAATATGTCTAAAAATAGAAGTCCATCTATTTTTTCTAACTTGACCAACCATCCACAAATATCATCTTGCAACTCATAAAATATGATCGACATGTCTAAAAATAGACATAGTCTAAAAATAGACTTTGCGCCAAAAATAGCCTGCGTTTCCACTTAGTGAAGGCGACTTCTTTCCACTAAGCTCATCATCTTGTTGCAATCTCAACAAGAGGACCTGGTCATTGAGTTTATCTTTGCATAAACTGTGATGCCACCTCCATTCATGAAAATGGTCAGAGATATGGACAGCAGGGGTTTGTCTAAAATGAGTTAGTAACTCCATTACTGAATCGTGGTGAATGGGTAACTGAAAATAAGTGAGGAACGCAGTAGCGAGGGCGCTAAAGGTTCCATGTGAAGAAGGAGATTGCTCCACGTACCACTTCGCGGCTACTCCTGTAAGAGTGCGTTGAAATAACCTTAATTGAATAATGTCATTGATGATATTATTCGATGAGCACCATAGCTGAAAGGTCATTACATGATTACCTGGGTATTCCGCTTGCTTGCCTTCGAACTTTGGTATATCCGAAGGTAGTTTCGTGGGCATGGGAGGCCATGAAGGATCATGTGCGATGGGGTCATTTGTGAGCTTGGTTAAATCAGGTAGATTCAACACACCTAAGAAAGGTGTCTGGGAGGTTGAGGCCATGGCAATGTGTGAAGACATGAAGTTCTGGTTAGAAGAAGGGTTAGTCTGTGACGTACCCTGATGTGTGTTCAGCTGGCTTCCCAAATGGGATGCGCTCCTCTGCCCCTTAGGGGTCGAGGGGGGAGTGGTGTGCGGTGTGGTGTCGGGAGACTGACTAGGGTTCCCAACTATGGTTGCTCCAATGAAGGATGAACCAATGACGGTGTCAATGTTTCATCTTTGACACCTGAATGGCGAAAGATTTGGAACCCCTCCTTGTAATGGGGGGAGGTCCAAAAGACGCCTGGATCGACGAGGTTTCGTTGGAACTGTTGGGGTGCTGACCAGGTTAGGTTTTGGAAAAATTTGAGAGGATAGAGTCTATGATCACAACAAATTTATGGCCACATACATAAAACAAAGAGAAAATGAAATAATTTTTTCCTTTACTTTAATCTATGTGATCAATCAAGCAAAAAAAATGGTTTTTGTTTGTTTCGCACGTGATACTCAAAACCATAGAAGACTTATGCATTATCACACACTCAAAAGTAACTGGGCCTTGAGAATATTTCTTGTGAGTGCTGGTACAATGTCCCGTAAGAGCTGGCAACACCCCTAGTCAGCTGAAGAGAATCCACCAAGGTAAGGGTAGAGGGTCTGGCGCTTGCTTGCACCGTAACCTATATGGTAAAGGATGCCCTAGTTTTTTGCCATTAAGAACCACCATCCCACGTGAGCATTCGAGTCTTGGGCTTCTTGGTATTCAGCTAACAATACTGAGTATCAGCCAAGTCAGGTAGCCTTGACTGATACCTGTTTGCACTGTGCCTAAGCCTAACCCCCTCTGAATCGGTTCTCTGCCATGCTCAGGTTTTCTTTTCCATGGGCTGATAGATGGATTTAAAGCTCCCTAGATACACAAATTCTATGTTTCAATATGAAGTATGATCAAGGTGGCTTATTGGATTCCTACCCCCTTGATCCTAACTTAAACTATAAATTCTTTTGTGGCCCCTGTGGGGATAATTTAGTGAGTTTTGGTTAAGTTAGTTTTAGGTGTCTTCCTTTGCTTAGTGGGTGAGTGTGTGTGAGCATATGGTGAACAATCTCATAGTTTGAACATATGGATATCGGTGATCCTTTACAAGAGTCCCCTAGTTAAACTATGTGACGTTGTTCTTGGCTCAAATGGAAAACATTTGCAGATAAAGGGCCGCTTTCAAATTTTCCTAGTTAATCTATGTGACTAACTAAAGGGAGATGGTGAATTGTAAATATAGAGCGTTCATATGCTTACATAGGATCACTAAATGGTGCAAAGGCTGCAGAGATTACTTTCTCTAATTGACAAATCGATCCTATTCCCGCAATCCCTAATGCATGAATTGAACTAAACTAAATAATTCCTACACTAGAAAATAAAACTAGCTTACTTGGACTAGTTAATCAAAGTGTGCATACCAGAATTTTGCAAAACATATATTTTTTGGTAAGCAATGGTTAATTCGCCTCCTACTTAAACTATGTGAAGATTTTTACAAAAACTAACTTAAATAAAAACTAACTCTAAGCCTACAGAAGGCAGCAAAAAGTAAGTTTTTAGAAGCTGTGGGGTATCATCACAGGTGCTGGCAGATACATTAGGGGCTACCCAGCACACTTACAAGCAGAAAAATGTAGAATATAGGAAAAAAAATTTAGTCTGCAATTTGCGTGGAAAATGCTCTGACAGGTGCACTTTCCTGCGTGCAGGTCAGTCCTGAACACACACACTGCGCGTCTATTAGAAGAAACTACGTGCAAAATCCTGCAAGTAAAAAGATTAGGAGTTGCCTTCTTCAGTCTGTCACTCCAAGTGAATCTAGGGACTGTAAGATGGATAGAAGGACTATCAGCTCCACACTCCAGCGTAGAGAAGGGTCTCCTTCAAGAGATGGCACAACCACATAAACTTGTAAACCGTTAGTGGAGTCGCCAATCCTGTGTTGGTGGATTTGACGCACGAGTGTACGAAATTGCACCAATTTAAGGGATGTGGTCTACCCCTATAAACTATTGGTGACAGGCAGAAAGTGGTGGAGCTCAAAATCATATAATCTTAGAGGAAACAATATGCGAATGTATGCTCAAAGTAAACTAAAAAAATAAAAACAAAAATATACATAAGCTATGGAAGAGAGTATAAATGATAATAATGCAAAAAATGGCTCAAAGGCCTCTTCTTATTAAATGTTTGAAATGGAGAAGAAATTTTACCCTCTTTCCAAAGGGCCCCTAGGTAGTGGCTCTAGGTCCCGATGCAAGGATTTTGGTTTCCAATTTCTACCTCTGATGGAGTCTCCCTCTCTTTCCGCTATGATGGACTACGATTGTTGGGTGGCCGACAATCGAGTCCCCTCTTGCTCCAACTCCGGGTCACACACTGCTGGTATTGCTTGGGAAATTCTGGCCAGCATAACAATGTGATCACCCTTTCTTCATCTCTTGGTGGCTTTATATAGGGGATTTCAAAATCCTCCTTCCCTCCCTTGGTACATGATGGATGGTGACCCAAGCGAGAGCCATGATTCCATTATGTGCTCAAATATTCTTTTGTGTGCTCACCTAATGTCTAAGGAGGAGCTGGTGGCTATCCTTCGGCGGCTTCATATAAGGAGTAACTGTCCTTTTCTTGGTTGTGGTCTCGTAAAGTGACTTTTTTCTATTTTCAGGAATACGCGCTTTTCGGGCAAAAGTGCACACAGAAGGCGCTCTTCTTGAAGGATTAAGCGCACAATCCAGCATTTAATACTAGTTCAAATATGATTTCCTTAAAACCTTAGAGATTTTAAATACTTCTTGATTCCATAATGTTCCTGCCCTATAAATCCTTAGGTTTGGCATTAATTAATGCCATCTTCTATTTTACGCTTTTCCAGTGTTAGCAACCATGCTTCTCTTCTTCAAGTTAATGATACCTTCCATATCTATGGCCCAATATAACCCTAGGAGCGCAAGGTAGGGGTCTACATCTTCTACAATCTGAATTACTTCAAAATCAGCTTGGACCTTGACCCCTGTGATATCTACCACAATCTTCGACAGTCTCCCCAAGGGTATGATCTTATGCTGATTGGCCATTCGCAGCTGGATAGTGGACCACTCCAACTTGGGTTCTCCCATTCGTTGCCAAGTCTGCTTAGGTAATACATTTGCATCTGACCTCAGGTCTAAAATAATCTAATCCATTTCATAGTCACCGATCTGCACTGTCAACCACATCTCCCTATCGGTGCGTTTCTTATATCTGTATAATTTGTGCACATCCTTGATTTCCAGGGGTAGGTTAGGTCATGTTGCGAAGATATCTATTAATGCCTAAAGATTTTCCACAGCCTTTGGTGTATAAATTTGAACAATTTTCTGAATTATTCACCAAGATTATCCTGATTACACACTATTTAAGCTTCATGAATAATACATAACCTCTTCTACAATTGATCATCAATATGCGGAAATAGAAACAGTCACATGCGCACATAAACACAATGGTCAAGCACACATAAACACAGTATGTATTGGGGAAAGCAATAGCTGAAAACCCCCAAATATCTGTATAATATAATGATAGAGAACATGTAACAATACATAGCACAAAGCTCTCACAGCTCTCAGCACTATCTCACATGCTACACACAAACTAGCACGGAATCTGAACAAGTCTCGGGTTCAAATCTCCTCCACAAGTCTCCCTGCCTCTACTGCGCAATCCAAGATGAATAATGGTGAGATCCAAGTTTGAATCCACCTGGCTTGTACTACGCAATCCTCATTGGAAATCTCAATCCATGTGTGTGCAAATCTCATGCACAGCCATAGTCACAACTGATAGTAGACTCACCCTTTCACCCACCTCTAACACTGGTCTCCACTGAACTGTCCATGCATTGCAGTTAACTGATGTGTTAATTAGTTGAATTATGAGTTAATAATTAGTGAATTAATTAATAATTAACTCACACCACTCATCACTAGTGTATTTTCCAGTTAGACTAAATACAACTAGTTCAACTAAGTTAAACCGAACACAACTCCACCAACTGTCTCATCAACTCCACCAAACTCTGCCACATGAGTTCTAACTGAAGTCAACCATGCAATAGCTAAACTAACCCTTAGGAAAAGCGTATTTCCTTCTGTCAGCTGCATGTGCCACATCCAAGCATCAAACTGAAGTGCTCCAAGAGGATAAGATAATGTTTATAGTCTAAATATTATTAAGGGTTAATAATATTTTACTGTTCTATTTTTAGCCCGACAGTCTAAAAATAGAAACCGCCCAATGTCTAAAAATAGAGGTCCATCTATTTTTACCAACTCGACCAATCATCCATAAATAGCATCTTGCAACTCATAGACCATGATCCCTATGTCTAAAAATAGACATAGTCTAAAAATAGACTTTGCGCCAAAAATAGCCTGCGGGCCCACTTAGTGAAGGCGACTTCATTTCACTAAGCTCCATCATCTTGTTGCATTTTCAACACTCCCTCTCAACAAGATATGGATTATATGCAACCCCTATCCTGCCTCTGTGGAATTCGAACTTGCTCCTGGTGAGCGCCTTCATCAAGATGTCAGCATCCTGATCCTCCGTGGGAACATATGAAAGTAACATGATTCTCCACTGAACACAATCTCTGATATGATGGTACCTGATGTCGATGTGTTTGGATCTATCATGAAATACCAGATTAGCCAAGATTTTAATGCAACTCTGGTTATCACAATAAATCACAGTAGGCTCCAAGTGCGACCCGAACAACCTGACCAGAATCTTCCTCATCCATATAGCCTCGCATGCAGCGAAGCTTGCTGCCATATACTCAACCTCCGCGGAACTGAGTGCCATGGATCTCTGCTTCCTGCTGTACCAGGAAACTGTTGTCGACCTGTTTGGTCAATTTAGTGTGTCCTAAATTGCTACATTAATTTGTCAATCCGGGATTCGTAAGCTGACGAAGTGTGGCGCACTATATGTGCAAGATAACCTATCTCTTACTTTTTGTCGTTTTTGGTTTTTTTTTTTTATTTATCTTGGGGGTTTTTATCTTGGTTGGTTTCCTAATGTGAGATGGAAATTATAAAATACAAGTATGGATATAAATGTTCAAGGAAATGATGTCCTTTATAATGATTTCCCAAACTTCAAACTTCAAAATGGTTTTAAAACATGCAATGACAAAATTAATTCCTAAAAGTGAAAATGTGCCACTATACTAGTAAAAAAAACAATGAACTATTGATCATGAAACCCATTACCCTTGCTGTTGTCTAAATACAAAAGAAACTGTGCTCAAAGAAATGCAAGCAAAGTAAACCTAAAATCAAATTACATCAACTCATATTCTGACCCCTCACCATTAGTCTCGCTATGTCTTTCGGAGGTAATCATAAACAATTTGAGCAATCTGATATCTAATTTGTAGAAAAATAAACTAATATCAAATTACACACTCATACTTCAATCCCTCACCATTAGTCTCGCTATGGCTTTCGGAGGTAACTGATAATGACATGAGCAATTTAATATCTAACTTGCAGAAAAATAAACTAATATCAAATTACACACTCATACTTCATTCCCTCACCATTAGTCTCGCTATGGCTTTCGGAAGTAACTGATAATGACATGAGCAATTTAATATCTAACTTGCAAAAAAATAAACTAATATCAAATTACACACTCATACTTCAATCCCTCACCATTAGTCTTGCTATGGTTTTCGGAGGTAACTGATAATGACATGAGTAATTTAATATCTAATCTAACCAATAAAGAAAATGTACAAAACTGAAATAAATAAAACAGTGTTGGAATTAAAAGCTAAGAAAAATAAATCAGCAGAAGGACAAGACTGATTCCATGTCATTAGTCATTGTAAAACTATGTGCAAATGCGCTATGATTTCAGAAAGCAATCTAAGTAAGGAAATATGACAAAACATAATTGAAAGCAACTTATCTAGAAAACATGCAAAACCTCCTTGAATAGCAGGGGCCCTCTGCTACCAATTTGATGTAATCCTTCTTCAGCTCCTTAAAATTGTAATCAAAACACCATCAAGGAACTTCTTTATTGAAAAACTTCACAAATCTACATCCCATTCCATCTTAAGCTTTATTACAAAACACTCTCTATTTTCCTTCTCCTATTTTTCACTATTTTTTTACTACTTCCTCATTACCTATGATAGGAGAAAGCTTCTCCTATTTATACAAAATATGAGGAGTCATCTCATTAATGGGAGTCCATGAATCTCTCCCTCCATTTCTAGAGTTACAATCAAAATAGGAAATGATAAGACATGTCTTTCTAGAGTTTCAACACAACTAAGAGATGAGACACATATCCTCTTAGAGTTTCAATACAACAAGGAAGTGAGACACATATCCTCTTGATCCCATAATATTCTCCAACCAAATTCGAATTTGGCCTTAGAGTGCCACATAAGGGTCTTCTAGAAGTCTCCTTTTGACCTACACATGTCAACAATCTCAACCCACTTGTTAGGTATAAGCATATGCACATTATTTTCTAATTTTTAACCACAAATTCACTTTAAAAGGCTAAGAATTAATAAAGTTTGGAAAAACATAAATGTGGCCCAATGATAATGAAGTGGGATGAATGTAGTGACATAGTAGTGAAATGGAGGTGATATAATGGACATAATAGTGAAAGTGTAATGGAAATGAATGACATTTTCAAGACCCAACATACCCCCCAATTGAAGTTTTTGCATGTCCTCATGCAATATATATTACATTAACTTTTTTGATCCTTGAGCTTTGGCTTAACTTTGCATGATATCATTTGATAAGTTCATATTTCTGCAAAGTGTTTTACTTGAATTGCAACGTGGTTGGTTCTTGTGTTACAACCAATTTTTTTGTTGCATTCTATTTTGATCTTTGAACTTTGCATAATGATATTTTGATTATTTTGCAAAGTATATATTTATTGGATTGTATGATGGTTGGTTCTTGTGTGACAACCATGATTTTGTTTGTATCCAATTTATCCTTTAAGCACTTTTTTTTTTTTTTTTTTTTGAAAAGCCATTGTATGCTCATAATAACAATGTAATAGTTAATATATGTTGGAAGTATGTGGGCTCCTGAGTATGATATGGACATGGTAAGGTATGAAGATGAATGTATCCCCCCCCCAACTGATGGTATTGACAATTTTATGAAATGATGAAGATGCATGTTTTTCCAACAATTATCATTCTAGCTTTTTATGGAATTCTATGGTCAAAAGTTAGAAAATGACTTACCTTAAATTACCCTTTGGAATGGATGAGTTGTATGTGTGGTGGCTGCAAAATTCTGATCATATTCTTCTTCAAGTGGCTGAACAAGAGGAGTCATGGATAAAGAGATAAGATGACTTTTTATTGCTTCTACTAAAACTTGTTGAATTTGCTCCAAAATGCTGAAAATAATAGTCTTCATGTCTTCAAAACTCATTGGCATAATTCCTACTATGTGAAAAGATGTTCTTATGTCGAACATAGTAGGAAATTGTTGACTTAGTGGCCATTAATGGATGCCACTAGTCAACACGAGAACTCTTACCATTGATGACAATGAGAGTCAAGATGCTCAAACACATCTTGCTAGGTACGAATGATTTTGCTGATGTCGAGTCACCTAGAAGATCTGACGAACAAGAGACATTAATGTATTCCCATTGTTTGTCAGCATGAGAACTTGCCATTAAGGCATGCAAGCCTCAAGGTGTTCTTACAAAGAACTTAGACTCAAAGGACTATGGACTCAATAATTTGCATTGAAGCAGGGATTATTTGCAGAATGAAAATGACAAGAAATGGAAGATGGCAATGGGGAGTAGAAATGGCAATGGGAAATAAGCATGTGAATGAGCCTCTTGCTTTTATTTGTGGTTATGAATGGACAAAAAGAAATGGAAAGTGGATGTGAATGTAAATGGAAAATATGAAGTGAAATGAGGTGAATGGTTTATTATGAGGTATGGATGTGATGGAGACAATAGTATCTGAAAGTTTTTTTTCAAATGTTTGGATCTGATTTTACATCAGCATATTTCCTCTTTGTTGCTGATTATCCTCTTATGAAACAAATTGGTCTCTTAGAGAGACACCATTCTCTTGTAGTCATTTGTCTTTCCTCCTGGAACCTGCAAAAACAACTAATACTTCTTCTGCAATGGAATGTAAGATTATCAAAGGAGAGAGGTGATCAGTCTCTCTAGTTATGATATTTACACACAAAACTAAGAATTTGTATTAATGAAACAAGTTCTCAAAGGAAAAATCAAAATAATTTATACCTGTTTTGGAATTAGTGCCTCAAGTTGAATGTTGCTTCTTTTCAGCAATTTATTTCATTATTTACCATTTCAAACTCTAATGATGGATTTATCATTGTGTAGATCTTGT